>OU015748.1:215385-252926 GCA_907169655.1 Acomys percivali
TTCCCCTTCCCCTTCCCCTTCCCCTTCCCCTTCCCCTTCCCCTTCCCTCCTAGCAGTGTTTTCAGAGGCTTCCACCTGGAGCCGTTGACAGGGAACATAGACCTTTTTATCACAAGGCTGCTGTCCTTCCCAGTCATAGTCCCTCCATGACTTCTGATTCATCCAGTCAGGATTTCTTTATCTACTTGATATTCATGAATATCCAAATCAGCAGCCTCTCCTAAATATTTTAAATCTGCTCCAGGGAGGAGTCTCCAAGCCTCTCTGCCCCTTCAGTTCACAAGTACCCGGTGCTCTGGTTCTGCACCTAGAAAAAATGGCCATCCTTTCTCCCAGACCATAATAACCAGTTCTAGAACCTCTGAGAAGTTTCTGATTGAGGAAATGAAATGATATTCCCTTATCCCAAACAAATCCCTTTAGCCTTTTAACTTCACTAAGAGTGAAGGAGGTGTAAAGTCCTCCACCGTCACATTCTTCCTAATTCTAACTAAGAATTTAAAGATAGAAACTGGGAACGCTTTACTCACTTATCTAGGGATCCATGACTTGACTTCTTTCAAATGTATACAGGAAAAGTCCTATTTCAACATGTTGTGCTCTTCCTTTTCTTCTTATATGCAAGGACATATGCATACAAGTATATGAACCCACTGTGCTCAGAACTGTAATGCAGCCTTCTGAATTGTTGATGAATTTCATGCTTAGCTTTCATTCCTCACTATCTACTCAGATTTCACTCCTGAAGCCCTTCTACCAAAGTTCTGCAGAACTGCTGTCTACATGCTCAATGCTTTATTTCCAAGGGTGCGATCCACTCACATTTTTCCATGACCCATGCTTTCTGTCTCAACAAACTGCCTTTGGATCTGCACACTGTGCCATCAATGTTCTCATTACTTATAAACAAGCTTTTTATTATATCCTCATTTTCTTACTCCCTAGTGTGAGAACCACAAAAAAAACCCACTTAGCCCTGTACCTCTTCCTACACTTTCTAGAACTCTCATTCATTGTCACAGATGATCTTAAATCTACATCTTACAGTTTTGTGCTGACCTTGATTTCTGACCATCATTTACATGTCTGAAACCAATACTATACGGATCTACCAACATGGTTTCTATGCTCATAACCCCACAGATCTCCAATTAAAAGCTTTCTTTCTCAGGGTATTCATTCAAAGGCTTCTGTTTCCTATTAGTGACACGGTTGTTGACCAGTTTGGCTTGAAATGCTGGGTTTATACTACTCCTGCGAGTACCCTTTACACATCATCAGTTTTGATGGTCTTTTCCTGTTCACCCTTTCTCTGCATATTTTATCCCGACTCAAACCATTGATCATTTCTTATATGGTTAGAGACCTGTCTGTTCATTTCCATCTGCCTGTAGGTTTTCTTTCTGCATTATTGTGTTCTGCACATTTCAGTTGAAGTCATCCTAAATTAAATAGATAATCTTGTCCTTATACCTTTATTTTTCTTCCCTGTCCTTCATTTACCATTTACACAAAAACACTCATGGAATCTAAGTGACATCTATACTTTTATACTGGAATGCTACAGTATACTGAACACTTGTTGGAATATTTGCTTTCCCAAAGAAGAACTATGCACTCTAAACTTTTGTAAAAAATTAATAATTTTAGGTGTTGAAGAATGGATAATATTTTCTCCATCATGTATTCCATGGTGCTGAATATAGTGCTTAGCAAATGCATCTTAGTATTTTGAGGCTGGCTGACTGTAACGTGAGAAAACCAGCCATAAATTATCTAGAAGTCCTTGATATGAAGTTTCTTGATTTTACTCTGTGAATAATAAGAATTTGTGCTTTTTAACATCAAGCTTGTCCTGCCTTCTCTGCCAATACCAATATCATCTCTGTTAAGTGTGTCTGCATGTGTGTGGATGGGATTTAAGGTGTTTCCATTATACTTGCAAACCAAATCACCAGTTCTTCAAATGCTGGTCTGTTTCTTGTGTTTATTTGGCACTGAGGTCTAAAGTTTTTCAGCTTTAAAGACATTTGCTTTATATTAATGTAATTATTATTATTATTTGGAACCGAGGACTAAAGGGCATTTTTAACCTTAACATTATCATGACTGCAAAGATAGTTTGCCAGCTGTAAAGAAATTTGCTTTATATTAATAAATTATTACTAAATTTTGGGGCAATAATTAAAACAGGGTCTTACTGTGTAGCCCAAACTGGCTTGGAATTCACTATAGTAAACCAGGCTAGTCCTGAACTCATGGCAATCCTCTGGCCTCATCCTCCTATGCGCTGGTGTTACATATATGAGCTTCAATGTTCTTGAGAGTGCATGTGGAGATGTCAGAAAGACAAATTCTGAGAGTAAATGTCCCCTGATCCTGGAAAGTATTTTGGTCAAGTTAATAGATAGTTTGTACTTTAGGTCTTTTTTTTTTTTTAGACAAAAACAAAAACAAAAACAAACTTATAGCATTCACCTCTCACATGTTTGTTTTGAAACAAACGAACAAACAAAAAGAGTGAAATAAACTACCTGTGTTCTTTTATGTATTATTTTGGATTCACAAAGATTTAAATTGACAAGCAGAGAAAATGGAAGCATACATTTTTAATTGATTATAAGTTGCTGTGTTTCCCTTCTATGCTTTCAAATAGACTGCAATGGGTCTGTCTTATCCATGAATTTGTTTCTGAATACTGAGTATCAATAAAGACTTTAGACAACAAATCGTATTTTAAATACATAATCTTAATTTTCATATTTCTGGAGGCAGTTGAAGTCTCTTCCTTATGCAGGTATGTTTATTATGAAATAATTCAGATGCTCACTTATCGAAGTGGGTATAGTTAATGCTACCTACCATCATATTATGAAATTATTTTTATAATATCCATGTAGGAATACCAAGGATGGTATGCATCTTTTCTAAGTATTACTAATAGTAAAGTTTGAGATAATTTCCAACTTTTTTGCTTTCAAGATGCAATGGCTATTCATTTAATTTCTTCATTAGTTTAGAAACTTTTTTGGGTGAATGGTTTCTTTAACAAGGTGCTTCACTAAGCCTGAGCCTTCTGGGTGTAGATTTTACCACATATTTCATACCAGATAAAGTTTTGTTTATATTCTGTAAAGGTTTGTGATAAATATTTTGAAAGAATCCCCATCCATTGTCTCTGTTTTCTAATTAATGGATTTTAATGACATGTTTATATTTACATGCTACTAAATATTGGTTAGCATATATACACAGTCATGTTCTTGGCTTAATTCTTTTTTTTTTAAATATAGTTTAATGTATTTTCATAGCAAGTGTGCAGGAACAGCACCGAAGACAGACAATATTAAAAACATGTACTTGCATGTAAGACAACACAGAAAAGTATAGTGAGTGGATGGAATTTACTGTATGATAAAAATGCTACAAACACCATTTAGTTGCCATCAATAAGAAAGTTACTTAATTTAAAAAAGTCCAAATACAGGCATTGTCCAGAAAAAAATTTGTTTTAGATTTTTTTATTATGTATCTTTTTTAACATACATATTTATATTATTACACATGAATAAAATAAACTACATAAGCAGAAAGAACCACAAGACAATCAGGAATTATATAACTGTTACATTCATAGTGATTTGACTATCTGTATTTGGCAAACTTGAAGTAAACATCTTTCCTATATTGTTGGGTCCAAATTTCTTAATGAAGATCAATATCTATCATATCTCATCTCTATTAATTTAAAACATCTATCTTGATCTAAAAATATCTTAACCCCTAATCTACTAAGCTTAATTGAAAGACTAAACTATCTGGCCTTCACCCCCATCAGAGATTTGAGAAGGAATAAAACTTAAATATCTGAGTGAACCAGAAATGCAGGTTAGCAGCCTCCAAAATGAAGAAACGATTGAGACAGTTTACTGCCTGAGCAGTCACCCAACACTCTCTATAACATTGAGCATCATCTTCAGCCTTCTGGCCCAATATATCTGACAGACATATCTGTGAGGCAGGAGCTATTGAGGACTTGCCTACCCTATCTTGGCAGAGTTTGGCTGTTGACTCTCCTTGTATCTAAACTTGCCTGTTTTTAGGCAGAATTCTGTCTGTGGCAGAAGGAAGGACATTTGTCCAGTAACTGGTTTGCCATATTTGAAGCTAACTGCATAAGGAGGTTCTTTGATGCTCATCATCTTCTGTGAGGCAGGCTGGGTGTTGCCAGGAGTTAACTTGCCTTGTTGTCAAAGAATCTTTAGAATAAATATTCTGTAGGTCTCTGAGGCTTTTGAAGCCCTTATTTAACTATTTTACCTTTTATATTTAGAGAATCATATATATTAGACCTAGAATATATATATTCTTATGAGAAAATTAGACTAGTTTTTGACATGACCATGATTTGTATCAATATACAAAATTCAATACCACTGAATCAAAAAATAACCTTATTTGTGAGCAACAATCAAGGCTTTGAGATGAGGAATGGATTCAACAATCTACCTTTTGTTCTATCCTACCTCTATATTTTAATATTTCCCTTTCTTTCCCTTCAGCTCCTATATCCTTATCTACAAAAGAAAGATAAAGGAAAAAAGTGATATCCTTGAGTCAAACCTAGTTTCCTCTCTGTAAAAGACCAATAATACTTGTAACCAACTCCCAATAAGAATAAGCATCTGTAGACCTAGAGAGTAAACAGAAACCTATCCATCCCCCCTTGAGGAAATGGAATATTGTTCTCTTAAGGTTTCTTCAGGCTGATTTACCGCAAATAATACCTTTGCAGGGGCTCTCCCTCACCAAAAAAAAAAAAAAAAAAAAAACAGTGGAAAACAGCTAAGCAAGCCAGGAATAGCATTTGTGGTCCATTTTCTAAATGTTACAAAATTCCAGGCTTAATAGGAGTCCTGTGTGGGACAGTCTGAAATGCTGGACCAACTGGGATCAGAAGATTTCTACAGCACTGTCCTGGAAGCTGTCCTGTTCTGATGAGTAACAGCAATTGAGGCGCCTGGGGTTGGAACATGGAGGATGCAAGATGTCAGCACCCAGCTTGCTGAGAGGAATGACTCTTGTCAGGTCTGATCCAGTGTCGGTGTCCAGTTCCTTTGCTCTGAAAACACAACTTCTCACAAGCATTATACAGTTCGAACATTGTTATTGTATGGGGTGTGCCCAATGCACAGAGCAACCAAGGCTGGTTCTCTGCTCAATGCATGAGCAGAAGTAAGACATCTGCAAATCTTCCTTCATGCCACACTAAGAATGGCCTCTAATTATGTCACAGAGAATCTGTGATCAACATGAAGGCTTGTCTACGCATAGACCTTCGTATCTCAGCCAGTCTCAGAGCTATTCCCAGGTTTACTTACAATAGTTACATAGTTAATTATTGAAATGTGTTCACGGAAACATTTTTACTTTCATTAATACTTTACATCTTGCATTTTTATTAAAAATTCACATATAAATGAAAATGGAAAAACCTGATTTCTGTCCCCTGTTTTTCAACTCACAATTATATATTTTGACCCCATGGAAAAATTATCTAACATTCAGAACTACTGATAGCAGGAAGAAGAGGAAATTTTTCTTAGGATGAAATGTTTCCCTTCATAGTGGGCTCCTAAGCATGTTCTCTGAGTATGCAGTGTGCTAGCTGGATATCTTTTGGCATAACTGTTACATGTTTGGCATGGACAGCACACAGGTTGGTACCTTCAAAAAGGCCAACCAGATAGGCCTCACTTGCCTCCTGCATAGCACCAATCGCTGCAATCTGGAAGCGTAGATCTGCTTTGAAGTCCTGAGCAATTTGCAGCTCCAGACGCTGGAAGGGGAGCTTGCAAATGAGAAACTCAGTGGACTTTGACAGCATCTGATTTCACATAGTGCTACAGTACCAGGCCTGGAACAATGAGGTTTCTTCACCCCTCCAGTAGAGGGCGCATTCTTGCAAGCGGCTTTTGTAGCCAGTTGTTTCCATGGTGCTTTTTTTTTTTTTTTTTTTTTATAACAAACACTTTATTTATTAAACAGAACGGCTGGTATACTGTTGTACATGTTCATCCTAGGGGGACAGCATTAGTATCACATAAGGTTTAAATTTGTATATTCATTACAGTTTTTGGCAGATGGTAGTAAAGTTTCTAGTTATGTGACAACTCTCCAGTAGATAAAAGTAAATTCTTATTTATTTATTTATTTATTTATTTATTTTTATTTAATTAATTTATTCTTGTTACATCTCAATGGTTACCCCATCCTTGTATACTCCCATTCTTCCCTCCGTCCCATTTTCCCCTTATTCCCCTCCCCTATGACTGTTCCTGAGGGGGATTACCTCCCCCTGTATATGCTCATAGGGTATCAAGTCTCTTCTCAGTGAACTCAAGAAATTAAACACCACCAAACCAAATAAACCAATTGAGAAATGGGGCTTGGAACTAAACAGAGAATTCTCAGCAGAGGAATATCAAATGGCTGAGAAACGTTTCCATGGTGCTTTACCACCGGTGGATTATCAGGCTTTGTAGGAGCCATGGTAAGGGCACCTACCTATCTATACCCTTTCTCGTTTGGCTGGAACTCACAAAGCGAGAGGTGGCACTGGTGTTAGAGAGCGGCGGTGGCTAGGCAAAGGCTGTGAACACCTTGGCCTAAATTCTTAAAGCAACTGTGTCTGTCAGTTTCTGTGGCTATGACAGTATAACTTAGGCAAAAGTAATTGAAGGAGGAAAGATTAATTTGCTTCGTTGTTTTAGAAGTTGTTGTTCATGTTCCTTTACTCTGCCACTTCTGAGGTTTTGTAAAATATTAGCATTATATGTGTGTGTGAGAACAGATAGGCCTACCTTATGGTGGCTGGGAAGGGTTAGTAATAGCCATTTAGCTATTAACTCTTGGATGTTTTAACCAACTTATGACCGAGTCATCAATCTATGGAGGACCAAAGCTTCAACACAGGAGCTTACGGGAGAGACGTTTACCATCCAGCCTAACCTAGTGTAACCATTTAAACATCTGGTCAGGGTCCCTCATGCAATTTTACAGTTCAATAACTTATCCAAGCACCAGGGGCAACTGATAAGATTTAGGATCTTTTACAGAAGGGACAGAGATGGGGCTGGCTTCCAATTAGTTGGGATTTCTGAAGAGAAGAGATAAATATCTCATTTTGCCATTTCTTAAGTGGGAGCAACTTCATTCCTTTTTTTTTTTTTCTTGTTGACATTGATAAGGGATAGTTGATAGTTTCTAAATTTTGTGTAATCAGAACAAATTAGTGATTTTTCTGCTCCGTTATCAAAGAGCTATTATTGTGAAATTACATTATGGGTTCAGACATATCAAATCTCATTGTTTTTGTGTTTTGTCTTTTATGCTTTGCATCGTTAGGTTGTGTTCACAGAGGCATACATTTGTTCCTTGGAATGAGATCTTAGGGTACTGCCAATAAAGGAACAATTTTCATGGTCTCCTGAATCAGGCACCCCTCAGTATCAATCTCTGTATCTTTTATTTGATAAGAGCTATTTGCTTTCTAGAAACAATTGTGACCAAATAATCAATAGCTTATCAAATGACTTCCTCACCCAATGAGATATTTAGTTTATTGCATATAACAACACAAAATGCCCCCAGGGGACTGAATCTAATTAGCATATACTTACTTGATACTTCTGTTGTTAATTCAATAACCCAATTTTTCACGAGAGTCTGTAATTTGATGAATGTAATAATACCCACATACACATACCTGCCCCCCTACCTATACACAATTGTTCATATGAAGTGCTCAAAAAATGGAGAATTTGGGAAGTGTGTATGAAGGATCACTGTACCCCATACTTACGTATCAAAGATGAGGCTTCTATTCACTGCCACCTTACAAGTCATACTTTTTCTTTTTAAGTTATGTTTCCTTTTTACATATATATATATATATATATATATATATATATATATATATATATATATATACACACACACACACACACACACACACACACACACACACACACACAGTAAACTACCTACAGCAACAAGAACCACAAAACAATCAGGAATTATATAAATGTTACATTCATAGTGTTTTGGCTATTTGTATTTGGCAATCTTGAAGAAAACATCTTTCCTATCTTGGTGTGTCCAAAATTCTGAATGAAAATCAATATCTATCATATCTTATCTCTATCACCGTAAAACATCTATCTATACCTAAAAATATCTTAACCCCTAAACAACTAAGCTTAATTTGTAAACCTAAACTTATCTGGTCTTTAACCCCATCAGAGACTCGAGAAGGAATAAAATTAATTATCTGAGTAGACAGGAAGTGCAGGTTAGTGGTTTCCAAAATAAGAACATGACAAACCATACTTTTAATAAGAAAGAACTCAGAAGCAAAACCAGAGCATAAAACTGCAGAATTCTGACCAAGCACGGAGATAGGTACGTCACAAATGACAAGAAAGTCCAGTCAAAGAATGACAGCATCAGTGTGGATTTTCAAGACGCACTGATTATGCAAGCCTCCTTAGTGATACTCTCATTTAAAAGTTAAAACCTAGCAGTTCTGGGATAGAATTAGCATTTGCTAAATATAACAATGTGGGAGGGGCTTAGTTAGAATGTAAAATATCCTGTGCAGAATTGATGGGGCTAAGAGTCGTTAGAGATGCTTGAGAGCATTGTCTGAGTCTCCATCACCCAAACAGAGGATCCTGAAGACTAGAGACGAAAGTTCTCATCAACACAGCTACAAATAAATTACCTGTGCTTGAGTAAGTGTTGGCGCTCCTGACACCATGCATACATGTTCTCTTACTGAAAGCTGCTAACTGAAAGAGAATATGTGGTCTTGCTGATTAAACATGACTGCACCATCGTTTGATGATCTATGCTTATATTCTGTGTATTATACTATAGTTGGGTACAACTATAGTATAGAAGTAAAGAAAATGTTCCAAGTCCTTTTGCTATTTATTCTAAGATCTTCTATTTGAACTGTGCTTTTTTTTTCCTCCTTTGCTTTTCACCAAACCTTCAACTACTCTGACATTCCAACCTATTTTATAGTACCAGTTGAAATCAAACTTTTTTTCCTATTACTAGATTCAAGTAGATAATATGGACATATATTTGGCATCAGTGATTTAGAGTTATAAGTTTAGATGATTAATTTTAGGCTTAACTTTGCAACACTAAAACTGACTTTCCAGAACCACTGCTGGGAAAGAACATTCTTAAAAGCAGAATTTGGTTTAGCACACTGACTTCTGTATTTGTTATGGGAAAAACTAAGCTGTGACAAAAATGACTCAAATGCCAATTACTTAAAGAATATACTGGCCATCTAACAAGCCAGATAACTCTGCTCTGCTCTATGATGCTATTCAGACACCTAGGATAATTCTCTATCATTGCTTTTATGTCCTTTAGAATTTTTCCTCTTCTCCATGATGATTACTGAGTCCTATTTTATCTCTCTTTCAATCTGTGGGGAGTTGAGAGAGAATAGAGTGATTGGCCAAACTGTTATGGCTGGAATGCTATGATCTAGGCATGAAAATAGCATCATTTTAGAGTTTTATTCACTGATAGTGACTCAGGCACATGGCTATATAAGCCTAACTGCACAGAAGGCTGGGAAACACAGTTTTCCTAAGTGAATTAGGTGCCTAGTTAAAAAAAAAAATTAGATCGCTTAAATAACTAGCACTCTATTATCATACATTACATAAGATGGTTATTCTGAAAAGTTGGGGTTGAATGAATACGTGGATTGCAAGCAAGTTACCAAGAAAAAAGGCTAAATATCTGAAAAAGATGTATATAGAAAAGGTTATATAATGCACTGTGGTTGAATGTTTATTCTGTAAAACGTGTATTAGAAATATAATCTTCAACATTACAGTAGTGCATTGTGAAGTCCGCTGTGAAAACTGCTTATACCATGAGGCCTCTGTCTACATAATGCTATTATGAGGGAAGTAGCTTTTTATTGCATGAGTGGGTTCCTTTTCTGGTTTTTGTCCTCTACTTATTTGTTTTTTTAATCACAAAATAATATAGCATGAAGGGTGATATAAATGATGCAGTTTGAGTATTTTGTTATCGCTCAACAGAGAAACTAAGTAACCATTTTACTTCAAGGCATAACCAGGCTTGATGTTTCCTGCACATCATATTCCTTTTGTCATAATTATAACCTCAAGTACAATTTAAATGGAATATTTCCCCAAATTCTGAGGAATAGAGTGGAGAAAGAGAATAGAAGGTAATCTAGAACCTCTAAGGATAACGACTTACATATGCAGTTTAAGAATCTTTCATATGTGTTTTTATTTCATTTTCTCCCCACTAAGTAAGTTATTATGACAATGCTCATTATACAATTGCATTATACATGAAATTCAGGTGGATGAAGGGAAACGGGAGAGTTGTTAGTTTTCTGTAATGAACAGCCATTGTACCTTTCACAATGCTGACTACGGGCCTTCAAGCTCAAACATGGCATTTAGTTTGTTTTCCATTCCCACTTTGCCAAGAGCAAAAATTCTCAAAGTCTTAAATACAGAACAACGAGAACTTGCATGTCTTGTTGAAAATTATTTTCTAACTAAAAATAAGACTTCCTGGCAGCAACTATTTGCTGGATCAGAGCTTTAGGGCTTCTCATTGGCAAAACTTTGTCTCCAGTGGTTTTTCTCTTCTCACTCTGCTCTAAACAAGTTCTTTCTTTATTAAGTGGATAGGTCTGTAGGTAATGAGATGACAGGTTGGTTGCTACTTATAGAAAAAATTAATAATGGAAAAATAGGTAGTCTTGATGCCAAAGTTCTTGGGACCAAATAAGCTAGGCAGGTGGATGGATGCTTTTTTTATTTTATTTTTTCTGAAGCACAACTCCAGGGGGATTCTGAGCTGTTTTTGGTTCTTGTCCTAGTTACTTTTGACTCAGACTCAACAAAGAAATGTGGATCTTTTAACTTCACTGCTGTTTCTAAAGGGTTATTTTACAGTGTGAGGGGGGAAAAAACCAGCTACTTATCTGTCTGTGCAGGTTGTATAGGGCACAATGCCAAGACACTCTGAGAAAGTGAAGGTTATCAAAGTGACCTTTACAAGATATTTATTTTATTAGAGGACAAAGGGATATGTGACTTGGGCATGATGTCCTATTTTCTATCTTCCTTCCTTCCTTCCTTTCTTTCTTTCTACAGGGTAGATCATATATTATTGGAGCTCATCCTTTCTATAAAAAGACATATACACAGAAACACACACACACACACAGAGGAATGGTGCTGGTAACATAGAATATAGTATTTAAGATATGCAAATCTGTCCCTTTCTCTGCAGCCGTCAACCAAACAACTTTGTAACAAAGCTAATATGAAATATATACCAGTTATTTACATTTGTATTTTCCGAATCACACTAGCAAGATTGGACTTCTTATGTTGATTAGACCTGCCTTTTTTCTTCACTGAGAATTCCTTATTGGATTCCTTCTTGTTGCTATGTTGGGCATTTATCTTTCACTTAATTACTTATAAAAACACTATGTGTGTTATAGGTCTAGCTTCCATCCAAGCCACTTTCCCAAATCAGGAGGTAAAAATGAATTGTCTATAGTGCCTCTCTTAATTTTTTGCTCCCATTTTACATTTCTCAAAAATGTTCCCATTTTTGGTCCTTCTTGAGTTTATAGATGTTATTCAGCCAATCTTTTTAGACTTTAATTTCTTTAGCTATTGGCCCCAGCAACATTTCCTCAACTGGAGCAGCTATTATGGAACATATGAAGTACATATTTCATGGTGCTGCCTTCTACAAAAGGGTGACTATAACTCAGATACAATGGAGAACATGAGTTTGTTCATAATCTTTTAAAGATGCAACTATTAGGCTGTTTCCATGATCTGGCTATTATGAATAAGGTTGCTATGAACATGGTTGAGCAAATTTTCTGGTTGTGTGCTGGAGCTTCTTCTGAGTATATTCCAAGGAGTGGAATAGCTGGGTCTTGAGGAAGCCCTATTCCCAGTTTTCTGAGATAGCACCAGATAGATTTCCAAACTGGTTGTACTAGTTTGCATTTCCATCAGCAATGAAGGAGTGTTTCTCTCTCCCCACATCCTTGCCAGCATGTGGTGTCGCTTGAATTTTTGATCTTAGCCATTCTGGTGGGTGTAAGATGGAATCTCAGAGTTGTTTTGATTTGCATTTCCCTGAAGACTAAGGAGGTTGAGCATTTCTTTAAGTGTTTCTCAGCCATTTGATATTCCTCTGTTGAGAATTCTCTGTTTAGTTCCAAGCCCCATTTCTCAGTTGGGTTACTTGGTTTGGTGGTGTTTAATTTCTTGAATTCTTTATATATTTTGGATATTAGACCTTTGTCAGATGTAGGGTTGGTGAAGATCTTTTCCCAGCGCTTTGTTCTCTTGACAGTGTCTCCTGCCTTACAGAAGCTTCTCAGCCTCATGAGGTCCCATTTATTAATTGTTGACCTTAAGGCCTGGGCTGTTGGTGTTCTGTTCAGGAAGTTGTCTCCTGTGCCAATATGTTCCAGGCTCTTCCCCACTTTTTCTTCTAAGTGACTTAGTGTCTCTGGTTTTACGTTGAGGTATTTAATCCACTTGGATTTGAGTTTTGTGCAAGGTAACAAATATGGGTCCAGTTGCATTTTTTTACACATAGACATCCAGTTAGACCAGCATCATTTGTTGAAGATGCTATCCTTTTTCCATTGAATGGATTTGGCTTCTTTGTCAAAAATCAAGTGACCATATGTGTGTGGGTCTTCAATTCGATTCCACTGATCAACCAGCCTGTTACTGTGCCAGTACCATGCTGTTTTAATTACTATTGCTTTAAGAACGGATAAAGAAACTGTGGTACATATACGCTATGGAATACTACTCAGCTATTAAAAACAAGGAATTTCCAAAATTTGTGGACAAATGGATTGAGCTAGAAATGATCATAATGAGTGAGTTAACCCAGAAGCAGAAAGACTCAAATGGTATTTACTCACTTATATCTACATACTAGCCCAAGGGGCGTGTCCCATGAAAGCCTTCACTTACCAGGAAACTGGGACAGAGGGGAGGACATCCTATTGGGACTCTAGATGAGAGAAGCAAGGGAGAATAGCAAAGTAGAAGGATCCAGAGGGTCCTCAAAACCTACAAGTAGAACATTATGATAGGCAGATTTGGGCCCAGGGGTCCTGCTCAAACTAAGGCACTAGCCAAGGACAATACAGGCGGTAAACTTTAAACCCCTACCCAGATCTAGCCAATGGTCAGAACAGTCTCCACACTTGAATGGAGAGTGGGATATGACTTTCTCATGTACTCTGGTGCCTCATATTTGACCATGTCCCCTGGAGGGGGAGACCTGGTGGCAGAGTAGGTAGAGGAAACATCCTCTGTAAAGTGAAGAGCATTTTTTTTTTTTAAATAAAGTGTGAGCTGGAGAATAACATCATTTTATAGAGCACAGAGTTCCAGGAATACCAGGATAACCACATTTGGTTAACAATTGGCATACTATGCTGATTTTAATTAAGATTGATATACACAGAGATATTTTATATGCACCCATTAAGCTTTGGCTCGTAATCTCACTTAGAGTTAAGTATGTTGTCCTTAAAGTATTTTTTCCTGGGATGCTGATTCCAGTAATACAATTTGTGGGCTATGCTGGAAAGTGGTAAAAAGTACTGTATAGTAAATTATCAATCACAAAATGGAATTTGGGGGGAGAGTTTCTTTGAAAGAATGCATCTTATCATAATAAAATACTGATATATCTTGCATTCACTCTGTGAAAGTAAACTCTGGGTTTGTTATATTGATGACTTCTTTTGGTTAACTTTCAACTTGCTTCTACCATGTGTTAAAGATCTGCCTTCTTCATAAGCTTTGTGTTGAAGGAAAGGGCTTAATTGCAGAAGGGCTTTGCAGAAGATGGAGTACTCTGAAGAAGTGATTAAAATATCACTAAAAATTTGAAGAGATTCTAGGAGGAAAGGTAAATACTAAATTATCAAATTTGGAGAAATGAAACTCACTATTATACCAGGCTAGCCTGAAGCTCACAGAGAACTGCCAGACTCTACCTCCTAAGTGCTGAGATAAAAGATAGGTTCCATAATGCCAAACAATCAAAGGTTTGACACTTTAGCATTAAAACAAAAACAAAAATCACCTCATTAGATGCTGAAAAAGGCTTTGACAAAATCCAACACACTTTCATATTGTCTTGGAGAGATCAAGCCTACAAGGCACATACCTGAATAAAAAAAAGAATGTACAACAAGCCTATAGGCAACATCAAATTAAATAGAGAGAAACTTAAAGCAATTATATTAAAATCAGGGACAAGAAAAGGATGCCCATTCTTTCCGTATCTCTTCAATATTGTACTTGAAGCCCTAGCTAGAGTCATAAGACAACTGAAGGAGATCAAGAGGATACAAATAAGAAAGGAAGATAGCAAAGTATCACCATTCACAGATGATGTGATACTGTACATAAGTGACCCCTGAATTTCTACCAGAGAAACAGCTGATAAAAACCTTCAACAAAGTGGCTGGATACAAAATTAACTCAAAAATCAGTAGCCCTTTTGCATATAAATGATCAATGGGCACAACACCTTTAACAATAGCCACAAATAATATAAAATATCTTGGTGTAACTTTAACCAAACCAAAAGTGAAAGCCTGTATGGAAAGAACTTCATGTCACTGAAGAAAGAAATTGAAGAAGACATCAGAAGCTGGAAAGATCTCTCATGCTCATGGATCCATAAGATTAACATAGTAAAAATGGTCATCTTACCAAAAGCAGTCTATAGATTCAATGCAATTCTCATCAAAATATCAAGACAATTCTTTATATATCTTTAAAAAAATTCTCAACTTCATATGGGAAAATAAAAAAAAACCCAGCATAGCGAAAACAATCATGTGCAATAAAAGAACTTCTAGAGGCCTCACTATTCCCGATTTCAAACTGTACTACAGAGCAATAGTATTAAAAAATGCATAGTATTGGCATAACACAGACAGAATGATTAATGGAATTCAACTGAAGACCTAGAAATAAACCCACACACCTACTTTGACACATGACAAAGAAGCCAAAACCATACAATGGAAGAAAGAAAGCATCTTCAACAAATAGTGCTGGCCTAACTGGATGCCGCCATGTAAAAGAATGCAAATAGATCTATATTGCTGCATAAAACTCAAGTTCAAGATCAAAGACCTCAACATAAAACCAGATACATTATATTTAATGGAATAGAAAATGGGGACTAGCATTGAACTCATTGGCACAGGATAAAACTTCCTGAACAGAAGGCAAACAACTCAGGCACTAAGATCTACAATTAATAAATTGGAGTTCATGACTGAAAAGCTTCTTCAAGGTAAAGGACTCTGTTAATAGAACAAAATGTCAGTCTAGAGACGGGGAAAAGATCTTCACCAGCCCTACATCTGACAGAGGGCTAATATCCAAAATATATAAAGAACTCAAGAAATTAGACACAAACAAGCCAAACAGCCTAATTGAAAAATGGAGTACAGGGCTAAACAGAGAATTCTCAACAGAGGAATATCAAATGGATGAGAAGCATTTAAATCCTCAGTGTCCTTAGTCATCAGAGAAATGTAAATCAAATGATTCTGGGATTCACTTTCACCCATCAGAACGGCTAAGATCAAAAACTCAAGTGACAGCACATGGTGGGAAAGTTATAGAGAAAGGGGAACATTTCTCCATTACTGGTAGGAGTGCAAACTTGTAAAACCACTTTGGAAATCAATATGGTGGTTTTTCAGCATATTGGGAATAGTGCTTCCTATACTCCTGGTATATATACTAGGACTCCTGGACATATACCCAAAATATATTCAACAGTACAAGAACATTTGTTCAACTATGTCCATAGCAGCCTTATTCATAATGGCCAGAAGCTGGCAACAACCTAAATGTCCTTCAACTGAAGAATGAATAGAGAAAATGTGGTACATTTACACAATGGATTACTATTCAGCTATTTAAAACAAGGAAATATTGAAAATTTCAGCCAAATGGATGGAATTAGAAATGATCATCCTGAGTGAGGTACTCATACACAGAAAGACACAAATTGTATGTACTCACTTAAAGTGGATATTAGCCACAAAATACAGGATAACTATGCTACAATCTATAGACCCAAAGAAGCTAAGTAACAAGGAAAGCACAAGTGAGGATGCTTGAATCTCACACAGAGTGGAAATAAAATAGGCACTGGAGGTGGATGGATAGCGAGAACTGAGTAGGAGAGGGAATGGGGAGGGTAACAGAGGTGAGGTAGTGCGTAGTGAGGGTGGAGAGGAGAGAATGGAAACTGGAGTTTGGGCACATCTCTGTGACATGCCAGAGTCCTTGGATAGGGGATGCCCCAGAAAGTCTATGGGAATCACCCTAGAGGATAATCCTAGAAGTGGGGGACATGGAGCCCGAAGTGGCTACCTCCTATAGCTAGGCAGACTTCTAGTGGAGGCATAAGGACACCAACCTATCGCCAAAACCTTCACTCAGAACTTGTCCTGCCTACAAGAGGTTCAGGGACAAAGATGGGCCTCCCCTTTCTCTGAGGGGGAGAGGGGAGAATCTGTGGGAGGGGTGTGTGTGGGTGAGAGGAAGGAGATGAAAGGAGCCCTGTGATCAGGATGTAAAGTGAATAAATAAATAAACAGACCCCAAACTAAAAAACAAACAAAACCTTCTATTCCATCATAGTCTTGGGAAATTTGGAGATTGAACATCCAAGATGAAAATGTGAAGATTCCATTCAGCAATTTAGCCAACTCTACCTGAAATAGAAATTGGTCTCACCTTTCCACACACCTTGCCCCTCATGGTTTAAGGGCAGCACAGGCTGAGTACTTATTAGGCACCCCATGTTCCAACTTGAGTGAGAATCTGTGTTCTTCGAAGGGTTTATGTTGAAAAGCAATGTTCTGTGCTGTTAAAGCTGTGGACAGGCCTGGACCTTCGTTCCTCGTAAGGGTTAGCTCAACTGATAAATGGTTATTACCTATTTCTCAAAACAGAAATAAACAAGCAAAATCAAAACAGTACTCCCAGAAGCAAAAATCAAAACAACTTTTCAAATCAGACTGACAAAATATGACAAAAGGGTTAGGTAGTAACAAGGGAAGAGAGTTCTACAACACAGTTGCTGGTTTAGAAATTTGGCATTGGCAGATTTGGACAGGAAGCTTGGATTCTCCATGAACCTGCTTAGTTACTAGTGGGTTGTTTAACTGCATTCTATTACTGCTGAACACGGGTTCTGGTTCCCAGACCCACAGCCTTTGATTCCACTGCACTTTCACTACACTGAGTGCATCAGTTTGTGAGTGTGGAGAGTGATGCTCTGTCATGCTCTTACTATCAATAATTTCTGTCCAGTTTGTATGAACCGCCTTTTGAAGGGCAGATATGTAGATCATACACATAAAATATAATTGTGCTAGGGGTAAGGGCAATTGAAGGGGTGTTTAAAGGCTCCATTAGATTAATAGTTGGACTAAAATTAATAAATTTCTAATTAACATTAAAACATTTTCAACTAATTTGTTGTAAAGATAAATCATTGGCTTTGGCTGGCTCCCATGTTATTTGTACTTTTTATCTGTCCTTGGAATAATAAAAGAACAGGAACAATGCTGCTGATAATATGATACTCTGACACAGAGACAAAATTTAGATGTGCGTATAATTTTGGTTAATATTAGAGATGTGTTTTAAGATGGGCAAATAGAAATTCAGTCTCTGAAATAGCATTTTTTAGGAGATGTGGAGCACGTATAGATAACTTCTAATTGGGAAAGATATAATGCTACGTGTTTGTGACATATATTTTGTAATTTGCAATATCCATTAATTACACCCCTCTAAATATCTATGTGTGATAAAGGTTCAGGCAGAAACACCAATGATAGGACAGAGGATATAAACATCATATCCTACACATTTTATTTTTGTTGGCCAGAATATGTGTGGATTGCATAAGATTATGTGCATAACATTATTACAGTATTCACAAAGGCTAGAGAAGGCATCGGGTCCCCTGGAACTGGAGTTACAGCCAATCGTGAACTGTAGGTGCAGGGAATTGAACCTGGGTCCACTGTAATACTAATGCATGCTCTATCCAGTTCCATATTCTACACATTTAAAATCATCTCTGGAGAAGTATGTAAAACATGCTTTCATCTTAAATTAAGGTTTTGTTAATTATTTCATTAACCTTCATTGTATTCTCCTAAAGCTGACACTTTATTGTTTCATTTCTTTAATAATTCCTCAATAGATTTCAACACACTTGAACTCAATGTTTAAACTCTTAAAATGTCTTGTGTTCTAATTATTTCATGTAAGAAGTAAGCATGTCAATTTAGCCAAAATACAAATTTGATAAAGAAAATATAGTGGATACTGAGTATAGTAATTAAACAGATTAGGAAATACAAATAGCTGCATAATTATAACTTAAGTAAACCTAAAAACATGGTCAATATGCAGCAGTATGTTTCCCTACTATCAGTTTACATTGAGAATTCTCGCTTATCAATTTGTAGGGTGAGATGTAGTTTGGAGAGTTATTTTTTAAGGTTTGCTTCCAAATGTAGCCTCTATGTTGACTATCTTCAGATCCCTTCCTTGTAATCAATAGACCCCAAGAAAAGGCTGACACTATACCTCTCATCAATAGCACTCACTGTCTCTTCTCTGTGCCCATGTGACTTTTGACTCATTTTCTAGAGTTTCTTGCTTGACAAATGAAAGGAACAGCCCTGGTAACAAGTGCATCTCTCTGCTAATCCCTGAAGTTACCATGTTGAGGCTTGTTGAGATGCCGAGGTGAAGTTCTTCTTGCAAAATCATTACGTTCTTAGACTGTGACCCATTCCTAAGGAGATATGCTATAATTTGGCCCTGCTTGCAAACTTCTAACAGGTTCAGGCACTTTGTGGAGTTACCATAAAGATGGGAAAATTACTTACTGTAAGAAGTCTCTGTCTAACTTGCATATTGGATTATCAAGCACTGTTGTTATTCATTGCAGAATGAAGGCTTTAATGAAGTGGATGGAGGATTTTTCTTCTTGACATATCTGTCATTTTAAGTCACCCCAAATTGTTTTTTTCCTACTTAATGTTTTAATATGAGCACCAAATAAGCACATGACTACAGCAGACTGATATAGGCAACTTAAGTGATTTTGGAAAGTTAAATAACACAACTAGCCATGCCATGAGGAAAGAGATCTTTAAAAATCATGATCGTTTCTGGGAGCTTTCCAAACAAAACAGGTTACAGTATTTTCTGATTTTTAAAATTATTTTATTAATTTATTCATATTATACCTCAATTGTTAGCCCATCCCTTGAATCCTCCCATTCTTCCCTCCCTTCTGCTTCTCCTCTTACTCCCCTCCCCTATGTCTGTGACTGAGGGGCACCTCCTCCCCTGTATATGCTCATAGGGTATCAAGTCTCTTCTCGGTGACCTGTTATCCTTCCTCTGAGTGCCACCAGGCCTCCCCATCATGGGGACATGGTCAAAAATGGGGCACCAGAGTTCATATGAAAGTCAGACCTCACTCTCTACTCAACGGTGGAGAATATCCTGTCCATCAGCTAGGTCTGGGTAGGGGTTCGAAGTTTACTGCCTATATTTTCCTTGGCTGATGCCATAGTTTGAGCAGGGCCCCAGAACCCAGATCTGCCGTCATAATGTTCTTCTTGTAGGTTTCCCAGACCCTCTGGATCCTTCTATTTCCCCATTCTCCCATACTTCTCTTACCTAAAGTACCAATTGGATGTCCTCTCCTCTGACCCACTTTCCTGGTAAGTAAAGTCTTTCATGAGACATGCCCCTTGGGCTAGTTTCTCGATATAAGTGAGTATATACCATTTGTCTCTTTTTGCTTTGGGGATGAGCCTGGAACACAGTGGCACAGGAGACAACTTCCTGAACAGAACATCAACAGCCCAGGCTTTAAGGTCAACAATTAATAAATGGGACCTAATGAGGCTGAGAAGCTTCTGTAAGGCAAGATATACTGTCAACAGAACAAAGCAACAGCCTACAGACTCGGAAAAGATCTTCACCAACCCTACATCTGACAAAAGTCTAATATCCAAAATATATAAAGAACTCAAGAAATTAAACACCACCAAACCAAATAACCCAATTGAGAAATGGGGCTCAGAACTAAACAAACAATTCTCAACAGAGGAATATCAAATGGCTGAGAAACACTTAAAGAAATGCGTAGCCTCATTAGTCATCAGAGAAATGCAAATCAAAATGACACTGGGATTCTATCTTACACCCATCAGAATGGCTAAGATCAAAAAACTCAAGTGACACCACATGATGGAGAGGATGTGGGGAGAGAGGAACACTCTTTCATTGCTGGTGGGAATGCAAACTAGTACAACCACTTTGGAAATCTATCTGGCGCTTTCTCATAAAACTGGGAATAGGGCTTCCTCAAGACCCAGCTATTCCACTCCTTGGAATATACTCAGAAGAAGCTCCAGCACACAACCAGAAAATTTGCTCAACCATGTTCATAGCAGCCTTATTCATAATAGCCAGAACATGGAAACAGCCTAAGTGTCCCTCAGTAGAAGAATGGGTAAAGAAACTGTGGTACATTTACACTTTGGAATACTATTCAGCTATTAAAAACAAGGAATTCCCAAAATTTGTGGACAAATGGATTGAACTAGAAATGATCATAATGAGTGAGTTCACCCAGAAGCTACCCCTAATTGTTATAACTTATCTCCTCTCTGAAAGATTACTTAAGAACAGGGGTTCTATGGTAACATCTAGTTCTCATGAGAAGAAACCATATTTATGATCTAACTTGTGGGGATCAAGACATCAGAGAGATGAGTCAGTGTTCTGCTATGATATAATCCTGATTGATCATCAAATTTTAAAATGTTTATTGTTTATTTGTGCATACCTACTTCTACATAGTTATTCTCAAACCTTAATATGCACACAAGTTTTCACAGGGATTAAATGTCTAGTTGAGTCTGTGAGATTTTATATCTAATAATTTTCAGCTGACCCCAGAGCTGCTTGCCCATGAAACAAACTTTGAGTAGCAAACACCAGAAGCAAAAAAATTTCAATGAATAACTTCATTTGGTTATCTTGTTAGCTGAATAGAGAAAATATCTATGAATTATTCATGTTTTCTAATTTATTCATCTATAAAATTTTAATGATATGCTGGAATTTTAATATTACTTTGTATGATTAATGATTCATATTATTTTGTGATTAAGCAGTACATAAAAATAGTCATAAATTATAGGCTTTGAACTTTTAAAAACTTACTTTATTTGGGGTTCTTTAATGCCTATACCTCCCTTCCAACCTACTTACCTTAGATAGGAGAGGAAAGAAGTTAATAGGAACAGGAAAAATATACCTTTTTAGGGTCAGCCCTTGGCGAAATTCCATTCTCCATCTTCAGTATTTCAGCAGACCCATTAAACAGCAAACCAGCAATTCAGCAAAAGTGACTGCAACTGCAGCAGCTGGAATCCAGAGCAACAGGTGAGCCTAGAACCTCATAGTATTTTCTGGAGCATTTCTTTCTAGGAGTGTCTCAGAGTGGAACATCCAAATGATAGGAAGCAATGCTAAAACCAAAATATGTCCACACTATGTTTATCAGTTGGCAAAGACCACAAGATGCAGTTCCTCTTCTAGTAGACAAACACCATGTATCCTCTAAAAAGTCTGTTTTGAGCAGGCAAACACTGCCTACCATCACACAAGTCGGCTTCACACCCAAAACTTGAGATCAAAACAAAAACATGTTTACATCCACTGCATATCCCCCTTTATATCAAAAAATAATTTATATACAATAAGAATAATCCTGAGAATTATCAGGCAAAAGTCACATTTACAAGGCCCACTTAATTTGTATTTGATAATCTTGGAGAAATTTTTCCACTCTCTATCAGATCCTAGTGAATTCTATCCTAGTATCCGCAGTTTTACCAAATCATTATCTTATCATAATTTACATTTGTCAACCTAAAAACATGTCTTTAGCTCTTAAAGAACTAAAGTACCACCTGTAGAATTTGAACTTTTTCCAACCTACTTTATTTGGGGTTCTTCAATGCTCACTCCTCCCTTCTAACCCATCTACCCTAGATAGGAGAAAAAGGAGGTTAATGGGAATAGGAATCTTTTTAGACTTGGTTCCTTGGAGCGAGTCCACTCCTCATTGTCAGGATTCCAACATACCCCTTAAACAGCAAACTGAAAATTCAGCAAAGGTGGCTGCAACTGCTGGAGCCAGAATCTGGAGCAGCAGCAGTTCCTCTTCTTGTAGATAAACTCTATGTGTCCTCTCACAAGTCTGTTTGCAGTGGGTAAACATTGCACACCCTCACACAAGTCTGTTTCACATCTCATACTTGGTATCAAAACAAAAACATGTTTACATCCACTACAATTAATCCCCCAATATAATTTTTAAAATTAAAAAAAAAACTCAAGTGCTTGTTCTGGTGCTGGAAGTTCACTGAGAATATATGTAATAATATTGGGGAATAAACCAAATTTATGTCAGATACATGTCAAATGCTACTTTCACTTGACCAGATAATGGATTCTGTTTTCTTGGGGGAGTTTATGAGCACGACCGTTGGAAGTCTACTATTCTATATGAATCTAGACATTGATAAACATGGAGTCGGGACCATATTCTCCTGCTGGTAAAAAAAAGTGCTTTATTCCAACACACTGAAGTTTTACCTATTCATTCAGCTTTTTTCTATATACTGTTTCTTCATATTCACAATTAGTGATTCTAGGTTCCAATCTATCAAAATTTCCAGTTATCATTGTAGGAGATAAAAAGTGTTTAGCTTTTATGAATTCACATATAATACACTAATAAGGTACATTTAATATTTTAAATAGACATATGCATGTCAATAAAATGGGTATATTATTTGAGGGAATAATTCTGAACTCTTCAAGATAATTGCTATATTGCTTCATATTTAAAGAAAATTCTTGATAACTATGATTTCAAAATTGTATCATTTTAAAAATACTATCCTAATTGAAGGTATACAGTCTTGTGGTAGTATGATTTTTATATAGTTTTACAGAAACACTAGCTATTTCCAAAGTTTTCTTTGACACACAAAGTTCCATGCCCATTCAAGAATTCTGTATTTTCTCCTCCCAACAGAGTCTGAAACCCACTATTGTAGCATCCAAGTCCATGATTTGACAACTCTAGATATTACATACATGTGGGGAAAAATGCCTGCTATCTGGAAGTCAGACACTGATGAATATAGCTCACTTACATTTTGTTCATTTATTGACTTGACAGTATACCAATTGGAAGCACATTAAGAGTCAGCATGGTGCACATACAAAGACACATGAATGCATGTCGCGCCACCGCAGTACCGAGTCGAGGGCGAGGGACTGCGGATTTAACTCATGCACACACACGCACACACATACACAATAACACAGCGGGTCCTTCGTGTTAAGAGAGCAGCAGCTGCAGCAGCAGCCACGGCAGTGATTTATTATCTCCCCCCAGAGTTCCAAAGAGCCTTCTTATAGGGAGCCAAACAGGAATCCTCCTCCCAGGTGAAATCCCTCAAGCGGTGATCGCGCACAGGAGGAAAAGTCTCCAGGAAGGGAGGGGCGCGTTCTCAGAGCAGTAAACACAACTAGCTAACCAAAATAAACACAGACGTGGAAGCTGCTAGAAACAGGACATTAAACAGCAACACAGGCAGGCACCCCAGTCGGGCCTGGTTCCTACAAATGCAGTCTCTCAAAGACCTAATATTTTTGGGCGGGTGGAGGTTAACAAAATTAAGCATTCTGCTGAGGTTGCTAGTTTTTACTAACTAAGAAGCAGAGTGGTGTCTTAGAAAATACATATCTAGAATTCCTTCAAATAAAGGACTTCAGAGTTATACTGTATAGAATGAGATTAGAAGATTGAACCAGGGTTGTATTTCCAAGGTCATTCATTCATTCAATAATTTGAGTTTTTACCAGTGCTACACTACACTATGAGTGGTAAGATTCCAACACCCTTTCATCCTCGTAGAGGATAAAATAACAAATACATTAAATAAAGCATGATATAGTATATTAAAGGTAAGAAGTGCTTGGATTTTGAAATGAAGTAAGAAACAGTTAAGCAGGTAGTGTAAGATAAAATGTGGGGCTGCCTTGAGAAGTTGAACTGGTGAAAACTTAAAGGCAGAGTGAGAGACTGTGGTCCACTTTCACAGGGCAAGAATAACAGCTCTGAGGTGGGGTCTCCTTGGCATTTCCTTTAATTTTTTTAAACTAGGGTATAGTTAGGTGAAAGCACTCTCTCATTTCACTTAGTATTTTAAATGAAATTGCTACATCTTACTATCAAGTATAAAAATAATTTTCCAGTATTTCCTAATATCAACAAATAAAAGAAAAGTTGAGTATTCTCATGGGAATGTTTTGCAGAAAAATTTATCATTAAAATGATGGTAAGGTGATTATATGGTTTTGGTTTCTTTGTCAAATATCAAATGTCCATAGGTGTGTGTCTTTATTTCTGGGTCTTCAATTCAATTCCATTGATCCATCAGTCATTTCTATGGCAGTACCATGCAGTTTTTATAACTGTTGCTCTATAATACAGCTTGAGATCAGGGATGGAGATACCACCAGAAGATCTTTTATTGTACAGGATTAACTTAGATATTTGGGATTTTTTCCCATATGAGGTTGAGAATTGTTCTTTCAAGGTCTGTAATGGATTGTGTTGGTATTTTGATTGGGATTGCATTGAATCTGTAGATTGTTTTTTGTAAGATGGCAATTTTTATTATGTTAATTCTCCCAATTCATGATCATGGGAGATTTTCCCATCTTCTGATATCATCTTCAATTTCTTTCTTCAGAGACTTGAAGTTTTTTCACACATGTCTTTCACTTGCTTAGAGTTATACCAAGATACTTTATGGTTTTTGTGGCTATTCTGAGGGATTCAGTTTCCTTAATTTATATCTCAGCTCATTTTTTTTTTTTTGTATATTGGAGGGCTCTTTTTTAAATTTAATTTGCATCCAGCTACTTTGCTGAAGGTGTTTATCAGTGGTAAGACTTTCTTGGTAGAATTTTGGGGGTCACTTATGCATACTATCATATTATCCGTGAATAGTGATACTTTCACTTCTGCCATTCCAAAAAAGACAGCTTCTTCAACAAATGGTACTTGGTCTAATTGGATATCCACTTGTAGAAAAATGCAAATTGATCCATATTTATCACCCTACACAAAACCAAAGTCCAAGTGGATTACAGATCTTAACATAAAACCAGACACACTAAATCTGTTAGAAGAAAAAAATAGGGACAATCCTTGAGCTTGTTGGCACAGGAGACAACTTCTTGAACAGAATCCCAACAGCTCAGGCTCTAAGATCAACAATTAGTAAATGGACCTCATGAAACTGAAATGCTTCTCCAAGGTAAAGGGTACTGTCAACAGAACAAAACAACAGCCCACAGACTGGGAAAAGATATTCACCAACCATACAGAGGGATAATATCCCAAATATATAAAGAACTTAAGAAATTAAACACTGCCAATCCAAATAATCCTATTAAAAATGGGCTACAGAACTAAACAGAGAATTCTCAACAGAGGAATATCGAGTAGCTGAGAAACACCTAAAGAAATGCTCAAATCATCAGGGAAATGCAAGTCAAAAAAAAAAAAAAAAAAAAAAACCAAAAACAAAAAACTCTGAGATTCCTTCTTTCACCCATCAGAATGGCTAAGATCAAAAACTCAAGTGACAGCACATGCTGGTGAGGATGTGGAGAAAGGGGAACACTCTTCCATTGTTGGTGGGAATGTAAACTTATACAACTACTTTGGAATTCTATCTAGCACTTGCTCAAAAAATTGGGAATATTTCTACCTCAAGACTCAGCTCCACCATACAACAAGAACATTTGCTCAACTATATTCATAGCAGCTTTATTTGTAATAGCCAGAATCGGGAAACAACTTAGATGTCCCTTTACCAAAAAATGGATAAAGAAATTGTGGTACATTTACACAGTGGAATATTACTCAGCCATCATAAACAAGTAAACTATATAATTTGCAGGCAAATCGATCTAGAAAAGATCTTCCCAAGTGAGTTAACCCAGACTCAGAAAGATACACATGGTATGTACTCACTTATAAGTGGATATTAGCCATATAATAGAGGATGGCCATACTACAACCCACAGACCTAAAGAAGCTAAATAACAGGATAGCCTTAGGAAAGATGTTTCATTCTCATTCAGAAGGGCAAATAGAACAGACAACTGAAGTGCTTGGAGAAAGAACAGAATGGGATCCTACCATAGACGTCCTTTAAAAGATTCCACCCACAGGGGATTGATGCAGATGCTGAGACTCACATCAAAACTTTTGGGCAGAGTGAAGTGAGCTTTATGGAAGAGTTTGGGGATAGAAGGCCCTGAAGGGTACAGGAGATACACAAGGAGAACAACAGAGCCAACAAATCTGAGCCTAGGAGGTCCTGCAGAGACTGATGAACCAACGAAGGACCATGCATGGAGAGGAGCTAGACTCCCTGCTCAGATGTACTGGATGGACAGCAAAGTCTCTTTGTGGGTCCCATAATATGGGGAGTAGGGAATGCCTCTGACATGGACTCTGTTGTTTCCTCATTGATCACTTCCCCCTGTTGGGAAACCTGGCCAGGCCACAGAGGAAGAAGATGCAGGCAATCCTAATGAGACTTGATAGGGTAGGGTCAGATGGAGGGGTGATGGGCTCCCCCTTTCTGAGGACTACAAGGATAGAGGATAGAAGGGAAGAGTAAAGGAGGGTGAAACCAGGAGGAGATGAAGGTGGTGCTACAATAGAATGTAAAGTGAATAAATTAAAAGTAAATTGTCACAGACATGAGGATACATCATAGAGGTTTTGATTGACAAAGTTCCAGAGACCTCCAGCTGTCCAGAATGATCACTAGACATCCAGAGAAGCTGTTGAGGCTTTGCATGACGAAGTTCCAAAGATCTCCAGATGATCACAAGTGCCCCTAAATATTATGTATGGTCCAGATGTAGTGTTCTTTAGAAATCCACTATTTTCCTAAAATTGTTTTTTCTCTCTATTTCTCATCCTGAAGAAAATTATACAGAGAAAACTTTTTTCCCACAGAGAATGTTGAAAGAAGACATATGGCCAAAGGCTTGAGACAATGATAGTTTTTTGCTCTGACTGTGAGCACCTAAGCAGAAACTGCATGAAAGAAAGTTAAGACCTAGACATAACAGTATCTGGCTAGACACTGTTACCTGTAGAAACGTTTCCTTAGAATCTGCTTTGAGAGCAATAGAAGGTGGGCTTGGAAAGTCATGATTTACAGATATTTTACAATAGAGGACCCCTTGGCAGTTAGCCTAGGCTTGGATAGCACTCACATCCATTGGTCTGGGACTGGAAGTGGGTCAAGTTTCTTCTTTAGAGAACATCTAACTCAAGCTATGTTGCTAGGACATCTTGTGAACACATTGGCTTTAGCCCAGAGAAATTTACCACTGAACATTCCTGTGTATTGTTTAAAAGATAACAAGCAGGTTGTGCTGACTGCTGTTTGAAAATTGATTTTTGTTGTATGCTTTGTTGTAGGTTACAGAACCTTTTGTATTTCTTTGTTACTCTGTTGATTTTTGATTGCTTTAGTGATTGTAACAATGGAAAAATCATGATGTAATCTGTAATGAACAAAATTGAACTTCATTTCAATAAAATACTGGGGTTGGCCCAAGGAGAAAGGGCTAACAAGTAACAGTCATGAGAGAGTGAGCTGGAGTGAGATGGAGAACAGCAAGAGAGATGGAGAGATGGGAAACAGCAAGAGAGATGGAGAGATGGGAAACAGCAAGAGAGATAGAAAGGTAACAACAAAGAAGAAAATTAGAAAGATGGGTAACAGCAAGCAAGGAGATAGATAGAAAGACAGAGACCACGTAAGCGAGCAAGGAGCAGGGAGTCAGACAGACAGACAGACAGACAGACAGACAGACGGACAGACAGACAGAGAGCCAGAAGAAAAGCTCTCC
The DNA here is from genome assembly GCA_907169655.1 of Acomys percivali. NCBI lineage: Eukaryota > Metazoa > Chordata > Mammalia > Rodentia > Muridae > Acomys > Acomys percivali. Next base: position 243,651 of record OU015748.1, read on the forward strand.
TGGGCTTTAAGACCTTCAGCTTGTACCACATATGTCTGAGTCTCCAAGTATTTCTTTTTGCTGTGTTCCTCAACTTCTCCTTAACAACTGGTTACTCTAGTTAGTTGTTCAACCAACGGTTGGTTTCCCTTAACCAACCATTCACCACCTGCTCAATTCTCCCTACCTCGGATCCACCTCTCTTCTCTCCTCTTCACTATTCCAGGAGCTGGTCTTTGGGAGTGGCAATAAATAAAATTTAAAAATGGTAGTAAAGAGAAATGTCAATTAAAAATTAAAATGATACCACATTCAATTTATTTTATTTAAAAATATGTTAAAATGAAGATATGTGTATATTGTCAAGAGAGGGCAAAGTTTCATACATTACAATTTACATTTTAAAAGATTATTTTGTGCAAAAGTATAGCTTGCTAGTTATTTTTAATTTTACTCTATTCATATATCAAATAAAAGAGAATGGTTTAGATTAATATCTGCAAGTAGTTCACAGAAGTTGAACATTGAGCATGCGATAGCTTTGGTTTTCAAGAACATCAAATACCTAATTGGATACAAGTTTCGCCTAGTATTATTTATTTGGAAAAGAATGTCTTGATAGTTCCTAAAAAGTTACAACTTACATTCTGTTTGTGTAAAATAGATATTGATGAGAATGTCAAAAGTAATTTTTGTTTCTACTGCTCTAGTCACTTTACAACTTCCTATCACTGTGTACCTTTATTCTTTCTTGGGTCCTTTTCATAACTAATCTATAAAGATATAAATACCATGCTAATATCTCTTCAATATAGTACTCGAAGTTCTAGCCAGAGCAATAAGACAACAAAAGGAGATCAAGGGTATCCAAATGGGAAAGGAGGAAGTCAAACTATCCCTATTTGCAGATGATATGATAGTGTACATAAGTGACCCTCAAAATTCCACCAGAGAACTCCTACAGCTGATAAATACTTTCAGCAATTTGGCTGGATACAAAATTAACTCCAAAAAGTCTGTAGCCTTCCTATACACAAATGACAAGCTTGCAGAGGAAGAAATTAGGAAATCCACACCCTTCACATTAGCCACAAGCAATATAAAATATCTAGGAGTTACTTTAACTAAGCAAGTGAAGGACTTGTTTGAAAAAAATTTCAAAACTCTGAAGAAGGAGATTGAAGATGACATGAGAAGATGGAAGGATCTTCCTTGCTCATGGATAGGGAGAATTAACATAGTAAAAATGGCCATCCTACCAAAAGCAATCTACAGATTCAATGCAATCCCTATCAAAATACCTACACAATTTTTTAAAGACATTGGAAGTTCAATTCTGAACTTCATATGGAAAAACAAAAAACCCAGAATAGCAAAAACGATCTTTTACAATAAAAGGTGCTCCGGAGGAATCTCCATACCTGATCTCAAATTGTACTATAAAGCAATAGTAATTAAAACAGCATGGTACTGGCACAGCAACAGGCTGGTTGATCAGTGGAATCGAATTGAAGACCCAGATATGAATCCACACACTTATGGTCACTTGATTTTTGACAAAGAAGCCAAATCCATTCAATGGAAAAAGGATAGCATCTTCAACAAATGGTGCTGGTCTAACTGGATGTCTATGTGTAAAAAAATGCAACTGGACCCATATTTGTCACCTTGCACAAAACTCAAATCCAAGTGGATTAAAGACCTCAACATAAAACCAGAGACACTAAGTCAGTTAGAAGAAAAAGTGGGGAAGAGCCTGGAACATATTGGCACAGGAGACAACTTCCTGAACAGAACACCAACAGCCCAGGCCTTAATGTCAACAATTAATAAATGGGACCTCATGAGGCTGAGAAGCTTCTGTAAGGCTAGAGACACGGTCAAGAGAACAAAGCGACAGCCTACAGACTGGGAAAAGATCTTCACCAACCCTACATCTGACAAAGGTCTAATATCCAAAATATATAAAGAACTCAAGAAATTAAACACCACCAAACCAAATAACCCAATTGAGAAATGGGGCTTGGAACTAAAGAGAGAATTCTCAACAGAAGAATATCAAATGGCTGAGAAACACTTAAAGAAATGCTCAACCTCCTTAGTCATCAGGGAAATGCAAATCAAAACAACTCTGAGATTCCATCTTACACCCACCAGAATGGCTAAGATCAAAAATTCAAGCGACACCACATGCTGGAGAGGATGTGGGGAGAGAGAAACACTCCTTCATTGCTGGTGGGAATGCAAACTAGTACAACCACTTTGGAAATCTATCTGGTGCTATCTTAGAAAACTGGGAATAGGGCTTCCTCAAGACCCAGCTATTCCACTCCTTGGAATATACCCAGAAGATGCACCGGCACACAGCAAGAAAATTTGCTCAACCATGTTCATAGCAGCCTTATTCATAATAGCCACATCATGGAAACAGCCTAAATGTCCCTCAGTAGAAGAATGGATAAAGAAACTGTGGTACATATACACTATGAAATACTACTAAGCTATTAAAAACAAGGAATTCCCGAAATTTGTGGACAAATGGATTGAGCTAGAGATGATCATAATGAGTGAGTTAACCCAGAAGCAGAAAGACTCAAATGGTATATACTCACTTATATCTGCATACTAGCCCAATGGGCATGTCCCATGAAAGCCTTCCCTTACTAGGAAACTGGGACCGAGGGGAGGACATCCTATTGGGACTCTAGATGAGAGAACAATGGGAGAATAGCAATGTAGAAGGATCCAGTGGGTCCTAGAAACCTACAAGTAGAACATTATGATAGGCAGATTTGGGTCATGGGGTCCTGCTCAAACTAAGGCTCTAGCCAAGGACAATACAGGCGGTAAAATTTAAACCCCTACCCTGATCTAGCCCATGGACAGGACAGTCTCCACACTTGAGTGGAGAGAGGGATTTGACTTTCTCAAGTACTCTGGTGCCTCACATTTGACTATGTCCCCTGGTGGGGGAGACCTAGTGGCACTCAGAGGAAGGACAGCAGGTCACTGAGAAGAGACTTGATACCCTATGAGCATATACAGAGGGAGGTAATCCCTCTGTGGAACAGTCATAGGGGAGGGGAATAAGGGGAAAATGGGAGGGAGGGGAGAATGGGAGGATTCAAGGGATGGGATAACCATAGAAATGTAACAAGAATAAATTAATTAAAAATAAAATAAATAAATAAATAAATAAATAAATAAATAAATAAATACCATGCTAATTATAGTTGGCTCTATATCATATTCTCTTCCTGGGTTTTTGTTGTTTGTTTGTTTGTTTGTTTGTTTGTTTGTTTTAGTATTGGGAAAAGTAATGCCAGACCTTGAGTGTTATTCTCACAATTCAGATTTTAGTTTGAGAAATGAGAGTGTTACGTAGGAAAGTGATAGAAACAGTGAGCAGAGCTGGGCTTGCCAAGTCTGCGCAGAGTAGGCGTCAGAAGCACTTCTGCTTCAGGAGATTTACACTGTCCAGATGGGACTATCTGAGAAGGGCTCCTAGATGCAGGTAGATGATGGAAGATGAATAACCACACAGAGTGAACACAGATTCTATTGTTCCTAGCTTGGATTTTGAAAATTAAAATAAGTGCCCCATACTAAGAGAAGAAAATCACAAAGAGAAAGCTGTGAAGGGGTGGAGGATTGAGGATTGAGCACACGTTTTAGTGCTGTGAACGCTGACCAATGGGAAATGGCTTCCTAAGCAGTACCAAGTTTATTTCTTAATATCTGTGGCCAAAGTATGTGATATCTTTAGCAATAGTATTGTACCATCAAGTTCTGCTTGGAAACAAAGAGCGATGACAATATAGTTTTGGAGGTTCCTGAGAAACTCCTGACTAAAACTCAAGGATATATATTCCACACCTGGCACTGGGATTTTTACTTGGAAATCTATGACTTCTGAGAGGAGGATGAGCTTTATTATACCCTGTTTATGATAACTCCAACTAAATTCATATAGATAGATCATAGATAAGAAACATATAAAATATTGGGTTTCCATGGAGCTTTTTCATGTATCCTTAGTGTTAGTTACCAGTCTCCACCCTCTCCCATACATTCCCTCACTTACATCTCCCTCCCCAGCGTCCTTTCCCCTTCATATCACTCATGGTCTAATGCAGTCATGCCTATGAGTGCAATAGTGACATAACAGTTATGAGAATAACTACTTTCTGAATGGATTTAAGACTTCCTCTGTAGAAACACACTCCTAGTAGTGAAAATTTAGCCAAGAACCCATGGTTGAGGAGCTCATACCATTGGCCCCAGGTAACTGAATCTAATTTATTATTCTGCTAAACTGACACAGTATCAAATCACCCTTTAAATTTTTATCTCTGCAACTGTATATTACTGCAACTCTCAGACCTCATTAGAGAATTAGTGGTGTGCGTGTGTGTGTGTGTGTGTGTGTGTGTGTGTGTGTGTGTGTGTGTGTTGTGGATTTTGGTTAACTCAGAAATTTACGACAGGTCAAAGTGCAGAGAGTAAATATTTGTGCACTTCTCAGCCACAAGTAGAATATGTACATTCTTCCTCTAAAGGTTCAGGGACCACTGTAGAAGTGATGTTAGGAAGGCTATAAGGTCTACAGGTCAGGAAAAATAATAGTAAAACAGTGTCTTCTGAACATTAAAGATCTACTGTACTAATGACTCCAAAGCAGCTGAGTTAGCCTGCATAAGACCTGCAGAAGACTAAGCCAGTCAACACACCAGTGTGAAGGTGGGAAGGGTTCATGAGGCACTTTCCCTCGCTTAGCATCTGTTGACAAGTGATAGCTTCTAGAACAGGAAAAGCAGGCATCTGTTAGGTTACCCACACTCCAGGTTGGCACATGAATATATGTACACTGCAAATTGCACTTGATTAGTTATTAGGGGGAAAAAAGCACAAATTTTGGGGGTTGGTGATAGGAATGGAGGAGCTAAAGGGAAGAGTAGTAGGTGAATATAATCAAAGTACATTGTGTGCACATATAAAATTGTCAAAATAATAATTATATCAAAAAGGATAAATTTATGCTGCTGACCATTTATGAAGAAATGTGCTAAAGGTATTAGAAATAAAAATTTTGTTTAAGGTTGAAGGCAGAGGTTTGATAATAATAGGAATCAAAGCAGTAATTTCAAGCATGATAGTAGATGGCATTGCCTGGGGAGATCAGATACAGTGAGAACAAAAAGATAAAAATCTGAAAGAACAAGTAGATTTCATAGATGAGGATACATTTCATAGTGAAAGGCTGAATAAGTTTTAGAAACAGAAGAGAAAACTAGGAGGAAATATTATTGCTGAATTTTTGAACCCTAAAAGTTGAAAAACATTTTAAAAATATTACACTCCAAAAAATTACCTGTTGTCAAAAAGCTTGAGCAGGATAAGAAATGAGATTGTGGACATGCTGCTGAGATATGGGGAAGGTAGGATGAGAAGGCTCTATGGAATTCACGAGCTTCTCTGTGGGGTAAGGGAAGGGTGAGCAAAGATAAGGAGTGGCGTTCTCCCAGGGGTGGGGTTCTCACTGACGCAAGTTCTGAGTTGGGAGGGAAGAAATCAACGAGAAGCAAATATGCACTGTTTGGGATTCTCACAGGAGCAATGGGGACTCCTAGACAGACGGGAAGTGGTACTGAGATGCTGACAAAGGTGTGCTGTTTGGGAAAGCTGGTAGAGCTACTCAATTCCAGAATTTCTATACAGAGAAGTAACATTGAGATCTCCCATTGGAACTGAATGTATGCTTAGGGTCTGGAAGATAATTACAATGATGCTGGGAAGAAAGGGAAACAATTAGTGACTAAAATATTATTTCACAGCATTAAAAACCTGGTTACAATCCTAACGTACCAACTTACAAGATAATGTATTAATCAAATTTTACTTTTTTATATGGGATCAGTGGGTGAAAGAACTATGCATGAAATACACAGTGTAATGTGTGGTAAACATGTCAAAATTGAGCTAAAACATCAAATTTTCAAGTCAAATTTTAGGATAGCTATAATGATTGATTATCAATATATTTTCTTCAAAGGATCAAGCTACAGCTACTGTGTGAGAGACTGTTATGAATCCTAAGGCTGATAAGAAAATACTCCATAGTGAGGTACACTTTGAGATACAAGGGTACGTAAAGCAGGCTTTCTGATGTTCTACAATCTATTTTGCACACAAAACACAATTTATGACACTAGAAGTACTACTTTCTGCAGTTCCATGTAAAATTAATGTTCTGTCGAGTTTCCTTGAAGACAACTATGCACATTGCCTTCTCTCTGTAGCAATGATCGATGTGTTCTATTAACTGGACATAGCAGCAACAGACCTTATTATATACTGGTATACTGGAGTCAGTACCCTAGAAAAATCCCAAATACAGTACAATTAGAACACTTCATCATTTATAAAAGAGCTCTCCTGCAGAACTGACGCTGAAATAATATTTAATCATGAATTTCTTTACAAACAGTCTGTCCCGTCAAATGATATGGGGGTGAGCATCCTTCATCTAAAGGTTGTTAGAATGCTCAGGAATGCCAAGGACATTTTGAAGGGGTATGTTTTCTAAATTCTGCTTTTTTCTTTTAATTGTGGTAAATTTGAGGGAAAAATTCTACCAAATTTCTCTAGTAATTTCAGCACATTTATATATGAGAGCATGCGATTGAAATGTGCCCTTTCAGAGAGTACAGGAGTTCTAATTCACCTGATTAATCTGCAGATCAACACATGTTCTCATAATCATTGTATTATTCTGTCAGTAATAACAAAATGAATATACAAAGACATTCTAATGTGATGTATTCTTAGGTAGGATATTTAACTTATAATCTTGTGGAGTTTTGGCCTGATTGACAGTATCAGGTACGAGTAGGCATTAAATTCAATTAGAAAGAATTTTACTTCTACAACATTCATGACACTGTTGCACTAGTAGCCATATCTTATCAGGCAAGTTATTATTTGAAGGGTTCACAGCATGGTATTACTCCTGATTACATTTTCTACTGGCAGCATGCATAAAACCTTCCAAAACTAAAAAAATTGGCTAGGAATGATGAGACTTCCAGGTTAGTACCAGCTTGATTTCTCCACGCTTTATGAGTCAAGTATGAGATATTTTCAGCAATGGGATCTTACCATTAAGTCCTTAATGGTAATCAAGAACAATGACAATATCTTATTCTTTTGGGAGGGGGCATGGAATCCTACTAACTAAACTTATGGCATCTGTGACTATATATGTAAGACTTGCACAAGAACAAGCTCGTGTTAACATGGATGTGGTAGGTAATATAAAATCCCACCCTAGTTAAGGAGCTATTGGTAATTGATGGCTTGTGGATGAGGGTGTTGAGGTCTAATCCAACAACATGGCTGCGCTGATCACATCGAAAGACCTTTAGGTCTGTGTGACTCAGTTGGAATACAGACATGCTACACACCTTTAGTACATGCCCCTAATATACCCCTTTAATCCCAAATAATGAATAAAAGATACTTTTACAGAAGTCAGTTTTCTTTAAGTATGTGGTCCCTGAGAGAATGCTCACATTGTAGCAAATGGTCCTATACTGTCTTAGTTAAGATTTATTTTGCTGTGATAAAACACTATGACCAAAAACAACCCGGGGAGGAAAGGATTTGTTCCAATTTAGCATTGCACATCACAGTCTAACACTGAGGGAAGCCAGGGCAGGCACTGTAAGTAGGAACTGATGTAGAGGCCATAGAAAATCTGTTACTAGCTTGCTTCTCATAATTTGCTAACTCTATTTTCTTATACCATCTAGATCCACCTCCCACAATCATCTGAGCCCTCCTACATCAATAATAAATCAAGAAAAGACACCACAGGACAATCTGATGGAGGAATTTTTAAAAATTAATGTTACCTCTTCCAAGATGACTCTACTTGTGTCAAGTTGACATAAAACTAGCCAGCACACATACCCACATACAAACAACACTAAGTAATTGTCTAGGCTTTAAATAATGAGCACCTGCAGTTGGAAAGGAAGAGTGGTAATAGAGAGAGGGAAAAATTGAAGGGGAAAGGATGGAGGTTGGATTTGGTCAAAATATGTTGGCGTTTACAAAATTCTCAAACATGAAAAAGTGTGCACACATGTGTGCAGCTTTGTCTGTCTGTGTACATGCACATAGTCAAAAGGAGAAATTTGAGTGAATACTATTTTTTCCTCCCATGTTTTCTTGAGAAAGTGTCTCAGATTGGATCTGGATTTAGGTTGGTGGCCAAAATCCTCAGTGATTCCCCTCTTCTATGTCCCCCATCCCCGAAATGCCTAGGCTATGGGCTTGCATATGGGTGTGCATGGCTTTTTATGTGTGTTCTGGGGGTTTTAACTCAAGCCCTCATGTTTGCACTGAAGATGCTGTTCTCTGCTGAGTGATCTGTCCTCCAGGTCTCAGGTAGAAGGTGCGTTATGTTATGTTGCTGAGCACAGATATTGGTGCAGGTTGAAACAGTATCCTTGTGAACTTTGATGATTAAACTGAAAAATGGTGAGGTCCTGCTAACTTTTAAATCTTTAAAACAAGGTGAAACTTGTTTGAAAGTGATAGACCACAACGAACCACTGTCATGGTACACAGGAAAAATAAAACCCAGTAAAATTGTTATTTCAGATTTAGATAAAAACAAGCCTAACAGATCTAGGTCCTTAGGTAATTCTGAAACCATAAATGGACAGTAGCTTTTGCTGGAGAAGCTGGTACAGCATTAGAAACAGAATTCATTTGTAAAGTATAAAAATATAAAAAATTATTCCTACAAGGATATCTAGTAGCTATGACAATTTACCCCCTTGTATTGACAAGCTATATGTATTGCGGCATGGCCCAGACAAACATGCATGCCCACATCTGGTCACTCACATGATTTCTGAATACTTACCTAAAATATGTTTCAATACACCATATTTTAGGGAAGTGATTAGAGACCAATTTCCTACAGAAATATTTTCTATTATTTGTTGGGTATTATCTGGGTCAGATATCTGTTCTGGAACCTCATTTTCTACAGTTCCAAATATAGGTTTCAAATTATCTGGAGGAAAATCATCCTAGAAATTTTATAAAACCAAAAATTTACAAGCTCACCAGAATTCAGAATCAATGGAGTAAGAGTATATTGCTGACCATGTCTTATACTGACCACAAAGGGCAAGGATTCTCTCTCTATCTCTCTGTCTATCTCTGTCTGTCTCTGCTCTCTCTCTCTCTCTCTCTCTCTCTCTCTCTCTCTCTCTCTCTCTC
>OU015748.1:252936-270054 GCA_907169655.1 Acomys percivali
CTCTCTCTCTCTCTCTCTCTCTCTCTCTCTCTCTCTCTCTCTCTCTCTCTCTCTCTCTGTGCGTGCGCGTGCACGCGCACACACACACACATGCACACACACACACACATGCACAGGTGTACATAACCATGCATATGTGTAGAGGCTGGAGGAGGATGTCCAGTGTGCTTCTGTATTGCTATCTTTCTTATTTCCTTAAGGCAGAGCTTCTCATTGAATTCTAGCCATCCTTCTGTCTAATGTCTACCTCCAACCTGCCTTGTGTATTATAAGCATGTACACCCATGTCCAGCTTTTTATGTCAGTTGTAGAGATCTGAATTTAGAACCTCATGTTTTTACAAAAGAAACTTTACCCACTTAGCCATCTCTCTTTAAGGAAGCATGCAAAAAAATAAAATAAATTAAAAATATAGAAACAATTGCTAAAATTAATAAAACATTTGTACATCATCACAATATAATTTTATATTTTGCTTGAACTTTGTATTTAATCCACTATATACACTCTTTGTAGGTTATCTTTTATTGCAAACATCTTGCAGTCACATTGTCTTTCACCATTCATTTCCCCACTTTTCTGTGAGATCTCCTACATATCAGTCCTCTCTTAGATCTGCATTCCAAGGCTGAAGTGGCTGGTTTCTGGGCTTCTCTCATGTGACATTTCCTTTTCATTCGATTGTGCATTTTTTCTGTCTCTGCAGATGGTTTTATTGTGTGTGCGCTCATGCTCGTTTATTTGGGTTCCTTTTTTGATGAAAAAGAGATGCAAACAGGGTTAAAGTTAGCATCTTATCACATTAACTTGTTATTTTGCTCTGCTCTAGCTTAATTTGGTGTCCTATTTACATAGAAAATGCAGAAGCACCAATGATGGGATTTTCTGATAAGTATCTTTCTTTCCTTCAAGCTGAGCATGGTGACTCATGACTGCACTACATTGCTGTGATGTAGCCAACCTAGCTACATAGTGAATTTCAAGCAAACCTTGGCTATAGAATGGAACCTTCTCTCTCTCTCTCTCTCTCTCTCTCTCTCTCTCTCTCTCTCTCTCTCCCTTCCAGAAGGTTTGTACTCTCTAAAATTTAAATAGAAATGCTACTTAATCTAGTTACAGTTTCATGATAACGTCATATTTTATAACCTATAATTCTAGTTTCACACACCCAGTTGTTCTCTATAGGATATGTGTCGCTCAGGGATGGGGGCCTCTTTCTTCACTGGTGAACCTACATTCTACCTTTTGGTTAATGTTTACTAAACAACTCCAGTTGAGAGGAATTTGCTTTTTGGTTTTGGTGGTTTTCATTCAAATGGAGCTCTGGTTTTGGGGGAAAAGATGAGAATTTAATGAAAGGTCTTACTTGGAGGTGAGATTGATTTCCTCTAAGGATCAATACTGCATTTGCAGAGCAGGCAAAGTTAAGCTGCTGAGGCTGCTTTGAGTGAAAAGTGGATCACTTGGGTGCCAGGGAACACTCCCTAGATACAAGGTCAGAATTTTGTTGGCTAGGGGAATTTTAAAGGCATTTAAAATGCTAATCCTTTGGTATTTTCATATTGCCTTTTGAGTATACCTATGTAGCAATGGCTTCCTCTACACAACCTTAGGTGTCATGGGTTAGTCCTGAACTTTACCCTTCTTCTTTGTAGTTCTTATAGCTAAGCGGGCATCAGTCTCTTCAGATCACTGTGCTTTGGGAACAGCTCCACTGAGCAACATTGCCAGAGGACATTTCAGTCCTTGAACAGGATTATAATTTTTCCCCTGTGGAGCTGCGCAAGGGGGGATGAGGTGACATACTTATAATTGTCTTTTGGCTTTTTGAGAAAATATATTCTCTCCATAGTTCTCATGTTTACTATCCTCCGGAGTGCTGGCATACTAATTTTGAATTGACAGAGTAGGGTTTTGTATTTGGTCCTCATCAATAAGATAAAACAATTTCTTGGCTACTGAAATGTCTATTTATCTCACTTTCAGCAGGTGTTCTTATAACATAAATGTTATTTTTACTAGTTATGACATAAAGTTTGGCCATGGAAGATTCCAGATTGCAATGTCTTTAATAAATGAAGTTTTCTGCTGTGCCTTTTTTCCTTATAGGTAGGTACATAAAACCTTAACGCCCTCTCCTTTTCTTCTCTCATCCCATCTTCCTCCCCCCACTCCCTCCCTCTCCACCCATGCTTTAATTTACAAAGTTTCTGAGAACGGTATACTCTAAAATATTAATAAGAGAATATTTTTACACCAGAGAATCAGTATGCAGCTCACAAAGTTTTAAGTCCCTTCGCAGTAAATATGCTTATGGTTCAGTCTTGCTTACACTTTTGGTTGTAATGCGTTGCCTCTACTATTTGGCACATGCGCATTGCTTATGCCCCTAATAATCAGGACATGTACCTCAGTTCAGTCAGGAGTTGATGATTGCCCTCACTTTAAGAATGAGGAAATGGAGTTAGAAGAAAGCTAAGTGACAGGCTAAGGTTAGGTGGTCAGTTCTCAGGGAGGCCAGGAGTAGCCTATTATGTCTAATGTAGATTTTCACAGACCCATCATTACCTTCATAACTCTGAGTCTTAGGATGAGGGTTATGAGTGCAGAGTATGACAGAACCTGGCTGTATCTCCTAGCAAACATGAACCTTCTTTCTTCTCCTGCCAGCCCTTTCCACGGGCTTTATGGCTTATCTTCCTCCCACCCCTAACATTAATATTATTCTTCATTTAGTATCCTGGCTCATATATATATATATATATATGTATGTATATGTATATGTGTGTATATATATTTTATTTGTCTTGTGACTTTACATGTTTTGGTCTATGCAGACCCCCATCTTTGACTTTTCTGTCTCCTGTTCCATCTGTTGTAGGTACTTAAAAATTATAGTTTCAAGTCTAGGTGAACAAGAACAAGAATAGAAGAAAAAGAAGGCATGTACAAAATAACACTCAGAACATTGTTATCTTACTTCCACTGGGATAAAAGAATTAACAACCAAGCTTAGAGGGATAGTGTATATATGACCCATGCCTGAAAAAGCAGAATTTAAAATGAATCGCCAAACTCACATTCTGTTCTTGAAGAATATGTCATCTCAAGACTGATATGCTGTTCTATTTTTATCAGAAGACTAGCTCCTAACACAGTAGCATGGATGGTGAATACATTGCTGGGCACAATAACGGGACCTGGGTTTATTCTGGGTATTGGGAGCACACACACTTAGAAAGCCTTGGGATAGCTGCAGGGATGAGATGGGATTTGTATGGGAGTATTGACTATCCAGGATAGTTCTTACCTTTTCTGAGTTGAGACATATGTTGCCCTTATATTTTATTTTAAGAGATACCGAGGGAAAAGAAGTAAAAAGAAGCCCCAGCTTCTGCTCAGAAGCTTATTTTTAAAGCTGGAATGACATCAGTGAACCTCAGGTACATGCACTATGCTGCCAGTCACCCTCATTCCACAGTCAGGAAGTAATGATGCACTGGTTGTAGGAGCAGGCTGACTCAGGGCTCTTTCTGCCCTGTGAGCTACCAGTGTCAGCACGGAGAGCAGGACTAGAGGGAAACTAATGCTAGTGTTGGCCATTTTGGGTACATTATAATTTGCATGTGGACAAAAAAGAGGAAAATTGTGAAAATTTATACTTAATTTTCCTAGAAGAGTGAATAATTATGAGCCTCCCCTTCACACAATGTGGGTGCTGACTTTCAACTGCCAATAAAAAAAGAATATCTGTTCCCTGCTCCTCTGTTCTCAGGGGGGTTGTTCTGTAGGATTTATGGTCTTTCCATCCCAGGTGTGAACGAGAACATCTGGAATTATCTTGCTCACCCTGACACATGGTATCCGGGAATGAAAAATTCTTGGGGAACTGTTTCTGTGCTTGGTTGTTGCTAACCAAAACCAACTCAGTAGTATGGAAAAGTCCCCTGGGACTCTTGGGTCTATTGGCAATGAATCCAGTAACAGCTGAGAGGAAAAACCAAGGTAGAGCCTCTCTACAGTGCTGTTGCATTTCAGTAAGGAGCAATGGGACTCAGAACTCTGTTGAACCCAGAAATTGGGAGTCTGTTCTTAGAGGTTGCACGCATGTGCCATCATGAGTAATAGTAGATTTCCTCACACAGTTTCAGAACTTGTGGACTCATTGTCAGGCTACCCAGAAACTTATTCTCTGGAAGTAATTCTCTTTTTCTTCTATATGCTTCTGAATTTTAAATGGTTGATCAGATCCTCAAACTAAATACAAAAATGGGTCAACGAAATGAATTACTACTATTGCTCAAACTAAGCACAAAGAGGGAATTGCTGAACAAGACCAGAATGGGAGGGTCTTCTCCAGTGGTGAAAATATTGAGCAGTACTGTTACTTTCACCAGGGATGTTAAAAATTATATAGTGTAATTCAGGAAAGTGTCAGAAACCTAGGTTAAGGGCAAATGTTACTCTGTATTGGGCAGACCTAATGTTCTTTGTCCAACTTTTCCAACATTTCTGCACCTGGGTCCCATATTCTGTGTTGAACTCTCAACTCGGAAGCTTTCTTAGGTGAAGAGTGACTCAGACTTCTTTTATGAGGCTGGAACATTCTGGATAGTCCCTGTTAGTGTCTTAGATTTAAAATGCTTCCTAACTAAAGGTTGTGTGTTGCATGGCACCTTCTCATTAGAACAACATGAATTGTGACTGTATTGTCTAATTTGGCTTGGTGATTGGCAGAAGACACTGCTGAGCTCCTTATCAAGGAAAAGGGATAAAAAATGATTCTATTTAAGTTGTTAGGTCTGTTTTTTCACACTCATCAGTTCTGATTTATTGCCTTTCTCATTAACACTCACAACGACAATAATAATCTAAATAAGTACAATATTTCAGGGTTTCTGGAGAACTTTCTCACTGAGCCTTGATTTATGGCAGGTGCTCCAATAGATTCTTAACTTTCCAGTAAGCTGATATGTCCCTTGTCATCCTCCTAAAACCTGACTAGACGCTGATCTTCCAGAACAACTATTTTTCTCACCACAAATGAGTCTTTGATCCACTTCCAGTCTGACCAAAACCTGGGAAATTCAGAGCTTGGACAATCACACATGAAAAGACTATTTTAGAAGGGCTAATGTTATTTTCCAAGTACAAGATTCTAAATTATTTTCATTTATGTTTCTCCCCTAGGGTGACTTATTATATTAACATGATATTCCTTAATGGAAAGAAGCAAAGATCCACTTCTCTGCATGCTCTTTGTGAAAGTGGTGGCAGAAATCTCCAGGCAGCTCATCTCATTTAGTGTATTCTCACCCTCAAATTGCAAAAGCAGGCTCAGGGCATGCTGGCTGCAGGCAGAATTTTCTGGCTTGCAAGGCTGCTTCAGTGTCTGCTTCCAAGAATCTCCATCTCTGTCATTGACTTTTTAAAGGTGTTGAGTAATTTCTTTAAACATTTTTTTATATTTCTTTTTTCCCATACACATTTATATTATTACACATAGATGAAATAAACTAATTATAGCAAGAAGAACCATGAAACAACCAGGAATTATATAACGGTTACATTCGTAGTGTTTTGGCTATTTGTATTTGGCAACCTGGAAGAAAATATCTTTCCTATCCTGGTGAGTCTAAAATTTTGAATGTAAATTAATATCTATCATATCTTATCTCTCTATCAACTTACGACATCCATCTAGACCTAAAAACATCTTAAACCCTAAACAACTAAACTTAATTGTAAGACTAAACTATCTTATCTTCAAAGAACCTCGTTATTGAGATGGTTCAAATGTGGCAAACCAGCCACTGGGCAAAATGTCCTCACTTCTGCCATAGATAGAATTCTGGCTAAAAGTTGGAAAGCTTGGATGCAGGCAGAGTTGACAGCCAAACTCTCCCAAGACAGGGTAAGCAAGATGTTGAATAATTTCTATGTGGCCGTTACAGTGTAAAACAGGGTACTGACAGCTGGCAGCATTCCGTAGGCTTTTCTGTTTCTGTCCTGGAAAGCTTTGCTCTGTGGTGGGTAGAACTTCAGGTTTCATTTGGACTTCGTTGTGCAGTGGAGTCGATAGATAAAGGTTGGTAGTTCTATTGGGGATCCCATTTGGTTCAGCTGCCTTGCTATGTGTTGAGAGACCCCTGCTTATCAGGTATGCCTTGTTTTGAAGGAAAAGACAATTTTCTTTTCCCTATGGTAAACTTTGTAACTAGTTTCATGTTTAATCTCTTCCTAACATTTCCTAGCTGCTACACTACCTTACTCTGTCTTCCTCTTCTCTGATGAGGAGGAGCTTTTTAACAGGTGCTCTTCAAAATCTTTCACTTTCCTACTGCCAACTTCCAAGAAAAGTTTGAAACTACATGTATTACCTTGAATATAACAATCATTTTAATTTATCATTTTATATGATGTGTATACGTGTGTATGAGGGTTTTCCCTGAATGTGTGTTGTCATACATTTAGTATGCAGCACCTATGTATACAACAGGGTGCTAGCTCTCCTGGAATGTTAGTTACGGATTGTTGTAAGCTGCTATGTAGATGGCTAGGAAGTGAACCCATTTTCTTTGGTAAAGCAGCTTTTGTTCTTAATGACTGAGTGATCTCTTCAGGTCCACTGACTTTATATTAAAAATGAAACTTAAATGTGTATTACAAAGTTCCAAAGTATGTAATTTTTAGTGAAACTGTTCTTGTAGTAAGCAAAGTGTGTAATTATCTCAGGACTGGAGATCTGAGAACTGGTTGGAAGCTTCTCCTTTGATTGTATCAAGTGTCCTGGCTTCCTGCTTCCTAGACTCTTCCCAGCTCTTTCCCCATCACATTCTCTTCCCAAATCTCTTGTAAAAAATGCATTAATAGATGTTGAAAGTTGACTCAGCAGAGAAGGTGCTGAATGGCATGATCAGTGTGAGGGTCTGCTAAAGAGAGCTAGAGAAAACACTGCATTCTTGGTAGAAATTATACAGCAGTCCTCTTTTGCTTTCTGTGGTTATTTTAGAACCCTCCCCTTATCACTGTATTTTGTTGAAAGCATGACCCATCCTCAATAAAGACTCATCTTGAATTTATTCTAATAAATCTATAGCATTTGGGTTATATCTTGGACAACTTTCCTTTAGTCCAGTGTGGGAAACAGGCTAAAATTAAATGTGTAATACTTTCAAAGTTTAATGTTGCAATATTCCTAGACTTAAAACACCTCAATGGAAATGGTGCTACAATAGGAAATTTGATGTCTAACAAGGAATGTTGACACGAACACATATACAGTCTTTACTGTCTTGGGACTGAAGGTATCTCCTGCATAATGTAGCATCTTACTGCCTGTGCTGTCCCATCTGCTGTGTGCATGATGCTTATAAGATTCAAAAAATAAAATGAGAGGAGCATGTGATCTGCTAATATGTATATTTTCCAAAGCTTTAATTTCTGTATTTTTACAGAATCATGGTGCTATATATTCTCAGTCCAAGGATAAGAGAATTAAAAAATAAAACAGCAACACACACAAAATACAGGCACTCTTGAAACATCGGGGCATTTTAGTTTTATATGGGAGATAGCTGACATGTAACCACAGTCCAGGACTTCAAAGTTCTTGCAAGCCTTAGCTTCTGACAACCTGTTATATAATAAAAGAGATGGCAGTCACACTGTCTACCCTGCTGCCCCCTTTGCTGGTAACCCTATCAGCTCTGCTTCTCCCATAGATGTGTGTTGATTCAGCTAAATGTTGGGGAATTGCTTATATTGTGTTTTGCACATTATATACTAACTTTGGAAATTAAAATTTTAATGAAGTTGGAGATCTGATAGAAAAGAGTTGACTAATCCATTCTGCTTCTCCATAAACTGAAGACATGATTCTAAAAAAGAATATTTGCCTGTGATTTATAGATTTTCCAAAACGATGTAGTGCAGTGGAGAGATATAAATCTAGAACAACTGGCTGCTTCTACCACAGAATAAGAAAAATCTCCAGTTAAATGTTGATGTTATGAGTAGGTCATTTCACTTCTTATAAACAGAAAAATATAGTTTGGGTGAATTACTTCAAATATTACTTGAGTATGACATTAAATATTTTATACATGTGTCATTTTTACCTTCCAAACGCTCACATAGGACAATCATATCTTAGACGTCTATAGTTTTTGTGAATACTATCAACTGTTTGTAAAATTGACTATCATTTATAAAGGATAATGTTATAAAAATTGTTTAGATTTCCCACAACCACCTGTATCCACCAATTTCTTTAGGTATTTTCTCAGCTAAAAAAAAAGTTTACAAAATGAAATTTATCCTGGCACTCTCCCATTTTTGATAGGCCAAGAATGAAAACTTTTCAACTGGCTTATTTAAAAAAAAATCCAGATTTCAAAAAAAAAAAAAAAATCCAGATTTCTTTGATGACTGTCTCTTGGAAGGATTTACATTTGCTAAACAGTTTTTAGAGGGTCTTTGAATGAACTGAACTGAGAAAATGTTGAATTCAGTGTGAGGCAGAGAATGATTTGTTTCTATTTTGTCAAACATAGACTTTTAGTTAATGGTATGGCCTGAGATTTCTGTATGGTGGATGCTGATCTTAGTGGCTTCTTTATAGACTTTCTAGCTACTGTCTACCTCGTCCCAGTTCCCACTTCAAATGCATTTCCCCATGTTTTTTAAAAAAAAAAACTATGCAGGCTGCCAAGAAGAGACTTGATACCCTATGAGCATATACAGGGGGAGGAGGTCCCCCTCAGTCATAGTCATAGGGGAGGGGAATAAGGGGAAAATGGGAGGGAGGGAGGAATGGGAGGATACAAGGGATGGTATAACAATTGAGATGTAATATGAATAAATTAATAAAATAAAATTTAAAAACTATGAGATGGGGGGCGATTATAAAATGCTAATATCCCCCAAACTTACCTGGGGAGAGTGTAGTGTGTTTTTATGTTTTTATTTCTTTTCAATGTCAGTTTATAATAGCTTTATCTAGCGTTGTATTTTTGAGGAAAATTTTGCCTTTGAGAAATATATCAGCAAAGTTTAACATTTGTCAATTTCTGTTCTGTAATAGATTGACATAAGAAACCAAGTGTTATACTTTGTATCTGTGATAGTAAAATCTATATTACACATATGATGTCTCCTGTATATATGTGAAATTTCCAGTTACTTTCATTGACCAAAACAGTAATAATATTTGCTATTGAGAAGGGTCCTGTTTACATGTGCATCCATATATGCATGCATTTTGTTTTATGTTCAGCATTTAGTGCTTATATCAATTATGTAAAATCAGCAGTAGAGATAACTTATGTTTTCTGGTGTTAATGATGGGAAAGAACTCGGGTTAGGGAACACTATTCACAAGCAAACTCAGAAACGAATGCCATCTGCCAAAACCTTCCTTAGTCTTATGGCTGTGATCTGGCAAAAGAAAGTCATCCAAGATGTCCTAAAATGGGGCTGAAGAAGCATGTGAAGAGGGCGAATACATCGCTCTGGTTGCACCCATCTCTCTGTAGTCCAAAATCAACACAACCCATACTCAGATACTCAGATACCTCACTTTTTTCTTGTTGTTGGATGCAATTCAATTGTCTACATTATTTCCTTGTGGGTACACAACTGAAAGAGTTAGAGAATATTCTTTTAATGGCAAAAATAGATCTATCTCCTTTCTGACCTAATGTTTACTATAATTTTTTTTCCAGCAATAAAACCAAAACACTTACGAACTGTGGCATAGTGGCATGCCCCATTCTACCCAGATTCCTGTTTCTCTCTTACCATACAGAGATCAGTGAATCTGTGGATAAGTAATCAGAGTGACAGATGACACTGTCAGTCCACCCAATACAAGTTTCAACTGAGTTATTAGAGCTAGGTTGTAGAAGGAGTGTTGGGTGCTTGTTTTTGGAAGATGAAACTGTGCTATATGATATTTCTGGATATCTGGAACATTGTAGAGGATCAGACATGATTGGTTAAAGTGTGAGAGATGAGAGTGCAAAACACAAATACATTCTTCTAATTTCACACAGGCAGCATCACATCTACGTATTTGGATTTACCTTAAAATCCTAGGCTATTTAGTCTCAGGTTCTTGATTACCTAAGCAGTGTCAGGTGTGAGTTTCATCTTGCGAGTAGGCCTTCAGTCAATCAAATATTGGCTGGCTACTTCCACAAGGTTTATGCCACCATTGCAATAGCACATTTTTCAGGCTGAATGCCATTGTAGTTCAAAAGGAGTCTTGGTGGTGTGTATGTTCTCCTTTTGTAGCATGCAGAATAACTTCCTCTTCCTAAGATGCTGGCATGTAGGGTTGAAGGCTCTATGTAGGCACAAGCTTGACTTCTTTATGTTCAATGAGTTGTGTAGGTGCTGTTTTTAGCAATGGAGTACTTGCTGTCAGTTAGTGGAGGGCAGAAACACACAAAATCCTATGTTGTTCTGTAAACCTGGAACCTCTCATAACACAGTGGCTTAACCACACAGTCTTCTCCACCTAATACAGTCGAGCTATTTGTTCTAGCAGAAGTCACTTCCTAATTAAGTGGAAAATGAACAGTAGGTAACAATTAAGCTTCAATTAGCAGTCATTTCCAACTGAACAGTCAGATGTTATTAGAGGAGGGGCAAACGGTCTACTGAGCTACATTGTTTTGCCATAATATAAGTTGATGTCAAAACTTGTGTTAATTAGGAGAAAATTAAAAAAATAAACTCTAAGTGGTTTCATAGTCTAAAAGCATAACTAAGTAAGTAAGTAACTATGAGCAGAGGATATGGATTTGGGAGAAATAGGTGATGGGGCTCTGTGGTAGTCTTAGAGGCAGAAAGTAAGGGGTAAATATGGTCAAAAGACATCATATACATGTATGGAATTTGCAAAATATAAATTGAAATTAAAAGCAAGAGTAAAACCAGAAATTGCAAACCCATTTCAAAACCAAACATTTAGATTCAAGGAAGCATAGAGGCAAAGTATTGAACATATTTAAGCTTGTTTTTCTTAACATGAGTCTCACACTTGAAACTGCTAATTTTAAACATAACAAACACAATGAAATTCTGCTAATTTCTTCCTATTGAGTTATGAAAATCTATAAGACATTTAATTTACTTTCCAAGAGACATCAGATGGATTGGCTGATATAAGGAAGAGGAGGCCTCATGTGTGCCCCTGCTCATAAGCTATTCAGTAAGCAGGGAGAAACAACAACTTGATTGTTGTAAGCAACATCTTGCAGTTATTTAGAATTAATTTTTTTCTCTTTAACTTTGTATTTTACAATATAATTTTTAAAAAAATTTTAAATTTCGTGTTTTACAAACAAAATTTGCATTATAATACTACCAGATTTGTTATTTATAAATTTGTCTTTAAGAATTGGATTCTCTGGTTGCTGCTACTCTGAAAGCTGCTTTACTTTGTTCGTTACAGGCATGTACTTGGCTAATACAAACTGATTTATTGTAGTATTTGCATAGTTAAATATTCAGAAAGAAACCATACTCCATTGAAGCAAAGTGCAGAGCATATACACAGTAAAACTGAAGTACAAAAGTGCCCTCTGACCTGATGTCTTGTAACTCTTCATGGCCCATAATTGGGCTATAGCTTGCACTCTTTCTGTTTCTGATGCATATAGGTATACTCTCACATTGTACATTTTTTAAAAATTGGTGCTGAAATTGAAGGGATCTGGAGAGAGCACTGATAAATCTGAGTCAGCACTGGTTTCAAAGCACCCACTGCAGTCCTACCAGCCAACTCCTTACCACCTCTTACGTGATCCCCAATGGATGCTGGAAACTGCAGTATTCTAAATCTGGGCTCCCTTCTTGCTCATGGTCAGAGCAGTGCAGTAAGATTTAGAGATGGAAATTTCCCTAAAAATAGCTCTTCTCTACAAAAATGTTTCCAGTGAAGAGGGAAAGTGTCCACTCTAAGCACACCTACCTGGTCCTAGCTTTTCTGAGATGAACCTTCCCTCAGCATGAAGCTTGTCAGTCAGCGTCAGATGTAAGGCTAGGAAGATGATGTATTTTTCTGTGAACCAGCTGTGTGAGCTTCCCCATTAATACAGCAGCATATGATCTAGCATCAGCACAATGTTTCCAGTGTACTATTAACAGCAGCTCATGGTGATTCAAGAGGCTCTGTAGCTCCTCCTGTCCTGTTGCCATCAGGCTAACCCACTGACTCTGAGTATATTGCATCACAAACTTGGTCCTTAATAACAAGTCTCCTTTTTTACAGACTAGAGCAAACATTTGCAATCCCTCTCCTGCCATACTAATCTATATCTGCATCCTGATATACTCTGCACTGAGTGACTTTCATGAGGCCCATGATAAAGTCTCCCCATACACTGGCTATGTGAAGTGCAATTTGCTATAGGGATCACACTGTCCTTCCCCATAACTTCAAGGGTCATCAATCTTTGCCTTTCTCTGGATAGTTGTGTTAATATTAATTTCTGGATAATTTTTACCACACTAGTTTAATAATTTTAAACCTCTCCATCTTCCTATTCTCTCCACTAAATCTACCTACCTATGATGTTCTATTCAGCAGCTAACTCCTGGGCCATCCAAGACTCAGCATCCTTTAAACTCTTGCCCAAGAAGCAGGTACATATATCCAAATGAGACTTTATCATCTCTCTAGGAATACTTTTCAGTGAAGGAATGGAAGTTGTCAGGACTCTTTTGAATTTCAGTAATACCCTGCAAATAAAGTTGATACTCTACCCACTGGGAGCTATCCACAAATAGTAAGTACATGTCATTAGTTAAAAATAGAAAGAACTCCAAGTCATTAAGGCATCCACCTGGCAGTATAACCTGGCATACAAAGTTCAAATGAGAACTAGAGATCTGTTTCTACCAATGACCAGGTACCTAGCAAATCACAGTGTTCATTTTTTCAATCTTCATATTTTCTAGTGTATAATACAGAATAATAATTATCCACCCAGGAATCTTGGGAACATTTCATTTTAATATTTGCTGGCCACTCTTCGATGTTTATAACTTGTGATAGTGCCCAAGAGATGTGTTAATAGAAGAGCAATCTCTAAGAATACATGATCTGACTAACAGAACAAATTAAACATATATAAAACAGGATAAGCAATAGATATGGTCTATAGACTAAAAACTAGAGCTGTCTATGGCTTATAAACCCAATATATATGTATATGTGAAATAATGTGTAACTATAAGAATAAAAATAAATACAAATGTTATATAAAGACTAAATGGTCTGCATTATGAGATGGTATGTGTATATATATATGTGTGTGTGTATACATGTATATATATGCATATATATACTCAAACATACACATGTATTTGTGTGCATATATGGTGTGTGCATGCATAAATTTTTAGTTCTTTTAGCAGCCCTGGTAGGTAGATGGTAATGATTCTCTTTCTGTATTATTTTGTTTTGTTTTTGTTTTTTAGTTTTTTGTTTGTTTGTTTGTTTGTTTCAAGACAGGTTTCTCTGTGTAGTCTTGGCTGTCCTGGACTCACTTTGTAGACCAGGCTGGTCTCGAACTGACAAAGATTCACCTATTTCTCCCTCCCTGAGTCCTGGGATTAAAGGCACACACCACCACACCTAGGTGTGGTAATGATTCTTTTTTATAGGTTAAAAACTATGAGGTATCTGATGTTAAGCAAAGGATCTGAGCACCTGCTTAGATCTGAAGCTGTGTAGTCATTCTCCGGAGCAATCATTCTTCTCATGTAACAGCATAGGAATAAGTTTACACTGGGTGATAGAACTGGTAAGTGCAATGTCAGGCTTGTCTAGATGAGCTGAGGCTTAAGGAAAACTTTGGAATGTGATCTTTGGCACGGGGAGATTTTTGTGTGGCTTTTTTGTTTTGTTTTGTTTGCTATGATACGGAACAAAAGAACGCCTTACCCAAGTATCAATATGGAACTGCATAGGTGTTATTTAACTAAATATGTAAGAACAAAATAGGATTTATGAGTTAGGGTAATTTTCTTCCTGAAGGAGTGGGCTAGAAGAATGACTACATACAGTCCGAGATCAAATCACCAAACGTTGGGCATTATGATGGAGACTCTATGAGAGACTAAGACCAAAATACACACTATGGGACATTTGTGTCTATCAGGCGTAATGTGTTGATAGAAAAACTTGAACCAAAAAAGCTGGCAGAAAAGCCCTCTGAAAAACTTGGTAATGAATTCATTTGGTCTAGTGTTAAGGATTGGGATTGTAACTGAACGACTCACTAGTTTTATGGCCAGCTGAGTTGCTTCGTGTGATTGTGAAAGTAGAATAATCCACACAAAGTTAGTCTTAACCCAATATTGAAAGATTTTTAAAACACTCAATGAATGTTAACAATTTTCACAAGTGTTAAAAGAAATAAAGTGACTCTACTTTCTGTAAAAATGCATTAATTTAGAAATGAAAAATGATGCATTAGAGCAAGGCACTTGGTTGTTTCAACAAACAGGCACTGCAACACCTGCCTTCTTTGTGGAGGAGGTTTAGCCTAGTTCAATGGAACTTTATGCAAAATTAGTGATTCATGGCAAACATTAAAACAGAAATACCCATACCTCTTTACAGACTATAGAGACCTCAGAATACTGGCACAGTTGTGTTTTGTGTTATGATTTGCCTCAACTTGAGCCAGGTATGTGTGTGTATGTGTGTGTGTGTGTGTGTGTGTGTGTGTGTGTGTGTGTGTGTGTGTTTGAATTATTATCAGAATGTAGACATCAGAAGTGGAGCTTCACTAAGGGAGTTTCAGATTTAGAGCTTGGAAGAGTGAGAAACAAGGACCTGCCACTTATTCAGTAACTTGAAATAGTTAAGCTCGTCAGAAAGCAGAGTGTCTGCTCCTTCCTTATATCTACAGAAAAGGCAGGAAATATGGGTGGGCAGGACCCGCTCCCCACAGGGCTGATATTTCAATAATTGTTGAAAGTGTCTGAATAATCAAACCACTTTGGCAGGTGTTCCTCTTAATAGTTAAATAACAGTCCATTCCAAGAGCAATATTTAAAAGTCCAAAAGGAAATAGAATTTGTTAGACTAAGCAAAATCTCTGACTGTATAGGAGAGACTAAAATTATCATATCCTCTTTCTCTGATTTAGAAGTATACCCTGTTTAATTTCAGCGATAATATTCTGCCTGAAATCAGAGCCTAGGCTCCCTTGGCTCCTTATAGGTGCTGTGTGGAATAAGTGACTACTGTTGCAATATGATTTTGGTGGAAGCAGAAAAGCCCCATTCATGGGTTCTTTTACAGTGGCTAGCGATGACCAGTCACTTGTTACAATTAAAAACTGCATATCTTGGATTTGCCATTGGTCTGGTAGGTAGGGGAGCCTAGCCTCCTTAGACCCTGCAGCCTCAGATGATTGTTTTCTTCTGTTATTCTGGCCTAGCAGTATCTTCGTTTTTGTTCTGGCTGAGCAAAGCCTCACTGTTGAATGCTGTTACAACTTCCCTCAAATGGGAGGGATGCAAAAACTTTAGTAAAAAGATGCTCAACTAACCCTATAGGCCAGGGTGGATGGGAGGAGAGAGTTGGTTTCTGCAAACAAGACCTTAACTAGAGAATGAGAGAAAAAAAAACTTTATTTACGTACCATCTGAGGCCATGTCTGCTAAGCAGAGATGCTTCTGGCGGAAGAGTTTCCTTTGTGTCAGTAATGAGCCACTAGACACATGAATCTTTTTTTTTTAAAGATTTATTTATTATTATGTATACAGTGCTCTGCCTGCATGTACATCTGCATGCCAGAACAGGGCATCAGATCACATTATAAATGATTGTGAGCCACCATGTGGTTGCTGAGAACTGAACTCAGGAGAGCAGTTAGTGCTCTTAACCTCCCAGCCATCTCTCCAGCCCTCAACACATGACTTTGTTCAGAGTTTTTTTCCCTAAAAGAATTTTACACTGATCTAAAGCTACTTTGCATGGATTGTTTGAAGAATTTGTAAAATAATTTTACCAGAATGAATGTTGTCTATGTAGTATGTGTTTACAGATAATACTTACATATAAACATATTTTATGCAAAAAATCTGTAAATTTATTATGTAAGTTTATATTGTATATACCTACATATAAATCCAGTATGTAATTTATTTATTTTAGAAGAATTTAGGAAAATATTTCACCAGGCATGGGCATCTAAAATTACAAAAATTTGAAGCTGTAACAGTGTTCAAGTAGCTAAGATATTTGTACAGATATAAAAGCTTCAGAAAAGTAGTAATGACCTGGAAAAGTTCTCAGGAAAAGGAGAAATCCCACGTGCAGCTCATGTGCCTGCCAGTCCAAGTCAGTCTTCCAGGGACACCCTTGTGTTTCTTTCAGGTGCCAGCTTAGGAAGAGGCCTGCAGGAGAAGCTGAGTCTGTGACTATCAAGTGCCTCACCCCTCACCTCAGATGGGGAAGGACCAAAGCGGAAACCCAAGAAGCCATTGCTCTAGAGTGTAACACACATCAGCAGAAAAGCTAAAAGACATTAACTTCCTTCATAGCAGATAGTCCTTCCTATGGAATAAAGAACTTACCCAAAACCTTCCCTATTTATACCAGTCACAGAAATGCATCTCCTATTACATATTTTTTCTCCTTATCATGAGACTATGGTCTCCACTTTTGCTCTACTCTGCAGATGCAAAACACAGACCTTGCTTCCAAAGGCTTGAGAGACACTCTATTGAGCTGAGTAAGAGTGACCATGGCATTGGAACACAGGTTCAGTTGCCCATGTATAAACAGCCTCATGAAGTTTTGAATGAGTACAGAGTAAAAGAAACACAGTGCGAGATAATCTTTGAACACATTGGTAGACCAAACAATAGTAATTGCAACACATTTGGGAATCTGTTACAGACTCAGATACTAGCTGAGATACTCCTAACTTTTGGGTTAGTGGAAGCTACTGGCCAATTTATAATTGGCTCAAGTTTTACTGATAATAGTCCCAAAAATGTTATGTCTGACACAGAATTGGCCAAGAATGGCTATTAAATGCACACACACACACACACACACACACACACACACACACACACACACAC
>OU015748.1:270064-378825 GCA_907169655.1 Acomys percivali
ACACACACACACACACACACACACACACACACACACACACACACACAAACACAATAGCAGGAGATAATTTAGTTCTGGATCTGCAACATTCAACCATGTTCTAATCAGTCAATCAGCCTTGTAGAATCTTTACCATGGGTGTGGTTTTGTTTTGTCCTTGGAATTCAGGTCAGAAAGCTTACACTGTAATCCCACGAGAAATAAAGTTCTGGTTCAGCAGTGTTTTTTCAAAGAAAACCCTTAGTAAATAGTATTTTACTCTACCCATGTAGCCAGATGAGGAGGGGTGTTGTCACGTGGTACAAGTTTCAGCTGGACATGAGGGGAATGCCTGCACTGCTCAATGCCAAAGGATGGTGACCATAATACTTAGCAATATATTATGCATTTCAAAATCACAAAATTCTTCAAAGCATCTTTAAAAATGGTTTCGCCACAAATAATGTTTAGGGTAGGTTTGTTATTATCTCAACTCAATCATTCTACACCGTGAAAATGTCTCAGAATGTCACATTGAATCTTTATGCTTTCTTTTCTTAACCATAGGCTGTTTTTCAAATGTGTGACTCAAACAGGCTGAACAACAACTTTGCAGTGTAGAGCCCAGTGCTTTCTGCCTTGAGTCCAGATTTCTTTACAGTGATGCATTTCTCACTTTTGCCCCTGCCCCTTCTCTTTCCATCAGTTGTCCTGGAAGAAATGGCCAAGTTTGGATTTTCAGACAATGCCAGCAGGCTTATAGTCCAGGACACCTAACTCAGTGTGGTACTGTCAGCTTTATTTCAAATTAAAACCAGAACCAGTAGTGTCTTAATTCTATTGTCTAGACAATTGTCACGCTGTAAATTCTCATCATAATGGCTCTGGCAGATTTCTAATGGCTTTTCCAAAACACAATTTGCCAGTCCTACAAACTTTAGAACATGCTGTTTCGTTTACCCTGATTAATCTATTAAGAGATGAAATACTCATCTTGCTTCCTCCTCCTAAAATGACATTTGAAGATTCAATTTCTTGCTGGTTGCTGATGCTGTCTGTAATGTCACTGATGATTTAATTCTGTCTTCTGTCTGTCTGCAATAAATTTAATCAGAAGAACCATTAAGTAAATTTGATGTTCTTTTCCATAGCTGAAACAGAGGCTTTAGGTTCGATAGATTTTAATATGATATTAAGTGAATAGCAACTGCTTATGTACATTTGTGAAGGGTAGAAACGATCGTGCATTTCTTAAGCTGCTAAAAATATGTGAATCCATGAGGAAAAGTTGGTCTTTCTTTTTCTTACCAAGATTTTTGGAATTCAAAATAACCCCAAGACTCCATATTTGAAGTCAAAACAAGGGTGTCTAGGCACCATCCTTGAGCCAGCCTACGCATCAACTGGACCTCAGAATGTGTGGGGCAGGTGGTTACACAGTTAACACACTCATTAATACCTTTCTGCATAGGCCAAGCTCTTGTGTGGATTCAGGCTGAGGGAAGGAGGAGGTTAAGACCACAGGGAAATGGGGAAGAGTGGATTCATGAAAGGCCTAGGAAAATGTCCCATGTTTTAACCCTGGAAACAAAGCTTGTCTATTTGCAGGAAGTCTTAATCAAGGTTTTCTCTGCTCTGCTTCTGTGCTCATCTCTCCCTGCACCATTTTCCTTTGTCTGCCTGTGTTTTTACCAGAAACTGTCTTCTTGGACTTGGGACATTGTGACTGCTTGTGATAAGAATGCAAAAGACTTGGGTGGGTTTTACATTTGATGTTCAGTTGTCCTGGGCAACTTTGGGTACATGTCTTTGCTTCCCTAGTCTTGGTTTCTATTATCTCCAAGCTGGGAAAAATAACCTCTCCTTCCCCGGGTTTTGTAAGATCAACAGATCTCAGTAACCACCAGCCTTCACACTCCTATGACTGGATAAAACACAGTATCTGTCTTCACATGTTGCCAGCCTTTCTTGGAAGCAGAATCTTTCAATTTATTTAGGAATTTAGTGGTTTCAAACTATATTCCTGAGATTTATTTATTTATTTGTTTTTATTTGTTTGTTTGCTTTAGAGACAGAGTCATACTACACAGTCAGGCTAGCCTTAAACTCCTGATCCTTTTGCCTCAGACTTTCAAGTGCTGAGATTTCAGAAATATGACACTACTTCTGAGCATACTTAGTACTACCTATATAAGTTTGAGTGTGTGGCTATCCACTGGAGTGTGGGCAACCTTATCAATGACCACACCCCAAAGAAGAATGGTACCTTCTCCCCTATTGGCTGTCACGTGCCGGTAGCTCCTCAGTCAGGGGCAGAGCCTAGTGAGCTCTTCTCTAATCTTTGTCCCTTTGATCATGTTGTGAAGATTTGTGCAGGTAACCAAAGTTGCTGTGAATTTGTGAATGCACTAACTGTGTCACGCTCAGGAGACAGCATTTCACTGCACTGCTTCCACGCTCCATCTCTTAAATTCTTCCCAGCTCCTCTGCATCTATGTTTCCTGAGTCTTGATGGAGAGGGAGGAAGATTGATACATTTGATAATGATGTTTCACAGCCACTTATCCTCAGCACTTGGATCAGTCTTTTTTTTTTTTTTTTTTTTGACTGCTGCCCATTGCAAAAAGAAGCTTCTCTGGTGAAAGTTTAGAGAAGACCAAGTTTATAGGTATAAACATATAGTATTGAGAAGATCTTGAAAGCTTTGTTGATTTCTCTCCATTTTTCAATTATACAATCTTCAAACTCATTGATTTTTAAATTATAAGTCAAATCTCTTGTGTTTTCTAGAAAAGTTTTCCAGTTTAGGTATTATCTGTTACAGATCCAAAATTTCTATTTTCAAAACAATTTAAAGTTTGTCTTGATTAGTTTATTTGGTAAAAATCATTCTAATATTTTCTTTTAGAGTGCTATTCAAACTCTTTTTCTAGTCTTTGAACATTAAACTCTGTTTTCAAATCCTTGACCAAGAAGCCCAATGTACGTTTTTTTTTTTTTCAGGGAACTTTGTTTTAAGTACTTTTCTGCCTGTATTAGTCCATCCATAGTTTCTATTTATAATATAATGTTTTTCATTTACCACTGAATATTTTACACAATGTAACATGACAGCTCTGGAAATAATATTTCTCCTTTTGCAGTTTATGTATTATTGTAACTCATTGTTGAAACTGTAACTTTCTATTAAAATGCTGTAGTTTTTCTTGTGCTATCACTGGTGACTGAATGGTAACTAACCATGAAGACATTTCATATATATCTTGAACTAAAGTTTATCTCATTCTTCTTTTTTTGTGTGCATTTAGAAATTTTATTTTATTTTATTTTATTGTGGTAGATAGCTAAAACCTTCATTTTCTGGTTATATATAGCCTTAAGTTGAGCGACACTGAGAACCTAACCTCAGGTCTTCCCAGGGATTAATAATTTGCATCTGAGAATTACAGAAAATTGGAATGCTAGGGGAAGAATTTTATATGTACAGTATATTTATATTCCTCAAAAGTTATATAGGGAAAACCCAAGTATTCGGAAGTGGTGCTTTTATGCAATTATTAAGAATAAATAAAGTCACTTGGACAGCACTCCTTTGGTGACAGGATTAATTTCTTTATAAGAAGACATCAGAAAGATACTTTTTCTAGGGGAACTGTATGATCACCCAGTGAAAATGTGGTTAGCAAAGACGCTTTTGCCCAAACATAACCATACTACACCACTCTAGCTTCAAGACCAAACAACTCATTTCTGTTGTTGATTCCACCTACTTCGTATTTATTAAGGGTGTCTGAACAGACTCAGATAAACTTTACTGTAGCTCATTCATCAAACTATCTCTTCAAGACATTTGGTTACTTTCTTGCTTGCTTCCAGTCTCATAACTTTCAGGAAACTTTGGTGTTAAACAATTTTCATTATTTTTGCTTCAAGTCCCACATTAAGGCTGTTCATGGAAAATGATCCCTGAGCAAAGACAAATAAACACAAACCAAATAGTGAAGATTTTCAGGAAACTACCAAATAAAGCAAATAACAATAACATCTGGCAATGTTTGTATGCACGATTGTGTGCATCTTAGGTAGGGAGTAGGGTTTTTCAATCTCCACTGGCTGATGGGCTCCTAGTGTGAAGACTGTAGGTCATAAAGTTCATGATTATCTAGGCTTTGCTTCAGCCAGCCAGAGAGAGAGAGAGAATGGGATTAGGGCTAGTTAAAAACACTGTAAATACTTTCTGTTGTCAATGGACACATTTCATATATGACAGGTATATAAGTCAAAGAGTCCTATATCTCAGAGGCTAGCTTCAAATATGGCAGTGATGACTTCAAATATCCGGCTCCTTCTGTTTTAGTATGTGGCTTCTCTAAAAATAGTTATACTAAGATTCTTGTAGTACATAATAATGTACATAATAATGTTAACACATATGTAAATCTTGAATGATAAATTCTCTATATATGATATATTTTATGATTATATATATATAATCAGAAATAAATATTTATTTCACATATATGTTTAGACAAAACATAGTTCTTGCATTAAAATAAAGAAATCAAATAGTAGGGAATGAAGATGAGAAGACAATAAATTGTAAAGGTTTTAACTGAAACGTTAACCACACTATAAAATTCTGCTTTTAAGTGCAACACTTTTCTAGTATATTAAAAAAGATTTTCAGAAAGAGAAAACTTTATTTAATGTTCAAAACTTTATTAACAGTGAAATAGCTACAAGCATTAGCTCAGTAACCATCATAATATAGGTATGTTGTCACGAAGTGATTGTAGTTTTTAATGATTTTGTTCAGTTGTAACGATTCAGTTTTCAGTAAAAGAAAATTGTCAGGTTGTGTAACATATGATCTGAGGGAAGGTCTAGAGCTAGCTGTCTTTTAAAGAAGTTATGTCTCTGGTACTCTCTTGTGGTGTGCAGACAGACATGCAGGTGGACCATTGTATATATAATAAATAAATAAATTAGAAAAAAAGAAGTTATGTTTCTACGTCATGTTTGTTTTTTTTAGAGAGAGACAGAAAATAAATGAATCTGTATGGGAAGGGTTGGGGGTATAACCTGGAGGATGAACTGTAATCAGTATACATTGTATGAGGAAAAAATATATTTCCATAAAAGAAAAAATAAGATAAAATAAAATTTTAGTGCTACATTATAAAAAATTACAGTAACATAGTATCTTTTCAAAGGAGATTAAAAATAAGAATACAAATATAGCCATATATAATAACCAAGATAATTAGTTTAGTGTTTAGCCACGTTTAATGTAGGTGTAATGTAAATGTTGTATTAATTTATAATGTCCAAAACTGACATTCCAGCTAGACTCTTTCCTTTCTCTGTAGTTTTTGGTAGCAGCCTCAGTCTGTGGAGCTCTGTGCTCACTTCATTGCTCCAATCTCTCCTTCTGCCTCCACATGACTTCCACACTTCATGTTGCTATCTTCTCCTCCACTGTGAACGAGAAGGACATGATACCTGTTGACATTTAACTAGTTATAGAATCATCTTGTCTAGGAAATCAATATTAACCTTTATCTTGACTACTTTTCACAGAGATACTCATTACTCCCAGAACATTAAAAACAAAACAAAACAAACAAACCCCCTCCCAAAACACAAAAACAAAAGCAACCGCCCACAAAACAAAACAAAAAAACTAGCAGTGAAGTTATGGAGGTCTAGTCAGGACAGCAAATGGTTAAGACAAGGCTGCAGAGTGGTCACATTCCAAAATATGATTGTTTGACTAGCGAATAGGTTTCAGTATCTATAGTATACAAAGCAACTGACTACAGATTCTTTTTAAGGAGATGGCAGAACTATGATGCCAAACCTATAAAAAATGATGTACATGGGTAGAATAATATTCAAAATTTTAGTTATTTATATGGATTCCTTCGTTATGAAGTCTCCTCTCTTGAAAACTGGCACAGAATTGTAAATGTTGTTTTCCTCAGATGAAGGAATGAAATGAGAGCTGTTCCCAAGTCTTTCTAGTTCTTTCTGAATTCTCATTGGCTGGTTCAACTCAGCTGTTGTCTAAATTTCTCTCCAAGCTGACTGATTCAAACTGGCTTCTCTCAGTGTTTCAGTGAATTGCTCTACTTGATCTCACACTAATTCTGGCAATATGTTTTAATCTTCTGCATTCTTCTCATTCTCTGGCTTGTTCTGGCTCACCTGTGTCTAGCATGTTCTCTCTGTTATCCTTCTCTGTAAAAATGTGCTGGTAAGAAAGTCTAGGTATAGTAGCCTTCCTTTCCTGTCTCATGCTTATGAGAGTTGGGTGTATCCTATCTCTGACTCGTTCTGTCCAATATTTCTCTGATTTGTCACTTTGTCTGCCCCTCAAATAGATGTCACTTTCAAACACGGCTGTTTTCTTCTATAAATTAATCTTATCTTCATTGTTTAGGATTAAAGGTGTGTACTAAGGGCATGTTTGCATTCTAGATAGATCACACAGACCTAGAAGGTCTTTAGATCCCTTGCCAGAGTGTCAATGTTGCAGGATTAAAATTTCTCTACATCTCCCCCCTTTCTGTTTAACCTAAAAATTGTATACAGTCTAACTACTACAACAGAAACAATTATCAGTGCCATAAACTTAACAACTCTAATGTCCTTATGAAGATCTGTTGATGTGATTATCCTTCATAACTACAGTCCTGATCATCTGTCCTCAGCAAATGTTCATTTTAGTATCAAGGTTTTCCAGTCTGCCAGTCTGATGAATTATCTGTCCCCTTTCAGCCGGTTTGTTGAACTGTCCCTGTGCAGGGGGAATCAGTTTTCTTTGTCTCTTCCTTCCTTGAGTTGTGTCTTTTGTGTCGAAGCTTCTTTTACTCAGGTTGGATCTTTATCAGTTTTGATGGAACTCATAGTCTTTCATCACCTGTGGAAATATAGGCAAAATCTCTTCCCAAACCTAACACATTCCTTGATTTCCACTCTGAAGTTATATTTAACATATTCAGGTTGAACTAATTCAGCAGTTTGCCTGCCCCCTGCGCCCCCACCTCGCCCCCAATCCAGGGTCTTTCAGCAGCTGTTGTTCCTGACTCATTGACATTCAGAAACCTAAAAGATAATAAAGCATTATTCAGCCTATTCCTGGGAGTTCTTACTCACCCTTTTTGTTTATTAAGCATCTCCTTTAAGGTACGACTAGTTCTTTCTACAACTGCTTGACTTGTTGAATTGCATGGTACACCTGTAATATGTTCTATGCTATAATATACAAAAAACTTTCATTTTAGTGGAAACATATGTCATAAGTTGTAAGAGTATTCCCCATGACAGCCATTGCCACCAGCTAATGAACAATTACAGAACCAGCCTTTTCAGAACTTAAAGCAGAAGCCTATCGAAGTCCTGAATATGTATCAATGGCATGATGTACAAGTTTGAGTTTCCCAAATTGTGCAAAGATAAATACATCCATCTTCCAAATTTCATATCTTTTGGTACCCTGATGGCTACTTCCAGCAGGTTATGGAACTTGATTAAACAAAGAAAAAGTAAATTTTTTTTTTTTTACAAATTCTTTGACGTATTGCCAAGTAATGGAAAAATTTATCTTTAAAACTTGCTATTAACATGATTTCCTTTAAGTGAAATTTCCAGGCTTCTCACATATTTCCTATTAATAATTGGTCAATATCTTCATTTCCTTGTGCCAATGAACCAGGCAATCTCATATGAAGAAAAATAAGACTTTGTCAATTATGGGTGATATATAATGGATAATTTCTGTTTTGAATGTCTATTGACTTGAATAACTAATGATATAAGTTCTGAATTATCAGGAATAAAATCAGCAGTTTTATATGTAACACAACCTTCTCTGAATATTGTGAGTCAGTAATTATATTTATAGGTTCAGAAAAATCTAATAACCATAAGGATTATATATAGATCTGATTTTTAAAAAGAACCATATGGGATTTGAATTACTTTATTTATTTCTTGACTTACAACCCAACATTCCTGATTTCTTTGCATTGGTATAAAATGTAGAAGCTTCAGAAATTGGTGTCCTTTTTACTATACAGGTTAAATCTAATTTGTTGTTGTTGTTGTTTTTAATGACCTGAAGTTGCTTGTTTTGGGGATATTTGTTATTACTTTCTCCAAAACAATTGTTACAAACTCTTTGCAAATATTTATTAACAAAATGAAGTAATTTTGCCATTATTATGAGATACTATAATTTCTGCTGGGCCTGTCTCTGATAATTGACAAAGGTTTATTCTTCCTTTTACAATTAGATCAGAAACATTTTCAACATAAGTTTTTAGTTCTAAGAAGATCCATTCTAAAATACTGCTTTCTCTCTTCATAATGAGTCCAGTATAGGAATGAGTAGAAGGCAAGTTAGCTAAAATACAGTTAAGTTTGGGATCTAGATGATCCATATGTACATCCTACAATTTTTGGTCTACTGGACTCAACTTTTTTCTGTTTCAGTCGTTAATTTTCTAGGACTATTTAAGTTTGAATTTCCTTGTAAAGTTTGAGACTCTTATGTAATCAGTCCAATAGTAGGCCACACCAGTTACTATTTCCCACTAGTTTTTGGAAGTCATTAAGTTTGTAACTGATCTCTTATGATCTGTACCTGTGGTTAAATCTTTTGTTAACTTAATTTGAATCCTGAATAGTTGTTAAAATCTCCTCTCTGTACTTTTCAGGAGCAATCTGTAGATCCCAACTAGATAATATACATTTTTTGCTTAATTAAATATTATAATATATTTGCATTAGATTTGGCCAACAAGATATCATCCATATAATGGTAAATTATGGATTGAGAAAATTGTTTACAAATTATTCTAGCTGATCTTGTCCTATTTATATTTCTTAAGGAAGAATTTTCCGTTGGTATAAGTAGGTACTGTAAAAGCATTTTTTCCCTCAATCTTGCTTTTGTAGGAGAATAGTAAACAAGCAGACTTTTAAATTGATTATTATTATAAGGCATCCTTTTGGTAATAGAGAAGTTAAGGGGATTCCAGTTTGTAATGGTACCATAGGTTGGATCCGTTTATTTACAGCCCTTAGGAGGTCAGTTAACCACATTCAGTTTCCAGATTTTCTTTAAATGACAAATAGAGAATGACAAGAACATATAGACAGTTCTATATGTTGAACTTCAGCTGCTCTTGTAACAGCTTCTCAAATGCCTAAAGTTTTTATTGGTTCAAAGGTCATTGTTCCACCAACACAGGCCCCTCAGTTAATCATTTTAAAGGTAGAGCTTTTATTTTCCTTATACCGCCACAATTTTTTCTGTGTAGTGGAGCTTTTCTGCCCTAGATTGATGGGCTGCCTTGGCTAAGGCCAGAGCAATGTTGCCTTC
This sequence comes from Acomys percivali, assembly GCA_907169655.1. Taxonomy (NCBI): domain Eukaryota; kingdom Metazoa; phylum Chordata; class Mammalia; order Rodentia; family Muridae; genus Acomys; species Acomys percivali. The sequence continues at coordinate 279,432 of OU015748.1, forward strand.
TGTAACATGCATTAGATCTCCAACACCTAATTTAGTTATCTCTAGTTTTCTATGGATTGCTGACAGAAAATACTTGGCTCCTGTTATTTGTTGCCAGAGTATAACTGAACCTCCTTAGGAAGTTTCCCATATATGAAGGATTGATTATCTTTTATCTTGTAGGGTGTTTCCCATTGGTAAGGGATTATCTCACATATCTCTCGTTGATCTGTATTCATTAGTTCAATGCCTACCCTTACATATTTTCTACAAATTCCAAAAGGCTGAGGTCTTCTAGAAAGACCTCTAGGAACACTTTGCCTACAATACCTTTTTGAATTACTTTGTTTCCTGCATACATTTTGTTAGCTAGGATTATTGACTATTGCTTGTCCAATTAAGTAGTCATTATGGTCAATATCAGCAGTAGTTTTAACCCATTAATCCATGGGTTTTTTATCAAGCTTTTAAAGATCTAGGAACCTTTTTACATTCAGCATTTACATTTTTGAAAGGAAAAGTTTCAGTTAATACCTGTCTTGCATCTGGATCCGATATTGCCCTGTTAATAGCAGATGCTAATCTATGTAAGAAATTAGTAAAATTATCTCTAGGCCATTGCATAACTTTTGTGAATGACAGACCCTTTTCCCTGTTCTTCCACTGTATCCCAGGCTCTTAAATCTACTAAGGTAGATTTGTAATAATAGAATCATCAGATAGCATCTGTCATAAATCAGCATACTGACCTTTCCCTAACAATTGATCTTTCACTATATTAAAACCTTTAGACCTATTATGATTTTTCATAGTTGCAGTTTCTTCTCTCCACCGTGTCAGCGATTGTAACTGAGAGCCACTCCAGTGCAGGTGCTGTTCAGTCATTCTAGTCTTGGGAATAACCCTGTTTTCAGTAGCCTAGGTATTTAATATCTATCACATAGAGTGAGTGCCCTTCATAAGTTATTATTGATTATTTAAGATCTTGTATTTTAATGTTCTACTTGTAGGTTTTTAGGACCCTCTGGATCCTTCTACATTGCTATTCTCACATGGTTCTCTCATCTAGAGTCCCAATAGGATGTCCTCCCCTCTGTTCCAGTTTCCTGGGAAGGGAAGGCTTTCATGGGACATGCCCCTTGGGCTAGTATGCAGATATAAGTGAGTATATACCATTTGAGTCTTTCTGCTTCTGGGTTAACTCACTCATTATGATCATTTGGGCCAAAGGGTCCCGCTCAAACTAAGGCACTAGCCAAGGACAATACAGGCAGTAAAATTTAAACCCCTACCCGGATCTAGCCCATGGACAGGACAGTCTCCACAGTTGAGTGGAGAGTGGGATATGACTTTCTCATGTACTCTGGTGCCTCACATTTGACTATGTCCACTGGAGTGGGAGATCTAGTGGCACTCAGAGGAATGACAGCAGGTCGGCGAGAAGAGACTTGATACCCTATGAGCATATACAGGGGGAGGTAATCCCTCTCAGGAACAGTCATAGGGGAGGGGAGTAAGGGGAAAATGGGAGGGAGGGGAGAATGGGAGGATACAAGGGATGGGATACCATAGAGATGTAACAAGAATAAACTAATAAAAAAAAAGATCTTGTATTTTAACAGGATTCCAGGCTAGCTGTTCACTTCATGAATTTTCACCGTTTTCTGGCATTTGTTCCTGGGAAAGCTAGTGGGGATGGTCACCTTTCCTTGATTTCATTAAGAAGTGCTACCATAGATTGGATGGTCTGCCCATCTTGTTCATCAATTTCATTAAGTACCATAAGCTCACAATTAACCAATTATCTTTCTCTTCTGGCAAAACTTTGTACTATCATTGCTAATTTTTATTGTTGTACAACTTTTCTCTTATTGTACAGTCATTTTTCAATATTTTAAAGTAAGTATTCAAAGATTGCAATGGGAAGTAAGGAGGAATTTACTTCAGGGGGTCACAGTTTCAGTAAGTACTGCAATGCCTATTTCAAGTAACATTTCTATTTCCTCAAGTTTTACCCTTTCTCTTAAGGGATCTGAAATGAAGTTTCCCATTTTTAATGTAGGGTAAGTCTGTCTATATAATTAAAATTATCTTTTTGGGTGGCTTGCTGTGATTTTTCTCTCTCAGAGACTGAGGCTATGGAGTCTTACAAGTCTCTTTGAGATTCCAGATAAATTTGAAGAACTTATGCTTCCCTTGGAGATGATCTCAGGAAAACTTTTCCTCTGCAGCTTTCTGTTAGGTACCTCTTGTCCTCTGCAACATTTCTGTCAGATGTTCTTCACTTTCGGCAATTATGTTGTTTTTTCCTTCCAATCATGTTGGGCACCAGATGCAAATGTTGTTTTTATTTTCTCAGATGAGGGAATGGGATAAGAACCATTCCCAATCCTTTCTATCTCTTTCTGAAGTCTTTCTGGATGGCTCAACTCAGCTGTTCTGGCCTAAATGCCTCACCAAAGTCATGGATACTGAATTCTCTTGGCTTCTGACTGAAATTTTCTGCCTGGCCTCAAACTAAGTCTGACAATATGTTTTAATCTTTTGGCTTCTTCTCATTTTCTGGTTCATTCTGTCTTTACTTGTGTCTAGTCTCTTCAACCTGTCTCTATTAAACTGTCATTGTAAGAAACTCTAGATTAAAATCTCTCTCTCTCTCTCTCTCTCTCTCTCTCTCTCTCTCTCTCTCTCTGTCTCTCATGTCTTCCTGAGCTTCTATTAAATAGCATTTCTTTCCTTTCCTGTTCTGTTCCTATCCTGTCCTGTGAATAGGATGTATTCTATCTCTAACTCATTCTGTCAAATATTTCTCTGATTGGCACTGTGTGTGCCCCTCAATTAGGTATCATTTTCAAGAATGGCTTCTTCCTTCTATAAACAAATCTTACCTTCATTCTTTGGGATTAAAGGTATGTGCTAAGAGCTTGTCCACATTTCACCCAGATCACTTAGACCTAGAATGTCCTTCTATCCTTTGCCAGAGCAGCCATGTTGCTGGATTAAATTCCTCTACATGAATTGGTGATAAACAGCAGTATTGTGGAAACCAGGCAACACTGCTTTACATATTTCATCTTCCACTACCTAAGCTTTAAGATGAGATTCCAGATCTACTACTTCTTAGGGATCATGTTGCCATTTGAAATCTCAATTTCCTTCTCTGTTTAATGTGCTCAAATGCATTACTGTAGATGAATTTTCTAAAAAGCCTCCAATTTCTTCCAAAGCATATACTTACTTTTGCTCTGTAATAAAACTTTCTTGCAATTCTTTGTTTCAAAAAATATTATGTAATTATAAAGTGATAGTGAGTGGTTTTGGTACATAAGCATCACATAGTGCTATTAATTTGTCGTCATCATCATCATCATCATCATCATCATCATCATCTGGTGGTATTGGTAGTAATGCACCCTGTATTTCTGAGCCAATATGTCAAGAAATGTAGGCATCAATGGCTCACAGAAGACTGTAGATTCCTCAAATAATTTAGAGATGATTAAAAAGGATGGGACCCCAGATTATCACAAAACACTTGCACCTAGACTGAAGGACGTAGATCAAGAGGGAGGTAGGAATATCAACTTGGGTCATCATAGAACAGAACTTTACTGGGCAAGAAGAAGAAGACAGAGACCCTGTGTTTCTGTGTAATTACTAGGTGGCATCCCCTTAATGATATCCCCTGTTTCTTAATCTCTTTCTATTTGCTTAAAATAAGCTGGAGAGCCTTATGTCACAAATATACTTTCATGTAATTTGTTGTATGGTTGTATGATTGTTGCAGGCCATGTAACTGAATTTCATTTTGCAGGATACCAGTAGTATTTCTCACAGATTTCCTCTCTTTGTTTTAAATTTTGTTTCTTCTTTGTATTTTTCCCTAACTTGTTTCCCTGAGAACATCTTCTTCATCACTGTTACTGTTTCTCCAATACCAGTGACCTCAAGAGAGGTATAAAGCCATGATTATAAACAGCAAATCAGATAAAATTTGTGCATTTGAGTTGAGACTATGATAATAAATGCAATTCCAAATTAAAGCTAAACTAAATAATTGAAAACTATTCAGTAGTTATATTGTAGATCTGGGGATTGCAATGGAATTGGTGACCTCAATGAGCAAAGACTGTTTTTAGTAGCTGTTGGAATAATGCCTTACATGTCTGAAATATTATAAACTCCAGTTGTAAAGTTTTGGTTTTCCAACTTCTTAAGCAATAATTATATTTTTCATCCTCTGTTGACATAATCTGGTCCTTCACTTCCTTCCTTAATTCAATTTTAATATTTTTAAGTCCTGGAAACAGAGAAGAGGCATTAGGATTTGGATATTCTAGAATTTAGTAACAGAAAGACTAGTATGGTTGTTGTAACTGCCTGAGGAGACACTATCAGTGAATTTGTGCTGAAAAGAAATGGTGTAGTTTTCAGGAATTTCTGGTGGGTTCGTTTTGTTTTTGTTTTTTTAGATCCTGTGTGCTATGACTATACAGGCATGGATCATGTGCTAAGACAGATGGGGGCTATATGCTGGCTCTGATAGGCTGATGGCAGATCTTGGGGTGCTTCCATATCAACCTATTAGAAGTATATCCATGGAATTTCAATGAAATCGGGTTTTAGGTAGAAATCATTAACCAAGGGGAGCTTTTTCTTAGATAGAAAATATATTTTCATTTTCAGTTCTTCTTAGTAATAGACTCCCCTTTGCACAAAAACAAGATTTCAATGAGCCATAAGGTTCTCAGGAAATCACTCAAGCAGGCTTTGAGAAATTCATTTCTTTTTCCATTGAAAATAATTGCTGACAAAAGAACATTGATGCATGAACACAAAGAGCTCTAAAAATCATATGGCAAAGTAAAAGAGTTTCTAAGAAGTAGTAGAGATTGTGAAGCTTATTAATTGAAAATTTGATTTTCCTTCAGTAAAAGGAGCGTGAACATTACTCTATGTGTAAAAACAAGAGCTTACACTCTAAAGAAACATCAGACCTATCAGAAGACCATGAGGAGGACAAATGGCTGAAGCCAATACCTCAGTGCATATCATTTGCATTTAGTTTGGTTTCTTCTAGACACTGCTTGGCTTGTAGATGGCTGTGCCTAAGAAGAGTGAAGTTCCAAATATCTTCTTTATTATTAATATTTTAATAGTATTTTAATGAATACTATAGTCATTATAAAATTAAAATCTTTCTAATTCAATTATTGAAAGTTAAGCTTTGGATAAAACTCATTTTCTATTGTACCAAGCCCCTACTAAGAATTAATGAGCATTTTCAATTTAAGTAGATTTGACTACTTGCACATTATTATACAATCATTTATTTGCCATTGTAGACTTTGTTCCATGTTCTTTTTATGAATTAATCTTGGCCACTGTTAGTTCACAATTCCTTAAGACTGTCAAAGAAGTATTATATGGTGAGCAGTGGTCTAAAAGTGAGGGGTGTTCAATATATTACAGGTTTTAAAGTATAATTTTCAAGTGAAACTACCTATGATTGTTGTTACAATTTCATAAATTTGTGTACACACACACACACACACACACACACACACACAGTGGCTTTATTAAGTTCTGTCTCCAGGGTCCTGCGAGGATCCAGCTGATGAGCTGGTACAGGTAGATGACTGAGACAGACAACCTAGGAAAGAACAAGGTGGCCGCTGGAAGAGGATAGAAATGCCTAGAAGCAGCCAAAAGTGAGCACTTCTGTTCTGACACACAGGAATTAAGCAAAAACTGTTTCCACAGGAGAGGTTGTGAATAAGTGGAGTCTGTGAAGATGAGCATCTATGTTTGTGAGAATCCAAGGATGGCATTGTAAAAGGAACTTTTATTCTCCAGTTTCAACTGTTGTCCGGAAAGCTTACTGCCTCCTTCTGCTAACCTACGCCTAGTCCTTGAAGGTTCTAGTCTTTGTACTATCTAACCTAGGTCTAGAATGTTTCCAGCTTCTGAGACTTACTTCTTAATAAACCCACCCTTTCTTGTTCTTCCTGATCTCCAGACTGGCTGGTTCAATTTAGCTATTCTGGCTCAAACTCCTCTCCTAGGTAATTTATTCAACCTGGCTTTTCTCTTGGCCTGTGAATTGCTCTGGTTGGTCTCAGACTAACTGCACCAATCTTTTCTAATATTATGGCTCCTATCATTCTCTTCTGTCTTCACCTGTGTCTAGCTTGTTCTCTCATTCACCCTTTCTCTGTGAAATTCACCCGGTAACTGCCTCCTCTGTCTCTCTGTCTCTGTCTGTCTGTCTGTCTGTCTGTCTGTCTCTTTCTTTCTGCATTGTCTCTTTAGTAGCTTCCGTTTCCCCTCTCTTCTTGTAAGAATTGGACATATCTTATTCTGTCAAATCGTCTCTGATTCATCATTTTCTTTTCCTGCTACTCAATTAGACAGCAGTTTCAAACATAGATGCTCCCTTATACAAACTAATTTTCCCTTCATTGTTTGATATTAAAGGTATGGACCACCACACCTGGACCTAAGCTTTTCTTTACCTGATACTTGTTCTATACCAGGCTGGCCTTGAACTCAGATCTGCTTGCCTCTGTCTCCTGGATCAAAGGCATGTTTGTATTCCAGCCAGATCACACAGACCTAGGAGGTCTTTGAATGTGTGATCTCCTGCCAGAACAGTCATGTTCTGAATTCTTCTACATGGCATAGCTTACAAAGGTACACAGATCCAAATCCAACACTGGAAAGAGCTGATATTTTTACTTAATTAATTTATTCACTTTACATCCACATCATAGCTCCCTCCATCCTCTCCTCCCAGTCCCACCCTCCCTCCCTCTTCCCCATCTTCCCTCCCCTACTCCTCAGAAAAGGGAAGCCCTCCACCAACCTGCCCAACACATCAAGTTGACTCATGACTGAGTGCATCCTCCTCCCTTGTGGCTTAAGTTTCTCTGCTGTGGACAGAGATTCCCCGCCTTAAGTAGCTTGCTGAGGACCTCAGCCATGATGAGAAGACAAGACCGTCTTCCTGAGTCCTTGAGAAAAACCATACCCTGTGGTTGCTCTCTCCTATACACTGTTTTTCTTCCCTTCCCAGCCACTTCCCAGCCCTTCCCTTCATCTTTTCTCTCTCCCTATCCTTCTAGCTACAAAATTGACATTAGTTTAAGAGAAGATTTTCATGGTCTTGGGGCTAGCACTTATGTTCCAACCTAGGGAAATTTTAGGTAAACGTTTCTAAAACAGTAAAATATTAATGTATGTTTAAAAAATTGACCTATCAGTACTTGGCTTATTGTAAACAAATAAAAAAAAAATCCAAGTACTACAATGCCAAGTTGGTGATTTATAATGTAGTTTCTTAAAGTTGTACTCAGCTCCTGAAGACTGTTTAGTGCCTACAAAGGGTGGCTGTGTCTAAAATCAATTGAGTAGATTCAGCAAGTACTTGCACAATAATGCAATTAGCTGAATTACACCATCACCCGCTGCCACATTTGAGAGTTCAGAGTGAATTTATGTTAAACATTTCAAGAAATAATAAATTGAAAATACTTTGGGTTTCCTTTTTATTAAATTTCCTCATGTCTCTCACTCTTTATCTTTCCCTCTCTCATCATATCTCTATCTCTATTATCTCTTTCTCCCCTTCCTTCCTTCCTTCCCATAAGATGACAGAAGCTTCTTTTTATCCTAAGGAAGTGAGTAAATCTCGCTTTGTGAGTCTTCTGTTGCACTTGTTTTGGCCATGGTTTATTATTCCAGATAATTTTATAAAAGGAATATTTCTTTTGCAACATTAAAGAAGTCAGATATTTCCATTTATTTTCCATGAATTCATTGGAGAGTAAATACCCCTCTCTTTATGGCATGGTTCTCCTAGGTAAGAACCATATTGATTATTTGACCTGAAGCTTTCAGTTCAATATTTGAAGGAAAGGTCTCCATGAAAGGAAAACTGCTGTGAAAACTGGGTCATACAAGAAGAAGGAAGAGAAAAAGGAGGAGGAAGAAGAGGAAGAAGAGGAGGAAGGAGGGGAGGAGGAAGCAGAAGAGGAAGAGGAGAACAAGACCGTTTATATCTGCTATAATATATCCAGACTGTGTTATAATTAGCAGTAGTGTTTAAGATCAGGACACAGGAATGGCAGTGTCCAGAGAGTTATGACAGAGGGTGAAGGGAGTCATCGTATTTTCACATACCTTCACTATAAGAGGTCATATCTGACTTACATTGAATACAACACTATTTATATTTTAGTTCATTTATTCCAAGTACCTGAAAATATAACATATTAAAACTCAGGAAAAACTGTAATAGAGGACAGATGACTTTCCCTTTTGGTAGGATTTACAGAAAATATTTCAAGGGTAAATATGTGATGTTCATGCAGTGTGAGATCTTAACATTCCATGATCTAATGTAACTTGAGTTATGTTGAAGTCAAGACTTGGACACAGGTGAGTATTTCTCAGGAACATGTCTTCCTCAGTGACAGCCTTACTGACCTCATGAGGCTTTGCTGGTTTAAATAATCTAGCTATATTAACCATGCCCAGTAATTAAAAAGCATACTTTCTTTCAAAGGAAAATTGTCTTAAGTTACAGAGATAAAACAAAACTTACAAAGAACACTTTTGGAAATAAAATTATTTTTAATCTCAGTGTGTGTGTGTGTGTGTGTGTGTGTGTGTGTGTGTGTGTGTGTGTTTTCCTACATGTTTGTATGTCCATCACAGCATATCTTGTACCTATCCTTGTCAGAAGAGGGCATCAGATTTCCTGAAACTGGACTTGGATATGTGTGTTCTGGGAATATAAATATGGTACTCTGCAGGAGCAACAGGTGTTCTAAACCACTGAGCCATCTCTCCAACCCTAGGTACGATCCGGAAGTGTGGGTGAATTCTGTTGAGACAGTAAGGATTTGGTATCCTTGCCTGGCTCTGCTGTATATATTCTTTTACTCTCTAGGAATTTTTCACAGGACAGCAGTTCCTGCCATCCTGTAATCAGCAGCATTATGCAAACATCAACCTTCACATTTAGTGGGGAGGCTCAAGATTATCTTCATTTTGCCTCACGTGTTCCTCATTCTATGTTTAAAAAGTCATAAATGTATGGTTCAGTTTTTGAAGCTGAAATTTTATGGGATGAGGTTCAATAACTATATGCCCACAGAGCCATGACAAAAAAGACAGGAAGTTGAATTAGTGATTGCGTGCATGTATAAATGCCCGACTATTTACCATTTTAATCCATTCCCTCAGGGAGGCCTGTCGGCACTCAGAGGAAGGACAGCAGGATACCAAGAAGAGACTTGATACCCTATGAGCATATACAGGGGGAGGTAATCCCCATCAGTCACAGTCATAGGGGAGGGGAGTAAGGGGAAAATGGGAGGGAGGAATGGGAGGATACAAGGGATGGGAAAACAATTGAGATGTAATATGAATAAATCAATAAAATATATTTTCAAGAAAAGAATGATAGTAACTGACATTTTCCTTATCTTGTAAGTTGATCTTCCTTAAGTTTATTGGGGATATTTCAAACCATGTGTTTAAATGTCTAATATCCTTGTTAGTAGCTAGGATCTCTAATGAATTTTTTGAAGCTTAAGACTTTATGGAACTAAAATCTCATGTGTAGACCATTTTGATAAGCTAGGTTTAATGAATCTCTTAGTCATCAGACTCCTAATTTACTATTTAGATAGAGAAATGGGATGAAATTTTAATTCATATAGAATTATTCATATAGAGACACAGAGTGTAGAACTTTTGTGCTAAATATTTGAATTAAATATTTTAAGTTTTGAATATGGGTGTTTTGCCTGTACATATATCTGTGCACCATATATACATCTGGTGCTTGTAGAGGACATAAGATCTCCTAAAACTGAAGTTATGGAACTTGACAGTGCTGGAAACTGAAAATGACTCCCCTGGAAAAGCAGCCAGTGTTCTTAACTGCTGTGCCATCTCTTAGGTATTTATTTTAATTCATTTGTAAGTGTCTTACTTGGATTTTTCTGAGACAGATGATTTAAAGAAAGTAGCCAGCCCAAGGATGCATGACTATAAGTACAGTCACAAATGTCATGTTTCCTATGATTTTGAGCTAATCTTATGTGATAATCATCAATTCCGGTTTGGATTTTGATCATGTTGTTATGAATGTGCAAACTGAAACAAACATTAATTTGCTTCATCTTTATCAGCCACTTACTGCCTAGCTTCTGCCATTTTATGCTCTGTCACTAGAGAACAGTAGATTGTCAATGGTCATGATATTTATAACCTCTCAAGTCATGGTGTGAGTCTGTTAATATTGAAGTCATGGCCAGTAGATTTATGACTCATGCCTAAGTAAAAGTAGTCTACTGCATGAGGACATCACAGTCTTCTTTTTCTTAGGCCATTCAGATAACAGTTTGGGCCATTTTAAACAGCAAAGTTATCAACAAAAAAGCAAGGCAAAACAAACCAATTCTCCTAAAAATGTGAAATTATGTCCATCCTACAAGATCTGTGGCTACAGTGCGAGAGCTGCAAGCATAACATCACATTGCTCAGCCTCTGGTGTAAACATTATAAAATGTGTGTAATTGTGTTTGTTTGAGAGAGAAAGGGGAAGCCAGGAAGGAAGGAGGGAGAGAGAAAGAGAAAGGAAGAGAGAGAGATAGAGATAGATAGATAGATAGAGAGAGAGAGAGAGAGAGAGAGAGAGAGAGAGAGAGAGAGAGAGAGGGATTGAGAAGAGAAGTGGGCAGAGTCCTTCCACTGGCTGTATCCTAAACTGTAAGTGATTGTCCCTCCCCAAGTAACTGCCAATAGCTCCTCAGTAAGAGATGTGACCTGGAGCGCATCCATCCTATCCATGCAGTAATTTTAAAAATGTCTTGATCTTGTGTAAGTGTCTACAGCTGTTGTTGAGTTTATGACTGTGATGACATCTCTTGTCTAGAAGGCAGAATGTCAAAAAATTCCTGTCTACCCTCTGATTTTACATTCTTTCTGCCTCATCTTTGGTAATGTACCATGAGCCTTGGTGGTGGTGGGGTTAATATAGTTGTCACACTTAAGGGTGAAATGCAATCTTTTATCCTCAGTACTTTTGATCAATTAAATAACTCTCTATTGACTGATGTTTTCTTTTTATTTATTTATTTATTTTTTATTTTTTAATTTTTTAAATTAATTTATTCTTGTTACATCTTAATGGTTATCCCATCCCTTGTATCCTCCCATTCCTCCTTCCCTCCCATTTTCCCCTTATTCCCCTCCCCTATGACTGTTCCTGAGGGGGATTACCTCCCCCTGTATATGCTCATAGGGTATCAAGTCTCTTCTTGGTAACCTGCTGTCCTTTCTCTGAGTGCCACCAGGTCTCCCCCTCCAGGGGACATGGATTGACTGATGTTTTCTACAGAAAGAAACTTTCTAAAAAAAACTGAGAACATCCCAAGTCTATGTATATAAACATAAATATTTAGAAGGCACTATGAAAGCACTGGTACTTAGCAAAATATAAATAGCAGATTCAAGCTTTAGGATTATGCTGTTTCCAGTCATGGGATCTTGACTAAGATTAAAGTACCAGTCACACCTTCTATCCTGTTGAGTAGTCTTCAAATTTAATCAGAAAGTAGTTAGTTATCCATGATCATGCCACTATAGCACTATTGCTTAGCAGATTGGAATTGTAGCATGCAGGGTATAGCATTGGATAAGACTATTGATGTATTTTCTCCTCTAGGAGCCTATATAGAACCTTCTAGCACCATGAATGATAGCCAGCAAGAAGAAAGTTTCATAGATAGTGTGAGATTCTGTGTCCTGACGCCAAAGTGTGTGGTGTCTTCTGCAGTAGGATCTTACCAGGTAATTATCATGAGAAACAAAGGTCAATAACAATAGCCTGTATGGTTTAGGAGACTTCTGTAGCTTCTGTGACCAATAACTCATAGGGAGATGTCCCACATCTCCCTATGTAATGTAATGACCCATATTTTGTGGGAGTAACTTGAATTTTTAACTTCATAATGTTTCTAGGTTCAATAGCTGTTCTCAACTCCTGCTTGCTAGAAACTTCTGAGTTACAGAAACTTGATAGTGTTTTGCCTATATTAACAACCATGGACCTTGGTATAATGTCCATATTACAGGTTTTTTTGTGGGTCTCTGCTCAATGAAGGATGAAGAACAATACTCATGAAGGAATGAAAAATTTACATTTAGTGTGCAATACCTCTTTGTCCCAAAATAATGTATGTAATAATAATAGAGAGGCATAGTAAAACACCCATTAGCTTCCTAGAAATATCTTAATACCACAGATAGAATTTTTTAAAATTAATTATCATCGATTTAGGCAGAAACATTTAGAAGTATTTATATTTACAGGGTATTTCAGAAACATTTAGAAGTACTTATATTTACAGAATATTTGCTGCAAATCTTGTATTGCGCTTTTAAAAATAAAATCAAACCTTCACAAATTTGAGAAAACTTTTATAAATTATTCTGCAGCCATTACAGTTTTTAGCTGTCTTTTCCACTAATCTTTGAGTGAGCAATAGGGGTTCTACCAACAACTGCTATTGACCACAGGAAGAGTAACAAGACTTATAATAATCTCCTCTAAAATAGTTACTAACTATACAATGGGAAAAATCTGGAAGCTTTTTACACAAAATACTCAAGTTCAATGACCTTCTACACAGCCAACTCTTTGACTTCTTGGGTAATTTCATATCTCAAATTATTTTGTCCCTAAGTCACAGTTGGTGGTCCCCTTTTCTTAAACTAAGATCTCACTCATACAAAACAAGTGTTCTTCCAGTGGGTCCTGTCCTTAGTGTTTCAGTTCACGCTTACTATTTGGTCCTAAGATGTGTCATCTGCCCCCAAAGACACGAGATACTATTAATATAAAATTGGTACTTGGGGTTCTTTGATTTATTACTCTGTGATTATCTTAATGCTGTAAAGCGCTCATTTTAAATGCTAAAACTTATCTCTATCGCCTTGTATGTCAACAAGCATGACTTTCTTTTTAATCCAATGTTCACTTATATTAGTTGTATTAAATTTTTTTCTTCTAATAGCAAAAATAAGAATAGCTCATGGTGATTTTTGCAAATAAATGTTTTTCAAGGAGCTTTCTCTTAAAAATACTTTCCAGTAAATGCACTCCTGTGATCTATTCTTAAATTCTGGAAAGAGTAGCCTTTCTTTGTTTATCTCTGACCAAGAAAAAAGAGGGCTTGTGGAAAGTTCATTTTTCACTGAAAAAGTATTCTTTGGAAGCCTCTCTCCTGGCTTCAGCTATATCTGTAACAGATTTCAGTACTTTGTTCTTGGTTCTCTTAAAAAACTAGAGTTAGTGCACTTCCTTAAGCTTGTGAACTGATTGGGTGCCTCCAATCATTTAGCTTGTGCTTTCTCCTAACTTCAATTGTTCCCTAAGATTTCCTGCATCAGGGCCAACAGCAAAAACATCTTTACCTTACTTTGCTAAACAATCTATTTTTCCCTAAGACTTTCTATGTTAGAGTCACTAGCAAAAGCATCTTTACCTAACCTTGTTGAACAATATTTTCCCAAATTCTTTCTAAGGGTAATGATCATTGTTAGCAATCTACATCTGTAGGTTGTTTTCAGAGATGGTGGTTGAATCATTAATCTGCTGCAGCAGCAATGCCTGAAAGAGATCAAGCACTGTTATTGCATATGCCAATGACTCTGCCCAGTGCGGGGGCTGGAAGCTCTCTTTGTAGTACTCACACAATTCACAGATTAAGGACCACAAAGACAACAAGCAGAACGAGGCTCTATAACAGCATGAAGTCTATCACGGTTATGCCTTGCCGAGACACACCCATTGTGGGTTTGCTGACAGGTGAGCTGCATTCCATGAGTTCTAGAGCTGTTTTGCTGTTGCTCTTGCAGGTACCCTGGTATCTCTCTGTACTTTAATTCAAACTTCCAGACTGTTTGGGGACAACTCAGTATGTGATTACTCCCAGCAAAAATTGGCTGCATAAAGAATATCTATACTTATAATGAAAATATTATTTTATAATCAGTTCCAGAAAGTGTTCCTTCTGATGATTCCCCTTCAGTGACAAGAACAACCTTACCTTGATTATAACTGTAGCCTGTCACTTGTTGTCTGAGTGTGTTTGCTGTTTTCCATCAGAAGACATGATGGACAAGGAGTTACAAGACAGTCATAACTAATCCAGCAGTGATTGAAAGAAGATTATCAATTTTCTCTTAATAATCATGACAATTCTTGCTTACTGTGAGGAAAGTTTCCATAAAACTTAGATACAGAGTTCCAGGGCCATCCTTTCTTTCTGCTTTCCTTTTTTCCTTTGTATTGTATTTTCTTTAGTTCTTTTTTTCCTTATAGCTTGACTCCCTAAACATGTTTTCCAAATGCCTAGTACCTTGTACAAGGCAATTTTTAGTTATTTGAATTTTCTGTGGAATGATGTTGTACTTTACACCAGGTTTTCATCCTCTTTCTTTCTTGAGTAAATCAATATTAATTGGATTGCAGCTGGATGGGAAGTTTGGATAAAAATCTAGTTGTTCTGCCACCTGCAGCTTTTTTTTTCAACCAGAACTAGATGTCTATGTCAATGTTTACACATTCCAAGTCACACTCTAGACTTGGTGGCCAAGCACCACTGGGTTCTGATTTGCTATTCTCACCTCCAGACTGAGGCCACAGGTACCAGCATTTTACAAAGGAGCTGAAAATCTAAACTCAGGTCCTCATGATAGTATGGCAAGCATTTTGTCATCTACTATCCTAAAACTTAGAACTTTAGCTAAATGCCTAGAAAACTGAGAAAAAAGAGGTGTGCCATGGCAGAGCATCTTGGGCAGAAATACCCACTCCTCTTGAACAGGAGAGATTAGTGAATTTTTTTAACATGTGCCTAACTAGTTAGTTGTAATGGCCTAACATTCTACGTAGTATGAGAGGATGACATAGCACAGCACATTAATGAATGTTGAAAAAAAAGCCTTGACCGTCGTATACCTCACTGAGATGACATTCATAAACTGGTTACAAATTCCAATTTTCTTGGTATCTTACAGGGATAATTTTTAATTATAAGATTTCTTCCAGGGAAAACTTGAAAAACAAAATGAAGCCTTAGTAGAAATCTAGCTACCACTGACTATATGCTGTAATTTGCAGTTTAATCAAATGTGTACAGTATCTTAATGTGTCTCTCACCCAAGGTGCTTGGTGTGTGAAATGAATGAGAGAGTCTGTCTTAAAGTTCTGAGCGTACAGCATGGTACAGTCTGGTAAGTGACACCAGACGACAGAATGATGGGATGTGTTCTGTGTCTGTGGCAGAAAATCTGTTTATGGAAATCTAAACTTCCATGATAGACATACTCATCCACAATCCCATACAAGTTACAATTAAAATAAAGTCCGGGCAGCTTCTGCTCAGATATACCCTATCCACTGATGCCAAGTTCTGGTCTCGTTTCTGCTTATCTTGAGACAATGCAATCGTCTGTGAAGGCCAATGCCATGAAAAATCTCTGTTCAGTAGACTTAATTCACCTTTTTTTTGTCATTATATCATTTTGTTCATATGGCCATTTATTTCACTTACCACATTTTATTGTGATTTTTTTGTTGAAAAGATATAGGTAGATTCCTTGAAGTATGTTAGCAATGGTACAGTTTTGATTGTTGATGAAAAATTTATAGCAATTTCCCAATACCCTTGTTCTGACTCATTAAATATAAAGTTATATATTGATTTATGAATCTCCAAATCAAAATTTTGTAATCGCCAAATTGGTGGTTCTGGTTCAAAGCTTTAATTGTACTTACTGTCTTGTTATTCTTTTTTATACTTAAGAAGAAATTTATTAGAGTCATTTTATTAAAAATATTATTGTAGTAAAATATGTTTCTTAAAAAATGTTTTAATTTATTATAATTTATTCAGATTACATCCCAATTGTTATAGCCTTGCTTATATCTATCTTCCCATTCCCACCCTCCCTTCCTCTTCCACATTACTCTTCTCCCCTTGACCTCTGACAGAAGAGGACTTCCTCCCCAATCATATAACCATAGCTTATCAGGTCTCATCCAGATAGCCTGCTTCCCTTTGCTCTGTGTGCCTGCTAGTCCTCCCCACCAAGGGGAAGTGATCACATCAGGGGCACCAGAGTTCATGTCAGAGGCAGTCCCCACTATCCCCACAACCATGGAGAATGAGCTGTCCAGTGGCTAGATCTGAACAGGGGTCTATGTTTACTGCGTGCATTGTCCTTGGTTGGTGCAACAGTTTGTGCAGGCTCTTCTCAGTCCATATCCACTGGCCTTGATGGTCTGTTTCTGAGGCTTTTGATCCCTCTGGGTCCTTCCATCACCCTAACTTTTCCATAAAACTCTCAGCACTCTACCCAGAGTCCAGGAGCTAGTCTCAGCATCTGTCCTGGTCCCTGCTGGGCAGAGTCTCTCAGAGGACATCTATGTTGGGCTAATATCCACTTGTAAGTGAGTATATACCACAGGCATCTTTCAGGGTCTGGGCTGCCTCATTCAGGATATTATTTTCTAGTTCCACCCATTTGCCTGCAAATTTCAAGATTTTCTTGTTTTTAATATCTGAGTAGTTTTCCAGTGTGTAAATGTACCACAGTTCTTTATCCATTCTTCAGTTTAGGGACATCTAGATTGTTTCCAGATTCTGGCTATTACTAATAAAGCTGCTATGTACACAGTTGAGCAAATGTCCTTGTGTGGTGGAGCATCTTTCAGGTATATGCCCAGGAGTTGTATAGCTGGGTCCTTTTATTATTCTTATAGACATCATGTATCAGGAGAGATAGTGAATTAAAATACAGAGACAAATTCTGCCTTTATCTTCCTGAATCTTACTTTAGTTTTCTCCTATGTAGAGAGAAAAATCAAACAGACAAACAAACAGGCAACCAGCCAACAAAAAATAAACAAACAAAACCGAAAGGCCATATTAAAGAATTTTGAGGTCAGGTAAAGTGATGGCTCTATATCACTTAGTACAGCAGAGGAGAAAGTCATTAAGTCAGAGTTCTAATTATTTCTATAATTGCTTGTACTTCCTATTTTTCTTTCATTCTCCAACTTGTTGGAGTTGATCTGGGGCTACTATGCATTTAAATGTTAATTGCTTGACCCACCCCCAAATCCTTAACTGTCCTAAGAGCAAATAGCAAATTCGCAAGTATCAAAATGGATGTTGTAGAAACCTTGCTCCCAAATTATTCCTGATTGGCCAAATAAAGTTGCCTACAGCCTGGACTGGGCAGAATAGGACTACATAAGGCCAAGGTTCATGGGCTTGGGGGTGGCAGAAGGTCCAGGAAAAAAGGAGGAAAGAGGAGAAAGGAGCAAGTTGCTATGGGTTAGTGTGAATTAGAAGCACATGGCTGGGAGGAGTTTGCTTTGAGAATTGGCGTGATGAAGAAAATCAACCCAAATGGAAATCATGTGCAAGTATTTATGGGGGTCTTGGCTATGAAGCCGACAAGGTAGCTTAGAGGGTTACTATCTGCCCAGTCCCAGTGCATTAAGGCTTATCAAAAATCTAACAGGGTTCTGTGTCTTTTATTTATATATTAATGAGCCAAGAAATAACTGCTGCCTTGATAATTATATGAATCAATAGTAAATATCAATAATTTTACAGTACCAACTGAGTGAGTTTTCAGCCAGAAGGAAGAGAAGTAGAGTGACTCTCTTGTTCGTTGGTTTTCAAACTTGAGCTTCCGTCCCATTCATATCGTCCCAACTCCCCTTAACAAAAGGATATTAGAGACCATGAGAAGAGTTAAACCATTTCACAACACAATGGTAAAGATTAAATGAGTGCCAAGTTCTCCCAGTGTCCTATTGCAAAAACATGAGTTTCATTTGAACTTTAGCCTAACACTGGGGTTTCAGTACTAATTAAAATCCTGGCCTAATGAATAGAAAGCTATACAGCATTGGTTTAAGTATTTTCAGAAATACACAGAGAGGCAAAATTCTTTTCAGAGTGCTAATGGATAACATTATCACGTCATCTCCTCTGTCTCACCTGATCCAAATAAAACTGTAAAATAGACAGGGTTGAGGTCATTACTACTATGTGGCAAGTGGAAAAGGGAATCAAGGGAAAGTGAAAAAAAATTGTTCAAATTCATGGAAGAAACATGTGGTAAAACTTGATGAGATATTGCAGACTTTGTGAGTCAAGACTCAGATATTTTCTATTTTTTATGCATATTCAAGTACACATGTGAGTTTACATGCATGTAGAAGCCACAAGTTGACATCTCTTCCTTAAATATTGTGTTTTTATGTCTCACTGCACAGGCAAGTTGCTGATTTGTCTGGTTTAACTAGCTAGCTTGCTCTGGAGATGTACAATCTCCATTTCCCACATATTGGGATTTCATTCCTCCTAAAAATCTACATGAGTTCTCAGGATTCCATCTCCAGTCTTTACGCATACACGGCAAGAGCTTTTAACCACCATGCCATCTTTCTAACCCCAAGTTTTTATTTATATAACATTTCAATAGCTCAGTTGCCATTAGCACCTATTCAAAAACATACACATGACATTTGGTAATATCTATATATAAAATTTAGGTTCCTTCTTGTTCTGCATCAGTAGTGTAGCAGCCAACCTTTGAGATCGGTTCCCTTCTTTGTGATTCTATTTTTCTCTCTTCCAGGCTGCTGTCTCCAACTTAAGAAGGTATCAGGCACATTCAGAAAAGCGTTGTCTTGTTTGGGAGGACTCTGAATCAGTTAACCACTTCATTTTATAGGAAAACTTCAAGCTAATATACTTGGAATGAAAAAGAGCTAGGATCTTTCAGCTCCCAGCTGCTGCACTAAAGCTGCACACTGCCTGAAGTGAACAGAGACCTGGGCCTGCCACCATGTGGGAGGAGAATGAAGTCACGTAGAAAGTCAAAAAGTAGCTTCCCAAGCAGCCAAAAACAGACCTCTGGATCAGCCCCCTCACGTCTTTAAAATTAAATGTTCAGCAGAACTTGAGACATTAGTAGATTAACATGTCAATACATTTTCCACATCACTGCAGAAAGGTAAGCTCTAAGAATAAAATGTACTGTTTAGGCATTTTAAAAAGAGATATAAAAATTATAGGTAAAGCAGAGGATGGCATTACTCTAAAGAGAGCTATTTTGGAGTCGAGGCTTTAGTTTTTCACAGAATTCAGATCCGAGTCCTAGCACATTCTTTGACACCAGTATTACAGATTAGAGTGGATACAAACTTATAAATTTAGGGTAACATTGATATCAAGGAATTTTTTAGAGCTTAGATCTAGAGCCAACAAGAAAGTAAAACATGAACTCCAAAACCGGAAGGTCTTTGTAGAGTGATGGCATGAAGCTTCCATGCTGTTAAGAGCTTTCCTCAGGTCCTGCGCTCCCAGTGAAATGATGACACACTGTCCTTAGCAACAGTGAACTAGACTTGGTAAACAAAACTACCACTCTCATTCTCAGAAGTGGGGAACCAACATTTCACTTGGCTCTTTCCCTTTTTTGAAGGTAAAAGGGCGGCATGTAGAGTCCAGCTCACCTTTCACATACAGTCAAGCAATTAGGGGGCGGCTTATAAAATAAGGCTTCAGATAGGGAGGCTGTTCAGAAATGATGAGAAAGGACGGGCATAGCTGTGCTTGGGTGTGCTGAACCCTAAGCATTATGCCATCACATGACCCCACAACTGGTGTTCCTGAATGCATTTAAGATTTCTCCGTGACATGCAGCAGCTCATCACAGCATAAAAGAATCTAAGGGCTTGGAAATGGGCACTATGCTGAGCTGCCCCTTGGTGCTATATCACAATAAAACCCCAAAAGCAATTGAATTTGTAATTGTACATTTCCCTCTGCTGAGTCATCGCACTTCAAAAAGTTTCAAAGTAATGTAAATTCATTGAAAAACCATTTAAAACACAAAAGAACCACAAGACAATTTTTGTTTGTTTTGCTTTCTAAAGGATAACATTCAAAACATTACTGCTGGTTATTAGGGTGGATTTTATTAATATTCCCTAAAAATCTTTTCTAAATTATAAATACCAACCAGGTCACAATTTTACCAGTCTCAGCATCAATATCAGCCTGTAGCTATATAATTACTCATCAGTGGTCCTATGCTTTGCAGAGGCTTTTTAAGGAGGCCATAGTCTCTACGAACAAAACACTGGTTCATTCCTCTCCCTTAAATTTAACCACCAAAAGATTTCCCATGTTGCTAAATATTCCTTAGTGGGAAAATCACCCACACTTGAGAATCATGGACTTAGTTTGATGGAAAGATGTTTTGAAGATATCCTGAGAAAAATGTGTGAATAATACAGGATAAGAAAAACTCTGTATTCACACTTAGGTTGTTAATGATCCTATATTTTTATTCTTTGAATTATAATGCTCAAGAAAGCAGTAGAATTAAAGATGGAGTGAATATACCTATGCAGCATGGAGGGTGAGTTGTGACGTGAAGACAGAGAATCATGGATGCACACACAAAATCCAGAGCCAAGTTTATCATGCTTAGAGAAGAAAAGGATCAGTTTATGTTAATGTTAATGTTAATCTTTTACATACATTAACTCCTCAGGTTGGTTCTAATACTTTATGCCACAATTTTTTCTTCAGTTTTTGGAAGGAAATAAAATACAAATATGAGCCATTCTCGAGAACCTGAGCCATAAGGGCTTTCTATTTGTCTCTTTTTTAATCACTGTGACAATATACTACACAAAGGAGGGTAAGAGGAGGAAGCACTTACTGTGTCTTACAGCTTAGATGGTTCATTTCACCATGATGGGGAATATTGTGTCAGAACAGAAGAGTCTGTATCACAAGGGAACAGGAAACAGAGAGAACAATCTATAAAGTAGCCAAGGATAATATGCTAGTGAGTACCAGTCTCTGGGGAACTACTTCCTCCAACTAGGGTGAGCTTCCCAAATTATCAGAACCATCTAAAATAGTATTAATCAGCTAAAGATCTGATCAGAAATTCAATATATGACCCATAGGAGTCTTTTCAGACTTAACACACTCAGTTGACTTTAATCGTCTAGCCACATTTCTCTTCTGACTGCTCCGTAAGATGCAGAGATGCCGTGGGACTTGCCTCTGGTCACAGATGGAATGACAAAAAAATTGTTGGTAACCTGGTCAATATTCTTTACTCTGTTTTGTATTGTAGAAACTAGAGTGGTATTTCTAATATATAGTTATATTAAAATTATAATATATGTTCTAAAATTATATGTCCTAATATATCTATATATATATATATATCATAAAATATATAAATATATATGATACATCTTAGAAAATGTAGATTTTTCTTTCTGAAAATGTGACCTTATGGTTACACATAGCTATATATGATATACATATTTTAAAAGCATATTGACTCAAATTACAAGAAGATGAAAAGCACATAGAAGGTATATTATAATTTGGATTTAAATATTTTTTTATAATCAGAATACCAAGGAGATTTGTTTTTTACAAAAAGTAATTCTCATTGCTTATCCAATTTCTAAGAAAAAAATATTAAAACCATGCTCTCCTCTAAATTGTGTTGAGCTTAAATATAAGATTTCATAAAGTAACTGCAGAGAAGACAAATGAATATTTTAAGTGGCATGGACCTTTCGTGTTGATACAATGACTTTTTATGAATTATCTATCTGCTATAGTCACTGAGCCTGTAAATTTGGAAGAATAATTTAAGTCACATTAGTAAGCTCAGAATTGTCTAAATATCACATGATTTCTAGATATGAGAAGTTTGCTGCATTTTGGACTTTAACCATTCTTTGGAGAACAATTATTCTTTATATTGTACATGTGTATAAGAAATTATTCATGAACATAACCTAACATACAGAATAGACTCACCCCGTATGCATTTTTGCCTATTGAACTCCATCATGAGAACCAGTTTCCCAAGGGATAAAGCACCAGAACACGGCCCCAGAGGTAAATTAGTGAACTTTGGCTTTGCTGCTCTTTTTGGCTTCTTCTTGACTATTCTCCTCTGTGGGACTTCTCCAGAGCTGCTACTTCCTGCCTAATATTTGGTTTCCTATGCTATATTTTTTTTAAGTTTCAAAATCTAAATAGGTAGTGCAAAAATGTGAGGGAGATTTCTGTGTAAATTGGCATGGGGTGTGTCCTGAAATGAAGAATCCTGGGAGCTCAAGGTTCAAAACCATTTTGTTACAAACATCAACCCATGGTTTAAACTCACAGGGAATATTATCATTCAGCATGGTCTTTAGTATCCTATAATGCAGTAATTGAGGCAATCTCTAAAGTAGTTGGTGAATGAATGGGGGAATTATATTATCACATTTGAGCTCTTCTGCATGTGGCAAATATGAAACATATTTGCTGTCATCACTTGGGGAGATATGATGATCATGGTGTATTAATTCTTGCCTTAGAAATATGTAAAAATCCTAAGGTTTTGTCATCATTAACCTTAATCAGCTAGTTGCTTAGAACAGAAAAGGCTACAGAGAGCAACTGGATACAATCTAAGGAAATAAGTGCTGCACACCAACTACAGGTGTGTAAACATATCTTGTTGTTAACTTGACATGCCTGAGAAGAAAGACCTTCAGTTGAGGAATTACTTCTCTGACATTGGCCTATGGCCATCTTTTCTTAATATATAGTTCTGGATGTAAACAGAGCAGTATTAAAAATAAGCAGGAACTATTTTACAATAATAATTCTTGGCTTTTTTATAGTAAAGGTGTTTCATTTCTCTTACATTAGAAGACAATATTATATTCATCACCATACACTTTCTCCCTTTTGGCAGAATTTCATATTCTGAGTGTGTCTTGATAGTTAGATACATTGGTTAATACATTAATGTTCATCATGAAGTTTTCTGAGATTGTTTTTGAATCAAATGTAGCTCTTGGAAGGAAGTGTTGTATATCATTGGCTATTCATGTATAGTGTTAAAACTACAGAGATTATTTGTTATATAAAAACTGTTGTTAACTGATTCCTTTGAAGACAGGTACATATTTATAATGAAGAAAGGTCATAAAATTTATCATGTTTTTATTATGAAAACCTACACAAAACTGAAATAAATTTTTCTTAAATATAAATAAGGAGCTTGAGGTAGAATAATTCTAAAGTTGATTTACCCAGAGACTCAGTAATGTCCACACTCTTTGTATTTTTTCAACACTATCATTCTACCAACATGAGTGGATTGGCTTTTAATCTCAGAGTTGTATTGTCAGCAGATCCAAGAGTGTTCAAGCACCCTTGGATGCTCTACTACCCTGTATTGGGTTCCAGGAACATTCCTATATCATTCTTAAATTCCTAAATCTTTGACAAGGAAAAATATTGACCATGATTTTCATTATATCATTAGGAGTCACATAGTAATGACAAAGAGTTCACCTTTTTTTCAAGTAGTATCCACAGTATCTCCAATAAAATTGAGATACTGTTAGATTTGAAGAAAGGAGCAAATAATGGTTGGAGGGCAAGGGCATTTTTCATTATAATCAAGTAGGGTATTTGTTTTGGAATTTATATATCAACAATCACTAGATAATCACTTTGGTAGAACATCTTTATTCAGTTTGGTTAATTTTGTAGACCAGTAGGTGCTAAAGGGACAATAAAAATCATCCTTGAAATAATTTTACATAAGATTTAGATACTTCTAGAAACCTTATTCCTCTCCTTCCTTTTCTCTGTGTGTTCTATTCCTTCAGAGGAAACATGCTAGAAGAACATTGAATGTGTTGTTTGTGGCGTAAGCTTATCAAGAGGAATGGGCACATGCTTCATAGAGCATTTCATTAAAGTTAGAATTATCAAGATATGAATGCTGTATTCATGAAAACATGTGATCCAAAAAATATGGGGATGGACATTGGCATCATTCCTTGTTAAGTGAGTCCTCTGTGAACATTAAAAGCAAAACTATCATCTCACCCAGAGATTGTTCAAATTGTGACTCCAGAAGTAACGAGAACTTGAACGGTTGCTTTAGAGATTCTGTTAACATAGTATTTGGAATTATTATGGTCTAATATTTTTTGAGAACTCATAAAACTTAACAGAAGGCATCTTGATCTTACCCACTCTGCTATTCCCCTCTAAGCCCTTGACAACCCTTGATATAACTACCCCTACATTCATGTTCTAATTTTATATTTTTATTATTATTTTAAGCCATTGAATCCAATTGGTGCTGTCCACATGGACATGAGTCCACTGTGGTATAGGAAACCCATTGGTGTACATAATCTCAAGAAAGCTAATTTTCTTTTCCTCTATCAACAGCCATCACCTGCCAATAGTTCCTTCACTAGGTGTGGGGCATTGGTAACTCCTCTCACTGCCTTAATGTGCAAATACTGTGTAGATCACCACTGCTACTGTGAGTTCATATGTGCAACATTCATGTCATGTCCAGAAGACAGGGTTACTTTAAAGTGTACCGTAATATCTATTGCAGATCAAAATAAATACCATATAGTAATACATAATATAATATACCACTTTAATAGATTATAGATCATAAATGTGTGCTGCCTATTATTTTTCAGGGGAAGAAATCTCAATGAATTTTTCTAGACATAGCTATACAAGGTTAGTTTTCTTGCAAACGTTTGCAGTAGTTATGTTTCCATGATGGGCTCACTCTTCTTGACTAAGGCTTGCATGCGTTGTGCCTATGGAATTGTGCAAATGATTACCTGATGTGTGGATTTCTCATTGAGCCAAATTCCAGGCAAGACTGAGGGACTCTGTGCTGTAGCATAGCCTATGCACACATCATGACAGTGTTGCAAGCTTAAATGGCTGCAGATTTAGTTAAGAGTTTAGAAAGCAACTGTTCAGAGTACAGTGAATACATGTCTGGAGTGCTTAGGCATAAATGGGACATATATATCATATCCCCTACCTAAGGCTCAGGGAATATTGCCAAAAGAGGACAGAAGTATTTTAAGAGCCACTAGTCAGGAAGGACTAGAGTCAAACAGTGTCTTCTGGGCGTGACAGGACCACTACATGTGTGCAATCACTACAGCTGTGCCTGCTTGTACAAAACCTGCACAGAATCAAGCCAGACAACATTCTAGCATGGAGGAATAGGGGTTCAAAATCCCAGTCTTAACTGGGGAACTATTGATAGTTGATAACATCTCAGCAAGAGATTCACTTTTATTTAAAGTGTGGCTTCTGCTAGGCCAACTAAGTTCCAAAAACAGTCACATACCCAGAAGCACAGACAACACAAATTGTAGTCAATGGTTATTTTAAAAAGAAGACATGAAGGGGTGATGGGGAGAGGTGGAAATGGTTCTGAGAGAAGCCAGAGGGAGGAGTTGAGAATAATTATGATCAGAAAACATTGTACAAAATTTGCAAGGAATTAATAAAAATGGATTAAACAGTGGAAAGCTATTTTACGCAATTCTGAAGTTGGAGCTCAAGGTTAGGTGCCAGTTTTGTAGAGGGCTGCTTTCTTGTGTCCCTTCATGGTGAGGGTACAGGAATAGATTTCCTGTCACCTTATATAGGTGAACCCATCTCCAGGTACTGTCCTGAAGGTTCTGTGTAGCCCTAGTAGTCTCACAATGGCATATTTAGCCTCTACATCGCAGGGTTAGGGCTTCAACAACTCAGTACTGGGCACCCACACCTTCAGTCTATAGACGATTGTAAAGAATTTGATCAGAAAGCACAGTACTTTGCTGGTTGAATTTTTATTCAAAAAAGTCTTCTCTAATGCTTCTGAATCAGGGTAATTGAAGACTTTTCTGCTTGTGCAGAAAACTATTAAAAAGCAGTTACCATTCACAACTACTTACTTCAATAACTTCGGATGTTTTAAGTTCTATACAGTTGAGTATAATATGAAAATTAACTAGAGTAACTGAGAGATGACTCATTAATTTCATTCTTTGTATAAATATGGAGTCATTCTCATTGAATTACTCTGTAGTTTCCATATATAATGAATTTGTGATAATAAAACATGAATTTAATAATAAAAATACTCTTATTAGTTATCTTTTGAATAAATGCTTCAGTGTGAAATTATGGAGCTCATTAAATGTTTCATTCAAAGAAGAGGCAATTGCACAACTAGCTTGGATTATTTCATTCCCTAATCACATTTTTGGTGTGTAATATTTTGGTTTTAACACTTGAAATCATTTCTTGTGAGGATCTTATTTACATCTAGTCTTAGGATACTGCATAACAGTAAGTAGGGATGATAACAGGTAAACCTTTTGGAATCTGTAAACTCATTTAATCTATGAGTGACAGCTGAAATAAGATGAGGGGTCACAAGCATCTGCTAGGCCAGATAGTCAACTATCTGGAAGGAACCACTCTGCTCTCTTTCCTGTTTCTCTTTACAGGGACATTCTTGCCATGTTCTACATCCTCTGTCCCTTTCTTCTTCCCTGTGATGTGGCAGTTAAATGGGGCACTGAGCTCTTTCCTCTCTGTTTTTCTAAAAGATCCACCTTCATGTAAGAGCTACACAGCCCCACACCAGACCATTTTATTTGCCCTTAATTTTTCAAGATAGATCAGAAACACATGTCTTTGGTGCTAAAAAAAAATAGTTTTGAAGTCAATTCAACTCTATGAAGTATGTGGAAACAGGGATTAAAATGTGAAGATTCAAAACTGATTCTCAAATCTAGGAACTCATGGGCAGATATAAATGTTCTTTTGTTTCTAATAAATGAATTGATTTTTTAAAATAACATTAATATGTAAGGCAAAAAACAGCTGTGCCCTTTTTCTTGGAAGAGTGAATTATCAGCATATTATAGTTAATATCCATGACTGGCTTCAGAACTTTTACCAAACCTATAGTTGTTTCACTTGCATAAATATTTTGTATCATATTTAACTAGTTACTAAAACTAATACATATTAAAATTTGTATATAGTATTACCTACATACGTAAGTCAATAGTAGAGAAAAGATGCTATTGCTATATGGAAGCAGTGCCATCAGCCTCTGTGAAAGCCATCAATACCGAAGGATTCTACAGGAAAACAGTGCTTGATCTGAATGCTGATCAGATCTCTGGAACCATGTGTTTCTTTAACACAATGCCTGCTGTGTGTAGATGTTCACATATGGACCAATGGTTATCAGCACGCTAATGCCATTTCCTGTGCATTTTATGTATAGTAATGGACTCTGGTGGCATCTCAAGAGACAAAACCTGGGTAAGGAAAGGAGATACATTCTAAGTAGAATGACTTTTGCAGAAAGGGTCAGATGTGTTGTTGTGGAAAACATGCAGAGCTTAATAAATCATCTGTAAAGAAAAATTTAAAAACACACATTTTAGGGAATGGAGAAGTGGCTTGGCAGTAAAGTGCACATACTGTTCTTGTGGAGGACCAGATTCAGCTCCCAGGACTCACATTGCATAGCTCATAAGGGTTAGTAACTTCAGCCCCAGGAGGGTCAGTGCCTTCATGGGCACTGCACTCACGTGCACACCATCACACAAGCAGACACAAACACACATAATTAAAAACAATAAAAATGAATCTTAAAACATTTTAAAGTGTGTCTTAGAGAAGATTAGAGGAACTGTGCTGAGGGAATGAAAATCTACAGCTTCTTAGCCATTCTCAAGTGACAGCACATGCTGGCGAGGATGTGGAGCAAGGGGACACTCCTTCATTGCTGGTGGGAGTGCAAACTTCTACAACCGCGTTAGAAATCAGTCTGCTGCTTTCTCAGAAAATTGGAAATAGTGCTACCTCAAGACTCAGTTATACCACTTCTGGGCATCTGCCCAATAGATGGCCCACCATACCACAAAGACATTTTTTCAACTGTGTTAATAGCAGCTTTATTCATAATAGCCAGAATCTTGGAACAACCTAGATGTCCCTGAACAGAAGACTAGCTAAAGAAACTGTGGTATAGTTACACAATGGAATACTACTTAGCTACCAA
This sequence comes from Acomys percivali, assembly GCA_907169655.1. Classification (NCBI taxonomy): domain Eukaryota; kingdom Metazoa; phylum Chordata; class Mammalia; order Rodentia; family Muridae; genus Acomys; species Acomys percivali. Next base: position 307,476 of record OU015748.1, read on the forward strand.
AAACCAGAACATCATGAAATGTTCAGGCAAATGTATGGAGCTGGAAAAGACCAACTTGAGTGAGGTAACCCAGACCCAGAAAGACACACATGGTATATACTCACTTATAAGTGGATATTGATATGTATGGTATATACTTATAACGGGATATTATCTCAACATAGATGTCCTCTGAGAGACTCCACCCAGTGGGGGATCAAGGCAGATGTTGGGACTAATATCTAGACTCTGGGTGGAGCGCTGAGCATTGTATAGAAGAGTAGGGTGATAGGAGGACCCAGATGGTTCAAGAGCCCTAAAATAAGACTATCAAGCCTGGCGGATCTGGACCCAGGGAGGTCTGAACAAACTGATGCAGCAACCAAGGACAATGCATGCAGTAAACCTAGACCCCCTGCTCAGATCTAGCCAAGGAAAAGCTCATTCTCCATGGTTGTTGGGGTAGTGGAACTGCCTTTGACATGAGCTCTTGTGCCCCCAGTGTGATCACTTTCTCTTGGTTGGGGAGGCTTGGCGGGAACACAGGAAGGGAAAGCAGGCTATCTGGATGAGAACTGATATGCTGTGGTCATATGGTAAGGGAGAAGGTTCCCTTCTGTCACTGGTCTAGGGGAGGGGAATAGGGTCAAAAAGGAAAGGAGGATGGTACTGGGAAGATACATGGGAGGGCATAACACCCAGGATGTAATCTGAATAAATTATAATAAATAAAGAAAAAGAAGAAATCTACAGCTCTTAGTTTGTAATCTTTAGGATTTGAGTTTTAGAAGCCTTAAAAAACCAAGGACATTCAAAATGTTGTTACATTCTTGATAATACTGTTCAATTTCTAGCATTTTTTCACTTTCATAGACACCAAAATTAAATTACATCATCTGTCTAGGTATATATATTTTTTTCTGCCTTTAAATGCATCTCAGTAAACTCTGCACTCTGTTTTGGTTTTATTTTTGGTAAGATTATTGGCTCTAGAAAAAAAGCCTTTTATAAAATAGACATAAACAAATTAAGTCAGAGATAAAATTTGATTGTAGTTATGGAAGCTTAGCAGACACTAAGGCTGACAAGATTGAGAACTGTTTGCTAATTTGGAGAAGTCACCACCGCACCCCTCTGCCCCAGGTCCATACCACTCTTTCTTTTCCCTTTTAACAGCTAAAGGAGCTGTTGAATTGAAGATACTACCCAAGCCTAACGTAGGCACAACACTCTGTGAAGATAGCAACCAGACCATATCTTGTTTTTACCCACAGTGCTGTATCTGATAAAGGATAGACAGGATATATGCCTGATAGCTACAGATAATCAGTTTCATGAGCTAAAAACAAGTGTTTTGTGGTTTTAAAAGCTATTGATTCCAAAGTTCCCACTGTAGACCATGGAAATAGGAATACATTTGCCAGAGAACTGTAGCTGGGATGGTTTCTTATGTTTTCCTGTGTCTGATGATTATTTAATTTAAACCATTTTATATATTTTGCATTCTTATGAATAATTGATACTTCCTGCTCTTTTCAAGCTTGCATATTTTTTTGTGAGAGTGTGAGAGAGAAAAGGCCAATGATACATGTTTAAGTATGAATGTTTGATTTTTCTTCTGGTTTAAAGAAAACAACACATCTGAGTAACCAAACTCAGTCTCTCAAATTTTGCCACTTTCAAAGGCTCTTTTTCCCCAAACCAACCTTATTTGTGCCCTCTAGTGGTAGAAGCATGAATGTGTGCAGTAAGATAGAAAAAGGTGACCAACACCCTATGCCGCCACTTTGGAACCTAAATAAATATGCCAGCCGTAAATATGCACAGAGAAAACTTGTATGTAATTTAGCTCAGTATATTTCCCAACTGTATTGGAATTTATATTTTAAAATGAATTTGACTCATGTCCAGCTGAAGTCCTTACATAGCACAGGTATGTATTTTTATGATTTTAATGGCCCATTTGTCTAGCAACTTTCTGATAATCTTTAAGGAAAATATTTAAAATTTCCACAAATGTGTTTTCTCTTCCCAACTAGTTTTCTGAGAACTCTTATATTGATGCTGTCAGTCAACGAACCATTTACTTTGATTTGAAGAATCTCATTATAAAGCTGCATGGAACCATTTCTTTGACTTTTTTGTTATTGGTGTTTGATTCTATTCTATTCTCTGGGCTTTCCAGCCTTTGGTCCCTGACTATCCAGGAAGTGTATGGCATGGGTTCCCTCTCATGGCCCTCTCAAGTTAGACCAGTCATTGGTTGGCCACTCCCACAAGTTCTGCACCATCATTACTCCAGCACATATTGCCGGCAGGACAAATTGTAGGTCAAAGGTTTTGTGGCTGGGCTGATGTCCCTGGCCTACCATTGGAAGCCTTGCTTGGATACACACTCACAGAAGGATGCCTAGCCCAGACATCATTAGAGAGGCTTCATCCAGCAACTGTTAGGAGTAGATACAGAAGCACATAGTCAAATATTAAACAGAGCTTGGAGAACCCCTATGGAAGAGAGAAGGAAGCCAGAGGGGCCAAGGACACTGGGAGCACAAGGCCCACAAACTCAAGTAACCAGGGCTCATAAGAGCTCTCAGAGGCTGAAGCAGCAACCATGAAGCCTATATGGGTCTGAGCTAGGTTCTCTGCATATTTGTTATGGTTGTGTAGCTTGGTGTTCTGGTGGGACTCCTAACAGTGGGAGTGGATGGTATCTCTGACTATTCTGTCTGTCTTGGGGACCCTTTTCCTCCCACTGTATTGTCTCATGCAGCATTGATATGAGGATTTTTACTTGGCATATTACTAGATCATGTAATATGGATATTCATGTGAATCTTGTTCTTTTCTGAAGAAAAATGGAAGAGCAATGGATTTGGGGGGAGGAGGGAGGGGAAATTGCAGTTGGGATATAATGTATGAGAGAATAAAAATAATACAAATTTGGTAGAACAAAACCACCACCACCAACAACAGCAACAGCAAAAGCTACAAGTAATAGAAGGTCATCTTTCTCAACAACCAGGGATCAGTTTTGATAGAAAATGTTCCAGGATTAGTGGATCTTGGCCTCAAGGCCACAGTAGATATCACCTGGCTTGATACCCAGCTTTTTATCCCTCCTAACGCAACCACTGTATACGTTGTTCACATCTGTTTTCTTGTATGACCAAAGTTAACTGGGCCAAGAATCAACTCCTTATCTAAAACAAAGCCAAAAAGAATATTCCTTGGGACCTTTGAAACTGAAGCAGAGAAAGAAAACAATCTATTGTAAATATAGCAATCCTTAGTATCGGTTAGTCTCTGTCTCCCTCACCTCTATTTCCTTTTCTTTCTCTCTCCGTTTGAGACTATTAGTGACCATGTTTACTGCTGGCATTTATAAGATCTGTAACATCAATAATGGAAGATAATTTTGATCACCTTTGTCAATCTGCCTCACATTTATGCTGACATTGTTTAAGCCATCAATGGATTTGGAGAACCAATAGCTTCTAAGATTGTTTAAGCTAATTTGACTATAAACCTATTCATTATCATTTTTCAACAAAATAAACACAAATATATTTTATGCTATGCTATCCGTTATTGTCAAATATTTTCACAGCCCAGTTCATAGGTGGAACATTATTGGAGAAATAGCATAGGGCACCTGCTAATGTGGTAGATGGTTCATCTCACAAAATTATGACCTCTTTTATCTTTTTAATGAGGAGTTCTTAAAGTTAGTTTCTTCTATTTCATCCCTATTTAGAAACATCATCTCTTCACTTATATACTTTGTTTTGTTCTGTTTCCTCACTCTCTTTTATGGGAACCAGGTAATATTAAGCTATAAGGAAACCAGAGAACACCGAAAATATTTCATTTACACTTTCCAGGCAATTTTCAATCATTTATATATAAAATTGTGGAAATAAATTGTGTCTTTTTCTGTAGTGATTTTGAAATGAAAGGAGAGGAGATAAATAAAGATCTTTGAAAAAGGAAGGAGCACATATGGTTTTTCTTTGAAATTATATAGCATCAAAATTGGGCACAGAACTCAATCAGCATTACACAGCACTTAATCAACTGTGTAATAAATTAATATAAGGTGGAAGCAATGGCTTGGTAGTTAAGAACACTTGTTGCTCCTGGCTTTATCTCCCAGCATCCACATGGTGGCCAGCAACTGTGTAACTCCAATTCCAGGGTAACCAGTGCCTTTTTTGACTTCTGAAAGCAACAGTGCACATATGCAGTAAACATATGCACATGCAGGAAAACCACTTAGACATATAAAGTTACCATTTATTATCTAGCATATGTCAGTTGTCGAAAGTCATTTGATTTACATCAAGTTTTCATATATATAATTTTAAAAGGTATGCATTATTGCCTCCAATATAAATGAGCAAATAAAAAGCAGTGTTGTTGCTAAATAGCTCTGCTTTTCTTCCATTTTCTATAAAAGTACCAAGCATGAATAACTGATAACTTTGAGAAGTCTCAATGACTTTGATCAAAAGCAACCACCATGAATTGTATGATGTTTTAAGATTTATGCATAGTGAGTGCTGTGAAATTTTCTCTCTATCACATTAAGACAAAAATGAAGCACAATAAAAATTTGTAGTATGCTAGATACTTCTGGGAGACATGTCTGTTTTTCTGTCTTGGGTTATGGCAGGTTGGAGGTGCCAAGATTTAATAAATGAATGAAAATCAGTGAATGAATCAATAAATCAGTGAATGAGGTTTCACAGCATTTTCATTCTGACCACAAATTGCTGAAAACTTTCTGGACCAAAAACTCCAAGTCTTTGCTGTTCCCCGGTATAACGCTTTATTGTCTGATGTCCTATCTTTTGCTCTTCTTCTTCTGACTTGACAATTAAGTACTTTTTCTAGGTCCTTATCCTACTAAATCTATCTCTTTTCTTCTCTTTGGCAGTAATGAAATTCCTACTTCTGGGACGTCATCTTGTTGACATACAAGACAATGAAATAGCTAACTTTTAAAATTTGTAATCATGGTCTCATGTAATCAACACTTTGCTAAATATATTGCATATTTTATTGCTATTTTTATTTATTCTTATAATTTATTCATATTACATCCTGATTGTTATCCTCTCACTTATATCTTCTCATTCTCATGCCCACCCTCCTCTGCCCTACTCCCCTTCCCTAGACCTCTGATGTGGGGGGGGGACTTCTCCCCTACCATCTGACCACAGCCTATCAGGTCCCATTAGGATAGCCTGCACCCCCTTCTTCTGTGTCCCCCAGGCCCTCCCTGCCAAGGGGAAATGATCAAATCTCTGGCACCAGAATGCATGTCAGAGGCAGTCCCCACCGTCCCCACTCCAACACTGGAGAATGATCTGTCCATTGGCTATATCGGAAGAGGAGTCAAGGTTATCTGAATGTATTGTCCTTGGTTGGTGCATCAGTTTGTACATCCCCCTCCACTCCAGTCAGGATCCACCAGCCTTTATTGATATTTTTAAAGTTCACCTTGACAGTTATGTGCTATTTTCTACTTTACAGATGAGAAAACTAAAGAAGTTAGGAACATTCAGACCCCTCTAAACTCCAAAGACTCACATCAAGTCTACTGAACATTGGGTTCATCTTGAAACTTTGCTTTTTAAAAGGCCACAAGAACACATAGATAGATTGCATAGATGCAGCACACAGCCTAAAAGTCAAAGGGATTCTATATATTGGTATAATAAGAAACATGGCTTTCACCTTATAGTTCAGATAGCCATCAATAATTTAAAAACAAATGGCACTTAGGAAAACTGTAGGTGTGAAATTTGATTATAGATCCTATAATAGCTACACAGTGAGAATGAGTAGAAGGAACAGTTGATTCACTGTGTAGAACACAATGATGATTACTCATTTGTGTAAACTGCTAGCTACTTAGGAATAGCTTTCATGTCGTACAATAAATGATTAGCAAATGTAATAAGCCATTATTACATTCATGACTGGAGATTAGCACCCTTTGACATATCACCAGCTACGTTTTAGAAACAAGCAACATCCCTTCCCTCTGTCCTGTTCAGTGTTCTGAGATCTGGCTCAGGTTTGAGACATTGTAGGATTCCTCACATAGCTTCAGACCTCTCAGGAGACCACTGTTGTCACTCCAGATTTTGCAGCCTGTATCCAACTGTGCACCGTGCTTTCCGTGGAGATGTGAGCTCTATCCTTGTCCTCACATCACCATAGACAGTGAGAACTTACAGCAGACTCTGGTGATAATGGAGAAGAATACACACAAAGAGGATAACATACAGTTTTATTTGGCTTTCCCCCAATACTTTACATCTTAACTTTGTCTGGCAAGGGGAATTCCATTTTGTTATAAAGATTTCAGTTCATTAGAGTCCAGATCAAATTAAAATTCCTAGGCTAGAACAATGTTTTCCTCTCCTATCACCTTACACTAAAATCACTCCCCTAAGTTACCATTTCCTGTCTCAGGAATCATGCTTCATTGTTGGCAATGGGACCATCAAAACATAATCCATGTGAAGGGTGTGGCTCATCTGATGACCCTCAGACAATGACACAACAGTATGCCATGTATGTATTCCATAAGATTTGTGTAATCACACATAAGGAACATGTCTAAAATCAAGTCCATAATTTCTCATTGTCAGTTGTGATATAAGAATTAAAAGAAACCATGCTTGCATGGACAGCACAGTGCATGTCTGGATGCCTGCTGCCCATCATTAGAGGCAGCAGTAGGGATAAATGGCCTGGGTATGTGGGTGCACTCTACTTGAAAGGCAGAAATATGTGATTACAGTACACTGATGTATTAAACAAAGCATTTGGAACTGAAGAGCTATAAGGAATTATGCTGAAACATTAAAACTGAGATGTGTGCTTTACTGTATACATGTGGGGTATATTAACATTGCACAAGTATCTTGGATTGCAATAAGATTAGGTTCATGATCTTCCATTAATGTCTCTTCTAGGTTTAAAATATTAGTGCATCATTATTTGAAAACACAGCACATATGCACCTAAATTTCTTGGTTGTGTCTTATTTGAGTATTTGGAAAGAAACCAGCTTTGCTGTGTATAGACGAATTGTCTCCAGTTTCTCATTTTGCTCAGAAATCTTTGCTGTATATCTCTAGAGGATAATTAATTTTGTGGAGACAGAAAACACTGTTCGGTTATAGATTTTCGCTTTTAACCTTTGCCAGTTATCCCAATGTCGCTGCTGGATATTACTGAAGAGGAGTGACTGAAGTATAAATGCACTTTGACCACTGGTGGGGTGTGTGTGAGGATGAAAACAAACTTTATTAAAAAGTGTCTGGCAGACAGCAAGTACTGAAGGGTCATGTGACTGTGTAACATACAGTTGGTCAGTGAGCACTAAGTCCATATTAGCACCCCAGACTTGACATAGTTTAAAAGTGACCTCACTGCTGTTTCTAAACTATAATGGACAGAATAGCCTAGTTTTAGATTCTTGTCATTGCTACAAAGTTTGTTAAGGGTTCACTACATTTCATCTTTCTTTCATCCTTTTCTTCTCTTAAAAGTGCATTTCTGGTCCACTGGAGAGGAATGGAAGACAGAAAGAGAATGTTTGGCTCAGTGTGTGTATGCGTGTGTGTGTGCGTGCGTGCGTGTGTGTGTGTGTGTGTGTGTGTGTGTGTGTTGTAATAATTCACATGTCTGAGCTAGTTGAGATTATAGATATGGTTGCCGTCAATAAGCAGCAAACATTCATGTTAATATGAATTGTATTTGCTTTGGATTATGTCATATATTCAAGAATACAGAATCATTTTTATCAATCTCAGGACATTTTTTTTCTTTAGTAGTCCTCTTTTTATTCTTTTTTTAAAAAAATTTATTAATTTATTCATATTACATCTCAATTGTTATCCCATCCCTTGTATCCTCCCATTCCTCCCTCCCTCCCATTATCCCCTTATTCCCCTCCCCTATGACTGTTCCTGAGGGGGATTTCCTCCCCCTGTATATGCTCATAGGGTATCAAGTCTCTTAAACTATAAATTATTTACTTAATTTGTGGGCTATGCTACAGTCAAGCATGTTGCCTATGTTGGTCCTAGGAGGCTATTGTTTTTATGAAGACCATTCTGGTTGCTATATTGCTTCTTGCAATTAAACATTTGAACAAGGAACCCATTTTAAAAGCAATAATGTGTGTGGGTGTATAGGAGTTTATTATTTTTTAATGGATTATGTTTTGTTTTTGCTAATATGGGAACAGAAAAGTACAGCAGTTTAAGCTTGTAAAAACAACATTTCAGGTCAGCTTCTAGCTCTGTCATCTAAGGATGATCTTACATTTAAGCAGTTTGTGCCTCAGTTTCCTCACCTATACAATAAATATTATGATGATAATAATGCTTCCTTCTTCATACAGTGGTTATGAGGACTATGTGATTTATAATCTGTATAATGCCTAAATAAGAACTTAATGTATATTAAATATATGATAAATGTAAGCTACTAGTTTTGCATTCCAGATATGACTGATTTATTATAGATAGGTATAGCATAACATATTGATCAGAAAGATGTATCATTGGGTAAGGTTGCTTGCCAATAAGCCTGAGACCTGAATTCCATTTTCAGGAGCCACATGGAGGAAGGTGAATTGTCCTCTGACCTGCATGTATCTCCCTCTCCCTCACCCCCTTCCTCTCTCTTTCCCTTCATGTCTTCCTCTTAAATAGTTTTTTTTTTAAAGACATAATGGTTGAATTTAAAAATCTACCATTGTCTGAGTGCCACCAGGCCTCCTCATCCAAGGGATGTGGTCAAATATGGGGCACCAGAGTTTGTGTGAAAGTCAGACCCCACTCTCCACTCAACTGTGAAGAATGTCCTGTCCATTGGCTAGATCTGGGTAGGGGTTCGAAGTTTACTGCGTGTATTGTCCTTGATTGGTGCCGTAGTTTGCACAAGACCCCTGGACCCAGATCCACCTATCATAATGTAGCAGGCTACCAAGAAGAGACTTGATACCCTATGAGCATATGCAGGGTAAGGAGGTCCCCCTCAGTCACAGTCATAGGGGAGGGGTGTAAGGGGAAAATAGAAGGATACAAGGGATGGGGTAACAATTGAGATGTAATATGAATAAATTAATAAAATATATTTAAAAATAAAAAATATCTAGCGTCCCAATAGGATGTCCTCCCCTCTGTCCCATTTTCCTGGTAAGTGAAGGCTTTCGTGGGACATGCCCCTTGGGCTAGGACTCTAGATGAGAGAAGCATGGGAGAATAGCAAAGTAGAAGGATCCAGAGGGTCCTAGAAACCTACAAGAACATTATGATAGGCAGATTTGGGCCAAGGGGTCCCGCTCAAACTATGGCACCAGCCAAGGGCAATACAGGCTGTAAACTTTAAACCCCCACCCAGATCTAGCCAATGGTCAGAATATTCTCCACAGTTGAGTGGAGAGTGGGATATGACTTTCTCATGTATTCTGGTGCCTCACATTTGACCACGTCCCCTGGACGGGGAGACCTGGTGGCACTCAGAGGAAGGACAGCAGGTTACCAAGAAGAGACTTGATACCCTATGAGCATATACAGGAGGAGGAAATCCCCCTCAGGAACAGTCATAGGGGATGGGAATAAGGGGAAAATGGGAGGGAGGGAAGAATGGGAGGATACAAGGGATGGGATAACCATAGAGATGTAACAAGAATAAATTAATAAAAAAATAAAAATAAATAAATAAAAATATACCATTGTCTAAGGAATTCTGGATAGGACATATTTTCTCTTTTGAAATCTTGCTTCTTCTTATTGAAAATTCTTCATCTCTTTAAAACAAACAGGCATCTAAAGTATGATATATAGGCACATTTAAACTTCACTGGAGTTAAGGTTAAAGTTCCATGTGTGGGGAAATTCTGTTTATAGGCACTCTTCCAAATATTACACACTGGATTCCGGAGCTCTCATCCAACATCCTGTTTCTTGCACATTTTTAACTCTTTTCATGCTACTTTTAATAGAAACCCAATTTCAGGCATCTTTAATGAAATATCAAAACTTAGCCAGATAACATTTTTAATACCATCTTCCCTGCAAGTGTAGTATTTGGTGGTATGGGGTGGAGACTAAATACTGTTGGGCTTCTTTTTGTGCAAAAGGACTTGGCTTTGCCTAAGTGAGCTGATTCTGGATCAGCTGGGCCAGAGGGAAATGCCAGGCTCATCAAGAAAACTAAAATGTTTTTCTAATCTGTGCATAGAGTTAGCTTCCAGGAATTTTCTCCTGTGATTTGGTAGGGTAAAGAAAAGAGCCCAATGGCACCATAAATAATTTTCTTCTTAAAATCTGGAGAATTATCATTAAAATGTATACCAATGGTTAACTTTGTTAAATTTAATTTTTAAAAATAATCTTGGTTTACAAATTATCCAATTAAAAATTGGAGTACAGAGCTAAACAGAGAATTCTCAAGAGAAGAATATTGAATGGCCGAGAAAGACTTAAAGAAATGCTCAACATCCTTAGTTATGAGGGAAATGCAAATAAAGTGACTCTGAGATTACATCTTACTTACCTGCCAGAATGGCTAAGATAAAAAACTCAAGTGAAAGTACATGCTGGAGAGGATGTAGAGAAAGGGGAACACTCCCCCATTGCTCCTGGGAGGGCAAACTTGTACAACCACTTAGGAAATCAATCTGGTGCTTTCTCAGAAGATTAGGAATAGTGCTACTGCAAGACCCAGCTGTAACACTCCTGGGCACATACTGGAAAGATGCTCCACCAAACAACAAGGATACTTGCTCAACTATGTTCTTAGCAGTTTTATTCATAATAACCAGAATCTGGAAACAACCTAGATGTCACTCAACAAAAGAATAGATAAAGAAACTGTGGTACATTTACACAGTGGAATATTACACAGCTATTAAAAACAAGGAAATCTTGAAATTTGCAGGCAAATGGGTAGAACTAGAAATGATCATCCTGTGTGAGGTAACCCAGACTCAGAAACACATTCATAGTATATACTCACTTATAAGTGGATATTAGCCTAACATAGATGTCTTCTGAGAAACTTCATCTAGTGGGGGATTGGGAGAGGTGTTGGGACTAGCACCTGGACTCTGGGTGGAGTGCTGAGGGTGGTATTAAAGAGTTGGGGAATGAAAGGACCCAGAGGGGTCAAGAGCTCCACAAGGAGACTATCAAGGCTGGAGGATCTGGACCCATGGGACCTGCGCAAACTAATGCACTAAGCAAGGACAATGCATGCAGAGAACCTAGACCCTCTGTTCATATATAGGCAATGAACAGCTCATTCTCCATGATTGAGGGCAGAGGGGGTGGGAGGCCTTGCGGGTACACAGAGGAAGGGGAAACAGGCTATCCAAATGAGACCTGATAGGCTGTGGTCAGATGGGAGGGGAGGAGGGCTCCCTGTAAGAGGTCTAGGGTGGATAATAGGGCATGCAGAGAAGAAGGGCAGGAACAGGAAGATACACAGGAAAGAATAACAATCAGATATAATCTGAATAAATTATAACATATTTTAAAAATAAAAAATATTTGTTTAGGTACTTTGTAATTAAATGATCAATAAACAATTTCAAACTTCTCTAGTTCAAGATGCCATTTCACCTGTCATTAATCACCCTCAACAACCAGGTAGGCCAGATTGTCAGTATGAGAAAACCTGTTTGTCAGTTTGCTCTGTGAAATAGTCCATCAATTTCCATGCCAATATGACTAAGATCTTACGTTTATTGTATACAAAGATCCAAGCCCTAATAGCATAAAAATGTTGGATACTCATAATTGTTTTCACCAATAGCATCCATGCAGTTTACATGCTTGTTTGTGTAGGAGAAGCTGATTGCCAATCATAACTCTGAGTTTCCATGGACTAACTTCTTCTAATCCAAGGTTAGGAGAGCAGAAGTGTTCCTCCTCTGTTCTCGTAAACACCCCGAGCAAGAGCTCACAGATCTGGTCAGGAAATGCTGCCTGGGCTCTAAGCATTAGAAGGGAGATGTACTCAACTTGTAGTTTATATTGCACAAAAGCTTAAAAAATAAAACTTAGAACAAACTAAGGAGGCATAGAAGATAGGACTGAGCTCACTAAAATCACCGTTAAATCTTGTTCTCTACAAGGAACTGACCTTTTTTTTTTTTTTTAATGCGTTGCTCCTGCATTTTTGTTGTTTTGCTGTTTAGGGCCCAATGTCTTCAGCCTAGAATCTTGTTCAAGGCAAACAAATGATATATGTCTCTTAATGGAATACATCATGTGTAAGAGGAAGATTGATGACAAAGTAAATGGAAACTCTTTTAGATTATTGGTTTTGATTTTTGTTTCAGATATTTGCTGAATATGTGTGTTTTTATGAGAAAGAAGTCAAAGAAATGAAGCATAACAGTTTTACTTGATTAGACCACAAGAAAACATGCCACCAGTTCCTTCCCCAAGCACACACACTAGGCTCCTAATGTAGTATTGATCTCTACAGAACAAAGACCAGCCCATGGCCAACTCTGTTGTGTGACAAATAGAGGTGAAAGCATGCTTTTAAGAAGTCCAATGAAGCTTTTCACTAAGCAAAAAACACCCCTTGCTTAAGTCAGTTGTCGGTGAAGAGCTAACTCTAGGACTGAATTGACTTGATTTTCATCTGACTGTGTTATTACAGACTGCAGTGACTTTTTCTATATCCTCAGGAAATAATACTTTCCCATTCTCCATGTGTAAATACCTCTTGCTTCATGAATTATTTCTTGTAGAAGACATCTAGTCAATATAGTCTTTAATAAAATGCATGTGTATGATTCATCTAGGTCTGTATATCATATATTTTTCATGTACATGCAACACGTGCTGCATATATATTTGTATAATATACACAGACAAACAGGCACACTTTATAAAGAACTGATGTGACATTATCTGAATGACAGCCCATTCCAGTGAGACTTTTGAAAGGCTAATGTTCATTTTTTCTTACAATATAAACAACCACATTCTTGTTTAATTAAAAGAAACAATTCTAACTCGGTCATATTACTCTATGTTTATGTAAATTATGATCACAAAGCTATTTGAAAAAATACTTTCTAAATCAAATGCAGCACAGACATAAAAATCACAATAGTAAAAATAATTATTATAGAGTAACTCTTCCAGTAAAATATCATGGTTCTGTGTTCGCTAGAAATTACTGATGAAAAAGAATATACTAAGGGTCGGGGATAATGGCCAGAAATCCATCCCAATTAAAATTGTGGGAGTTCAATAGAAAAGCTTTGGTTTAGATGGATTTTAGGGAAGACAGTTTTTAAAAGGATTTATTTGTTTATTTTATGTATGTTAGTACTCTATCTGCATGTACATCTGCATGGCAGAGGAGGGCATCAGATCACGTTATAAATGGTTGTGAGCCACCATGTGGGTGCTGGGAATTGAAATCAAGACCTGTGGAAGGGCAGACAGTGCTCTTATCCTCTGATCCATCTCTCCAGCCCCAGGGCAGATATTTTAAAGCTCACTATTCTCTCTATTTACAGGGATGAAAGCCGTTACTAAAATGAAAATATATTCACTTAAACAAGCACCTGAAGATCGCTTGAACAGTTCTACAAAATGTTAACTGGTGGTCTATTTTTAGATTTAAATACAGGGGAAGTAATATCCTCTAAAGTAAAACAAAAACAAAATAAAGCAAAATAAAAACCTGTTTTGAAGAAACAAAATCTGTTCTTTATATATTTTGGATATTAGCTTTTGGTCAGATGTAGGGTTGGTGAAGATGTTTTCCCAGTGTGTAGGCTGTCATTTTTTTGTCTTGACAGTGTCCTTTGCCTTACAGGTCCCATGAGGCCCCATTTATTAATTGTTGACCTTAGAACCTGAGCTATGGGCACTCTGTTAAGGAAGTTGTCTCCTATGCCAATGAGTTCAAGGCTCTTCCACATTTTTTCTTCTAACAGAATTACTGTATGTAGTTTTATGTTGAGATCTTTAATCCACGTGGACTTTAGTTTTGTGTAGTGTGATAAATCAGGGTCTATTTGCGTTTTTCTACATGTAGACATCAGTTAGACCAGCGCTATTTGTTGAAGATGTTATCTTTTTTCCATTGTATGGTTTTGGCTTCTTTGTCAAAAATGAAGTGTCCATAGGTGTGTTAGTTTATTTCTACTTCTTTAATTAGATTCTATTGATTCATCAGCCTATTTCTATGCCAGCATCATGCCATTTTTATTACTGTTGCTCTATAGTACAGCTTGAGATCATGGATGGAGATACCCCCAGAAGATATTTTGTTGTATAGGATTGTCTTAGCTATTTCAGTTTTTTTGTTTTTCCAAATGAAGTTGAGAATGATTCTTTCAAGGTATAGACATCAGAAGCAGTTGAAGAAAAAGATCAGGAAGGAAGCCTACCATAGAGGTCATCTGAAAGACTCCACCCAGCAGGAGATCCAAGCAGATGCTGAGACACACAGCCAAGCCTTTGGGGTGAAGCACAGGGAGTCTTTTGGAAGAGTTAGGTAATAGAAGGATCTGGAGTGGTCAGAAGCTCCACTAGGAGACCAATGGAGCCAACAGATCTGGGTGGAGGATGGGGGTGCTGAGAGACTGATGCACCCACCAAGGACCACACATGGTGAAGACCTAGACCCTCTGCTCAGATGTAGTAGGTAGTCAACACAGTCTCCTTGTGGGTCCCATAATATGGGGATTATGGACTACTTATGAAATGGACTCTAGAATCCACATGTTGATCACTTTTCCATGGCAGGGAAGCCTTGCCAGGCCACAGAGGAAGAGGATACAGGCAGTACACATGAGACTTGGTAGGCTGAGGTCAGATGTTAGGGGAGAAGGGATCTCTTTTCTGAGGTCTAGGGGGGGAGAGAGAGGGTATGAGGGAGGGAAGGTGGGATTGGGAGGTGATGCGGGAGTGGGCTACAATTGAGATATAAAGTGAACAAATTTAAAATAAAAAGATTAAAGCAAAAAATTTGTGTATAAATTTTGTCTTATTTTATTTATTAAAATGATTTGGGGTGCAATAATCATCCATACTTACAGAGTATGGTGTGATTTTTCAGTGCATCTAATGTGTCTGGATCAAGTCAGGTTATTTTAAATAAAGATGTTTTCAGCATCTGAGTATCCTCATCTGTTTGCCATCTGCTTCCTTAGTTTAGATCTCCAGTTGAGTTATTCATACTTCCAGTTGAATAGCATTATTCTAAAAATGATCATTTTCAAGTTCTGAGTCTCAGTCTGTTTCTTTCACTTATGCTTATTTTTCTTATGCATCCTAAATGTCTTAAGATGTACCAGTATATAGTGTTTTTTTTATATATCTTAAAATAACAAAAGTCCTATACTCTATAAAGGTGTGTTGTTCTTTTTGCTTTTGGTACTAAGTATCTGCTGTTTCCATTTGTTGCCTCTCTCTGATGCATGAGCTCTCATGCAGTGTACCAGCCACATAACAGAATACCTCCCTCAACTTGGTGTCTTCTGTTTTCCACCCAGCTAGGTGGGAAAGACTGCCTTGACAAATGTTCCTGCAATATTCCCTGGTGGCTCTACTAAGAATATCTTTAGGCTATATTTCTGTGGCTATCTATCAGCTTTACAGAAAAATGTGTCAGTTGTTAATTTAAACAGAACTTTAGGCGTTAGCCTTTAAGGTTTTCTTGCCTGCTGCTTTGAGCAGCAATTTAGGACTAGGGAGCCACAATGAGAGAATTAGTAATTATGTGAAGAACATCAGAATCATGGTAGTTGGAGAATTTTACTTATCATTTCAATATATTTTGAGTTATCTACTTAAAATGAGTTGACTCCTCAGTCCATAGCATTGCTATGTATTTGTTCATTTGTCAGTTCTTTCTAAACAAGTCAAAAAAGGAGCCATATATAATTCATTGCCATGAAGCCATATTTATCCTTCTCATAGACTTTTAGAGAAAAAATCTGAAGCACTTGTTCTATAATTATAGCCTGTTGATATAGTGGGTTTCATCTCCGAGGCCAATGGGTGCTTTCCTTTTATTATAGAAGCAAAGACATTCAATATGCTCAGCATTTTTCTTTCTTCTTAACTTCTGTAGCTTAGATCAAGGTAGGTAGGTGTGCATGATATTTAAAGGTGATCTCTTAGCGCATTTGACTTCTTTACCTTGCCCCATACACATACTGTATAGAATAATAGCCCATCAGCTGTGTCTGTGACTTAATTACCAAAACAAGGGAATTAAAGTTGCTGATTTACTGGAATAAAAATATGAAAGGTTGCCTCCAGTAACTCAATGTAATAATAAGGATGCTTGAATGTGAAGAAGGAGGCAGGGTAGGTCAGAGTGATGTCATGGTTAAGGGTTCTATCCCACACACCATTTTGGAAACAGTGGAGAAAGGAGACGTAAGCCCCAAATGTAAGCGGTCTCTGGAATCTAGGAAAGGCAAATGAACCCAGAAGATGCTATGATGTTTAGCCCTCTGTATGCCTATCCTCCAAAATGGCAAAACAACAATTCTTAAATTTTAAATCACTGTTACAATTGCTTAATATGAATGGGAGGAAATCAACACACACACACAACTTGCATTGAATATTTGATTGCTTAGGGGTGTGAAGTAAAGCAAGTTTATAATGCAATAAAACAGACGTAAGATGATGGGTTTTCAATTTACAATGTTATTGTTTAATTCCTCCACAATATTTTTATGAGGGATATGTAGGACTAAACCTTGAACCCAGGGTTTCATACATGCTTAACCTCTACTCTACCACTGAATAATATTTCCAGATCTTCAATTCTTTTTAAATTTTGAGATAGTGTTTCACTAAATTTCCTCGGGTAGAATTGCACTTGCAGTCCTTTCGTTGTAGCCTCTTGAACAGCTGGAACAATAGGTCTGTGCCAGTAGTTTGCATTACATTACTCTATTTTCCCAAAGACACATTAACATGAATAACATTGTATAGGCTATAAATAATTGAGGGATCAACATACCCATGTAATATACATCTGTTTTAATATCAGAGATAAAAATCCATTCAAATGGGAGAAATTTAATATCAACACTTTCTTCAGATTCTAGTAAAAGGAGATAATTTATATCAGGGTCGGTGCTCTTATACTCTGTGGGATTCTTCAAGGAGCTATAGAAGCACGCCGCAGTTCAATTATTAATGAACCTTTCTGCTTCAACATTTAATCAGTGTCCCCAGAAACCAGTCCAACATGGACTGAATGAGTTCTTTAAATTGGTATTGTAATTTTCAAATGGTAAGGGGACTCAGCACTTAAGACAGTCTGCCTTTCACTGAAAAAAGAGCCACTTCCTGGAAATGAGATCTTGTCTTTTCAGCACACACTTCATTGGATCCTGGAACTAGATTCCAGTTTTCTATAATTTTCTTTCCTTTTCTGATTCTGTAATTTGGGGAGTTCACAAATGTTTATGGGGAAGTTAAGATTCGGTTTCTCAAATCTGCACCCACTGGATTGAGTTATATGGTTTTTGTTTAAAAAAATGCATAGTGAATATGACCTGTTAAAACTAAGTTCAGTTTCCTTTTAATTCTTTTAGTTAAATATTGGTGACAATACTATCAACCATGTGAGGCATTCATGTGAGTATTAGAAAACTAACTTTGGCTTGTTACAGTGCTAGGAATAGGAGTGTCTTCTACATCTGCTTGGCCAAATAGGACATTTTCCAGTTCTGTAGAGAATATGGCATTCTTGAACAGAAGGGCTTATTTGTGAGATAGTATTAACGATGATGATACTTTGTAACAACCATTGAGCTCGGAGTATGGACCACCCTTTAGAGATCTCTCCCCTGAGGACTTGGGAGCTAAGTCTTCCTGTTAAGAAGTGGTGGGATAGGATACCATGTTGGATGGTACAGAGTAAAGACTGCCCCTTACTCCTGAACGGCCTGCCTCTGGAAGAAGCTGAGGCTACTCAGACTTACAAAGGCTCTTCTCTCTTGATGAAAAGACAGGTGTTTCTGCCTCACCAAAAAAGTGGATGGAGGAATAAACACCGGAAAGCTAACAAGTTAGCTGTAGCTACCTGTACTGTTATTGATAGGCACTCACTTGAAATCTGTCAATTAAGAAACCTGTAGTGCCTGATGGTGGTGGAACATGCCTTTAATTCCAGCATTTAGGAGGCAGACACAGGTGAATCTTTGAATTTGAAGACAGCGTCTTCTACAGACCTAGTTCCAGTATAGTCGGGGATACATGGAGAAATCCTGTCTTAAAAAAAAAAAATGAAAGAAAGAAAGAAGGAAGATCAATCAATCAATCACCAATAAGAAAGAAGAAAGAAGAAAAGAAAAAAAAGTCATGTGGCAGGATATGAAAATCATTACCTTTCTAATTTATGACTTTGTTAATTATTGTACATTTATATTATTTTTCCATCCAGGTCATTCACATTGTTACTGACATGTCCCTTATTTTATGTTTACAGCAAAGGAAACAATAGAACTTTGAGCAGTTAAATAGTTTTTAAGAAATTATGATTTATTTATTTATATTTCTTTATTTTATTATTTTCTGTGTATGAATGTGTTATCAGCTAATATGTATGTGCCCTCAGAGGCTACAAGGACTGGTATTATAGACAGTTATTAATTGTCATGAGAAATCACGAGGGGTCAAATTCAGCTCCTCAGGTTAAGCACACAGTGCTCTTAACCACTGGGCCATCTCTCCAGCTCCCAATTGTGATTTCTTGCTTGATGGTGTTTCATAGTATTAATTGTAAATACAGATTGTTTTATGATGGCTAGCTATTATAGAATGAATTATCATTATGGACTTCACACTTGGACAGCCCAGGAGCTATAGTTTTGCTTTATAATTCAATAGCTATGTGGCCTTTATTGAATTTCTACGATCATCCTGAGCCTTGGTTTGTACTTGATCTTGGAAGCTGAAAATGAGAATAGTTAGATCTAGATTTATTGAAAAGTCAAGTGTGAGATAAAAATGTGTGATGTCATTGGTCTGGTACTTAGTATAGTAGTACTATTTTATACATAATAGTCACTTAGCATTAAATAATTATTAATCATTTTATTTATGACTAGATTACAATTGTTCCCATTTTATTTATTTTGTCATGAGACCAATGTGAATCTTATCCCAATAGCTTATCTTTAAAGGTGTCAGTGACATGGGCTATATCAGCAACACAAACTCTTTGCATTGTAGAGCAGTGTGAAAGAAAGAAACAATGAGAATGCTGGGAAAAAAGAAGGACTAGTCCAAACGCTGCTTATTGCTTGAATTAGGAAAACTGAACAAGTTCTTGACCACATTTGGTTTTTTAAAGGCATATTGGCAAATCTTTGCCTATTCCTCTAATGCTCTAAACAGTGTCTACCAAGAAAAACCAATTTTTACCTAATCTTTGGACTAAAATTGCAATAGCATCGTATGCATCTTAGTTAATTGCTCTAACACTTTTCTCTAATAACTTATCTTCTGACTTAATTTAATTATTGGTTATCTTTTAATTCTTTTCTATAATCTTTGTAAGTTTTACTTAGGAAAATACTTACAAAAACGTAGCTTTTCTCAGTAATGTAGCAAGCATGACTAGCAGACATTCTGCTTAACTTTATGACCTTCACAAAGTTCTCTCACCTTTGCTTTAGCTTTGGTATAACCACTCATAACTTACATAATATAATTATCTTCTTCAGTATCCATCCATGTATCATCTATCTATCTATCTATCTATCTATCTATCTATCTATCTATCTATCTATCTATCATCTATCTGCCATGTAACTATCATCTACCATCTATCTGTCCACTCATAGCATTATCGCTTTACATAAATTATTTTTAAATTCTCCTTAGCTTGGAATAAATCCCAGTTGACTCTTTAATTAAATAAAGAGGTGTCTGATAGGGTGAAATTTATGGATGACTCAGTTCCTTTGTAGGCGGAGGGCAGAGGGCAGAGAGAAAAGGCAGAAGGCAGGCCCTTGAACCAGGCAGTCTGAGTTCAAATACTTGTCACTTTAACAGCCTTGAGAGATTTTGTCAAATGTTCTCTATTTAGAGTCTATGAATAGAGAAGACATGAGTATCTATATAATAGTTTATTTGTGACTTCAAATCCTTTAATAAGCATGAAACATGTAAAATAGGCCTTGAGACAACTATTTCCTCTTAATCAATTTTATTATTGTCCAGAATATTTTCTTCAAAGACTGGGATGATGAGTCAGAGGTTTACAGCCTTTGCTGCTCTTGGAAAGGACCTGGGTTTAGTTCCCAGCATCCACATCTATTCTCACAAAACACAAGTTCCAGGTGAATCCAACGTCATCTTCTGCTTTCTGCAGGAACTGCATGCAGGTGGTACATATACATACCTGCAGACAAAACATACACATTAAATATGTATAAATAAGCCCACCATGGTCCAAGTACTTATACAAATCTGTGTGTTAATTATGAGTAGTGTAATGTGCTGCCAAATAACCAAGCAAATGAAAGCTGAAAACTGACCATTATCTTTATTAGGAGTCCGTCTCTTCAGTGAAAGGGCTTTTCCAAGAGATTACCTGGAAGAGTCAATATTCATTTTTGCTGCCAGAATTTCTACAAAAGGGGAAATGACAGATGCAATGAGAGTAGTCTAGAGGCTTTCCTGAGAAGAACCATGAACCATAATCTTAAGATGCCAATGAGAGTGGAGTACCAGGCTAAGTGCAATGCAGGCACTAGGATAATGAAATGTGAACAACATCTATGTAGCAGGGGAGAGCTCACCAGGGAGGTTCAAAAGGCCAGGCTGTCACATGTGAATAGTCCTCCGGTATGATAACACCAGTCTGATAGGTTATTTGGAAATTAGCAAATTCCTGAATAAATGGAAGTTCAGAGTGTATTAGATGAAAATTTTCTTGGATGCCTTTTGTGGGAAAACTAATTCACTTTTTAATTTGTTAATTTAAAATTATAATAATTTAAAAATGAGGAATAAAACCCATGCTTTGAAAATATCCTGTGGCTTCATAGCAATTATAAACATGAATGTTTAATTGCATTTATGCCAAACTAAGTAGGCATTTGATTTGAAACTTGGTGATGGTGACACTTTATTAGCTGCGTTCCAAACACAAATGTGCTACGGCATTTTTTAAACCCATTTCAAAGAAATAGTCCTAAGCCTTATAGAATTATTTGTACATAAATTATACTCTACTGTCTTACTTAAAATTTTTACTACTCTAAACACCACGACCAAAAGCAATTGTGGAGGAAAGGGATTATTTGGTTTACACTTCCACACTGTAGTCTAACATTGAAGGAAGTCAGGACAGGAACTCAAACATGGCTGGAGCCCTAAGTCAGGAGCTGATGCGGAGGCCATGGAAGGGCTTACTACCTTGGTAATCATGGCTTGGTGGGCCTGATATCTTATAGAACCCAGAACCACCCACAAAGGGCTGCCACCACCAATCAATCATTAATTAAGAAAATATGCTTTAGGCATGCCTGCAGTCTAATCTTATTGGGACTTTTATTTTTAGTTGAGGTTTTTCTCCTCTCGGATGATTTTATAAGCTCGTATCAAAGTGACAAAACTATCCAGCACACTCTACAAAATTTCAGATAAAAAATTCAAATTGATAGAAGCAAATAATTTTACCCATATAGTTAAGCATATAATATTTAGTCTCAGCAGCAAAATGTGATGACAAATAAAAATACCCTAGATTTCCAGTGGAAATGAAGATAAACTAGACGAGAATATAAGGCTGCATGGAGTATGAACCCCTCTGGTGATAATGAATATGTAGATTAGTATTTTTAAGATTATTGAAATTCTGGCTAGGAGGCTGGAGAGGTGGCTCAGTGCTTAACAGGTTCACAAGCATCTGTAAAACTAGTCACAGGGACTCTAACAGACTATTCCGGCCTCTGAGGTTACATGTGGTATCTGTACATATATGCAAGCACACACTCATATGTATAACATGAAAATGAGTAAATCTCAAAACAAAGAAATTTGTAAATTATAGTAATTTTATATTCTATAGTATCTAAGTGACAAATTCATTAATCTATACATTTATTTAAATGCTAGATAATTTATAAACACATATATTTTGACACATAATGTATAGTGGTAGAACATAGGAATAAAGATGTATAGTTTTGTACCAATAAAGTTTGGGTGACATCAATAAAAATATTTTTATGAGAAGTAATGTTTTGAAGCTTAAAGTAGTCTTCCATATTGAATTCTATTATTGTATTATTAGTAAACAATAACAGAAAATAGCATCCTTTAAATTTTTAATAGATACTTTATTACTGTTTACAAGAATTTTATACAATGTATTTTGATCATGTACACCCCAACAACTTCCAGTTTTACGCTCACTTATCTCCTCCATGCAACTTTGTGTCTTCTCCTCAAGCTTTTTAAAAATTAAAAAAACATTGACTCCAATTTATGCTGGCCATATGCTCCTTGATGTGGGTCCAACCTTGGAGTGTGATTGACTACCAGGAGCCACACTCTTCAAGAAAACTGACTCTGTCTCTCTAATAAGCCTATTACAGTTCATAGCTCCTCTGTTATGGGTAGAGGATCCTGCAGCTCTTCCCTGTGTCGGAATGTTGGTTAGCTTGATCTTGTGCAGTAAACCCCAGCGCTATGAGTCCATGAGTACAGAGGTCTTGCCATGTTGAGAAGACCTACGTACTATGGTTCTTTTTTTAAAAATTTTGTTTTTTAAATTTTTTTTTATTTTATTAATTTATTCACATTACATCTCAATTGTTATCCCATTCCTTGTATACTCCCATTCCTCCTCCCCCCCCCATTTCCCCTCCCCTATGACTGTGACTGAGGGGGACCTCCTCCCCCTGTATATGCTCATAGTGTATCAAGTCTCTTCTTGGTAGCCTGCTATCCTTCCTTTGAGTGCCTCCAGGCCTCCCCATCAGGGGACGTGGTCAAATATGGGGCACCAGAGTTCATGTGAAAGTCAGTCTCTACTCTCCACTCAACTGTGGAGACTGTCTTGTCCATTGGCTAGATCTGGGTATGGGTTTGAAGTTTACTGCACATATTGCCCTTGGCTGGTGCCATAGTTTGAACAGGACCCCTGAGCCCAGATCCACCCATCATAATGTTCTTCTTGTAGGTTTCTAGGACCCTCTGGATCCTTCTATTTCCCCATTCTCCCTTGCTTCTCTCATCTAGAGTCCCAATAGGATGTCCTCCCCTCTGTCCCACTTTCCTGTACTATGGTTCTTAAAACATTTTGGACCCTCTTCTGTGAGAGCACTGAGCCCTTATTATTAATTTTAGAATTTAGATTTTTCAGATGTTTATCACTGAGACATATGGAAAGGTGATGAATGACAAAACACTACAGTTTCTGTGTTAGGGGAGAATTTTGCCAACACCAAACCTTTTCAGCTGTCCTTTGACAAGCTGTCACCCACATGCCTTGCTCATATGATGGTTCCTGCTCAGTTTGAGGTGTTTCTTTCCACTGTAAAGGGAAAGAAACTCACCAGGAAATCAATGGTGACAAAAGGCCCAGAAAGAACATAAGACATCATCAGCAATGCTAACTCCAGGAAATCTGTATGAGAAAAGAGTTCATCATGGGGCTGAGAACTCAGAATCTGTTCTCTTGAACCATTCTGAGTGCTTGGGAATGTACCCCTGTCTCTCATAGAAGGCACGTGAGCTAAGTCATGCAGAAACATGGTCTCGTGCAGCTGCCAAACTTCCCTTTTTTCCTGATGTTTTATTTTATTTATTTTATTTCTTGTCCCACTGGATTCCAGTTTTGAAGGCCTCGGACTTCACAGTTTAGCAGTCAGGTCTGTTGGAATTCTAATGACATGAGTCCTTCTGTCTCGTTGCAATTCTCCTTAAGTCTTTATTCAGTTGATTTCCTGCTTCATTTAGTGCTGCAGACTATCATGTCTGTTGACCCTCTTTCATACTTGTGACTGGTATCTTTCCATAACACCTCTTTTCTTGATGAATTTATTACTAGTGGGGTTGTTTTTTCCTGGAATATTCAAAAGCACTTCGTGGTGAAGAAGTGGCTCCTCCATGGGCACATGAAGGGTTAAATCAGGCAGGGCTTAAATGCTTGGGTTGCCAGAGTTTAAAGATGGTGGTTGTCTGGGGTGTCATGTGAATGGAAGGAGAATGTAGCACCCTGGATATTCCTCAGTATCACTTACTGATTCATTAAGAGTATTAAGCCTCAGTCTGGTTTATTGAAAGCTTTGTGGGTTTCTGGCTTTTGTAAAAAAAAAACAAAAAAAACAAAAAAAAAACCACTCAAACATATAGAAATGAATTAAAGCAATAAATTGCCTTATCCACTACCCAGTTTCAACAGTTGTAAGATTTTGTTATAGTTGATGAATATGTACCCAGACACAGAAACAAATGCACTCATAGGATAAAACATTTACATGTGATAATTCTGGTTCATGCATTGGTTACGTGTCTCATTCATTTCCAAATATAAATTATGGTCTCTGACTTCCCCCGCCTCTTGAACAAATGATAATTCAACTAGCCACTTGTCTTTAGAGTACTTAATTTCAAGGATTTTCGAATTATAGGTGTTAGCTAATTTATTTCCCTCTCTATACATTGTCCAGAACAAGGACATCAAGGTGAATTCTTTCTTTATTAGATTAAGCTTAAACCTTGTTGTCAAGAATGCTCACACACTATGCCTTAGAATATGTGTTATAACATCAGAAACACCTCATGTCGCTGTTATGCTTAATGAAGGCAATGATGCTCAGAACTTGTTTTAAGACTTTCACACCTAATTACAATGATTCTCTTATTTCATTAGAGGTTTTAGAAGTCGATTTGTAATTATGATTGTATCCCTTCATTAACCTAAAACAAACAGTAGTTATTCCATAAACAATTGTCTCCTTTGGTTTTCAGGGCAAGGGGTAGATAATAGACACATTCAATAATCTGAGTGGCCTTAATTCTTTAGGGGACAGTGGGTGAACAATAACTATATATGCATATTTTCTATTTAATCTGTACTTTAAAAATCTTTTACTATTAAAATGTTTTCTCCTTTCAAAGTTGTGGAGAGTTAGATTTTGGAAGTTCATTTACAGTCCTGAAAATCTCTGATAATGTTTAGTAAGGGATCAAGTGCTTGCTTTCTGAAAAAAAAATGCCTTGGGCCCCTCTGGAACTTTTGCTGGTGTGAATGGAATGCAAGAATTACCCAGGAAATTTAGAACCCTGAGAGAATAGAATGTCATGTTTTAACTTACCTGGTGATAAAGCCCATCACAGACACAGAAGTGTTATTGATTCTAGGCCATTTCAATTATTGACATATACAAAACTTGATTTTAAACTAGAATTTGATATTTATCATATGACAAAAATTATTTTAATCTCTTACTGACCTTATCAGTCTTAATTTCTTTTTTTTTTTAATTTATTTATTTTTTTAATTAATTTATTCTTGTTACATTTCTATGGTTATCCCATCCCTTGTATCCTCCCATTCTCCCCTCCCTCCCATTTTCCCCTTATTCCCCTCCCCTATGACTGTTCCTCAGAGGGATTACCTCCCTCTGTATATGCTCATAGGGTATCAAGTCTCTTCTCAGTGACCTGCTGTCCTTCTTCTGAGTGCCACTAGGTCTCCCCCGCCAGGGGACATAGTCAGATGTGAGGCACCAGAGTACTTGAGAAAGTCAAATCCCTCTCTCTACTCAAGTGTGGAGACTGTCCTGTCCATGGGCTAGATCAGGGTAGGGGTTTAAATTTTTCGGCCTGTATTGTCCTTGGCTAGGGCCTTAGTTTGAGCGGGATCCCTTGACCCAAATCTGCCTATCATAATGTTCTACTTGTAGGTTTCTAGGACCCACTGGATCCTTCTACATTGCTATTCTCGCATGGTTCTCTCATCTAGAGTCCCAATAGGATGTCCTCCCCTCTGTCCCAGTTTCCTGGTAAGGGAAGGCTTTCATGGGACATGTCCATTGGGCTAGTATGCAGATATAAGTGAGTATATACCATTTGAGTCTTTCTGCTTCTGGGTTAACTCACTCATTATGATCATCTCTAGCTCAATCCATTTGTCCACAAATTTCGGGAATTCCTTGCTTCAGTCTTAATTTCTAATATGGCATGTTTAAACAATCCAAACACTACCACTAAAATTAAAACTACTGCAAGGATGCCATGTTATATTTTGTTTTGTATTAAACACATTCACAGTCCTGAGCTGGAATGCACACACAATTGTGGAATAATTATTTTGCACATTTGAATTGTTTGCAGAGTTTTATTATTATAGATAACCAACCATCTTCTTAAATATATGCTAGTTTGCATTTTTACTTGCACATGACTTAAAAAAAAACACATCAAGCAGTTTCTAATATGAAACTATATTAGGATTCTAGCAGTAAACATTGAAGTTGTGATTTTGTGATATAAAGACTAGTCTCAAAAAACCAAAAACCAAACCAAACTAAAATGAATGAACAAACAAAAAAACAGAGAAACAAACAAAAAACTAAAAAAGTGCCTTACTTCCACTGTAGAGAGTATGGGTTCTCCAGATAAAATCAGTGACAGAGTACCTTTTGCTACCTGCATTTCAAAATAAGGTGGTTGGTGAGTGAGGACACAGAGCTTGTGGTGTTTTATCTCCTTTGAATCATGGCTTTGAAATGCAGTTATACAGAGGTATGAGACTCTGCATCAGTAAGTCTAATGATAGACTTGGACTGGTCTGACTTGGAGAAGTTCCTAAAGGAATTCTGACTCAAAGCTTTGATAGATTCACCATACAACAATGATGTGTCCACAGCTGACTGATAATCAATATACCCTGGCAACAGTGGTCATGGACAGCAATTCCCAAGGGCTTAATGAAGTTTTCCACACCATATTCTGACCCTCCTGAGCTTTCTGAAGGTTGATAAATGCCCCATTCCTGATAAATGCCCCATCTACCTACCACAAAGGGGCAGGTTAGCAGGTAGACAAACAATGAAGACAAGTCCTGACCCAGGATCCCAATGAACAAAGCATCCAAAACAAATGGACAACTGATTCTTCCCTTTCCATTATACTAACCATCAGATCCAACCCAGACGATGGGCAGCTCAAGGCCATGTAACTCAGGGTTCAGTACAATAATCATGGCTTGAAGGAATACCCCTGCTTCTGTTCACATGGCTAACTGAATTAGCAAGTTCAAAACAAATCAGAATAATGGTATAATATAGATTACCAGCTAGCTCCTTATGTATGTAGATGGAAGGCAGTTAAGTGGGTGGTAAATATCAAAGCATTTCTGTAGGCTGGAATTCCTTTGTTAGACTACAAGAGCCATGCCTTATAGTTTGTTATATCCCCAGATTTTTAAATTTTGCGTTGTGGCTGTAAGATCTCAGTGAGAAAACCCTGAGAAAAATTCCAAAACCTGAAAAATGTGTATATTCATCTATGAGAAACAGCATACTACTTCCCTACAGAGTTAAAATGAGGGTCTAAAGTTAAAAGACTAGATGACAGAAGTGTTAAATGTGTTTTAAAATTAATGGTGTAAATTAATTTACTACTATTGTTATTAAATATTTTGTTAAAATTATCCAGAACCATCACTAGTTTGTTCTAACATATACTAAGGAAATTTGAAAAATTGCATTATTTAGTCCCAGCACCAATTCCATGTACTCAGTACCAATTTGGATTTCTCACTGGGACCTCAGGGATCCTTCAAAGGGTTGTGATAGCCAATTCCTTGGCATTTAAGGAACACAAAAAAGGTGAACTTTCTTGGCCACAGAAATACAAAAAACTGGCCTTTGAACATGAGCCATAAAAGAGGAAAGTGTATACATATCAAATATACTTCCTATATGTGTGTGTATTATTTTCCATATATAGTATACACGTACTATCTTCCTCAATGTTGAAGAAAATAATAGAAAATATAATGAAATTATTTTTATAAAGGGAATAAGAAAGTCATGGTGTTTTAGAAAAGATAAAGCATTCTCTGGGAATTGGAGATATAGGTCAGAGGTTAAGAACACTGGCTGCTCTTCCAGAGGTCCAGAGTTCAATTCCCAGCAACCACATGGTTGCTATAATGAGATCTGGTGCCCTCTTCTGGCTTGCAGGAGGATTGCTGTGAGTTTGAAGCCAGCCTAGTCTACAAAGTGAGTGTAGGACAGCCAAGGCTACACAGAGAAACCCTGTCTTGAAAAAGAAAAAAAAAAAAAAGTGTTCTCATGCAGAAAGAAATGGGCAGGGATGATTTCCTCTTTTGCAGAAGAAAGAACTGTCTTAGTAACTCAGAACCAGGATGAAAGTTATCTGACCTAGAAATGTAAAGAAGATGCTATTATACTTGAAAAGTTTCCAAGAAGATAAAGGTGACTGTGACTCAAGGGGACACAGGTTGAAGGCTGTAATAACAAGCATCTGTGATGAGTACTTGATAAGTCAATGAAAGGCTAGGTCAGGGGTCCACACACCTGTCCTGTTCATGGCAAATAGTTAAGGACCCTCAACTTTGCAGGGTCATGTGGCTCATTGTTCTCTACAAAATGCAGCCATAGACAGAGGCAGAATAATTTAAGGTAAAAGAAATTGATGCTAAGCTCTCTCAGTATATCTTTAATCTGTTTATTCATCTCAAATATCTAATTACCTTAATCATATAATGAAAATATAGTCTTTTGCATTCTTCAAAAAAGGCAAAGAAGAAATATTAAGCTTCTTATTTTAGAAAATTATAAAAAAGTCTTATTTATTAATTTTAAGTCAATAATTAAATTTGTATTATTTTGTTGTACAGCATAGTATTGTAAAATATGTACATATTGTGAAATGACTAAATGAATCTAATAATATATGTATATATACATATTACCTCATGCACTTATTTTTGGGGGTATGGTAGAAGCAATAAAAATCTATTTTTTTCAAGTTTCAAGTATATATTACAAGTCATCAGTACAGTTTGTGTTGGACAATGATTTCTTGAATTGATTCCTTTCACTTCAGGGAAATTTGCATCCTTTGATCAACATTTCCTCAGGATCCTACCTCTACCTCCACAGCCTCAGGCCCCTTATAACCACTGTTCTGCCTCTCTGTCTATGAAGCTGCATCAAGTTCTTATTTTAACTTTAGTTATCATTGAATTTGAATATATTTATTTGGAGTTATTTATTGTAGACAATTTCCTGAATACTCTGATATTTCTGAGGTTACCTTCCTCCTTAGAAAAATGTATACATATGCGTATATATACACACAGTAACATTAACTGTAGGTTTAAAGATGATTTATTTTCTAATTATGTCTGTGTATGTATGTATGCATGTGTGTGGGTATGTGCACATGAGCACAGGTATCTACAGAAGGCAGAAGATGGTGTTGAATCTCCTGGAACCGTAGTTACAGGCATTTGTGAGTTGCCCAATATGTGTATTGAAAGTTGAATTTGTTACAGTGCAAGAGCAGCAAGAGATATCATTTAATGAAACATCTCTTCAGACTCCTATATACATTTTCAATAGTTGTTCTATTGATTTTAAGTGTGTGTGTATGTTCGCGTGTGCACGCGCGCGCGTCTATGTTTGGGTATGTGTACATGAGTGCAGATGTCCTTGAAGGTTTGAGGCATTCAATGCAGCTCAGTCACAGGTGTTGTGAGCTTGACTCCTCTGAAAGAACACTATGTGGTCTTACCCACATCTCTCTAGCCCCTTGTATATTTTTAAATTAGTTAATTAATTTTATAATTTTTGAAATTATAATGTAATTAATATTTCTCCCTTCCTTCCAAAACCTCCCATATATTGCTCCTCATGCTCTTTTAAATTCACAGTTGTCATTGTATGCATATATACATATACCCTAAATATAACCTGTTTGGCCCATATAATATTACTTGTATGTATGTTTTTCACGGCAGACCACTTGTTATTGGAGAACCAACTGGTGTGCTCTTCCCCTGGAAGACCACCTCTACAGCTCTCAGATTTTTTGTCAGTTGCCAATAATTCTTTTTGTAGGATTGGTGCCTATGGGCTTTTTCCTGTCCATTTTGGCAAGTTAATTGGTGTGATATTTGTTCAGTCTACATTTCGGCGGTCATGTAGGTGAAACTTTATGAGTATAGCTTCTGATGCTACTAAGAGATACACTCTCATAGCAAACTCCTTGAGTCTCTGGCTCTTGCTATCTTTCTGCCTATTTTCAACAATATTCCCTGAGACTTAAGTGTGGGATTTTTTTTTAAAGCATATGTATTCATTGGGATTGGCTTCCACAAGTCAACATTTTGATCGATCGTAGTTTTCTATAGTGGTTTCCATCTGTTGCAAAGAGAACTATGTTTTGATATGTGCACATATAAGTACAGGTTCACAGAGTTCACAACTGTCCACAATTCAGCTGAGAAGTCTGCTTGCACTTTGTCTCACTAAATGATCTAAAACTTGAGTAACATAAAGATACCATTGACATTAGCACATCAAAGAATTTAAGCCTAATGTAAAATATGTGTTAGATGAAAGTAGCTTTGAAATCCTTTGGCCTTACATGTTTTTTTGTTTTACTAGGAAAGTCAGAATAAAAAGTAAATCATTCTTTAAGAATGGAAATTCTCTATTACTGTTTTCAAGAGCTAAGAATCTTTGTAAAGAGCTGCTGTACTGTCTCAGTGTGAGTCCAGGTTTGACTCCTTGATCAAAATTTATTTTTTGAAACTATTTCTAATTCTTTGTCTGCTTGACAGGTATGCTGTCTTCCAATTAGAATATTAAGGATGCAAATATATATAGGACAAAGTCTCTTGGGGTAAATCAATGGAAGAAAATATACAAGATCAATTAGGAAGATTTGTGATATTCATAAGAAATATAAATAAGGGACACATAGGTAATGGCATAAATAGAAAACAAAGACAATTGTAATGATTTATCACTAAACTGATACAACAGAAAAAGCAATACATAGCACAGTTAATTTCATTGATTATCGTAGATAAAATTATATAAGCAATGGAATATATATTTAATGACTCTGTTAAATGGATTTTACTTAATGTAATTTAATTTGATGTCATTATTTGGTTTTAAAATGATAGAAAATGTAATCACAAAACCTATTAAGGTCATTGAGAACATTTTATACATATAATAAGTTTCAAAAATAGATTGTTCATGTCAGAGTCTACTACTTGTATTATCCTTGGTTAGAGGGTTAGAGCACTAGTTTGAGCAGACACCACTGGGCCCCAATCCACCCATCATGATGTTCTTCTTGTAGGTTTCTAGGACCCTCTGTGTCCTTCTATTTCCTCATCTCCTATATTTCTCATACATAGAGTCCTGACATCTGTCCCAATCTCCTGGTAAGTGAAGACTTTCATGGGACATGCTTTTTGGGCTAGTGCCCAATTACAAGTGAGTATATACCATGTGAGCCTTTCTGCTTCTGGGTTAACTCACTCAGTATGATTACTTCTAGTTCCATCCATTTGTCCACAAATTCCGGGATTTCCTTCTTTTTAATAGCTGAGCAGTATTCCATAGTGTAAATGTACAACAGTTTCTTTATCCATTCTTCAACTGAGGGACATTCAGGCTGCCTGGGTCCCCATTTGACCACCTCCCCTTGGTGGGGAGGCCTGATGGCACTCAAAGAAAGGATAAGCAGGCTACCAAGATGAGACTTGATAGCCCATGACCACATAGTGTGGGAGGAGGTCCCCCTCAGTCATAGACCTAGGGGAGGGGAATAGCATGAAAGTGAGAGGGAGGGAGGAATGGGAGGATACAAGTAATGGGATAACATTTGAGTTGTAATCTGAATAAATTGATAAAACAAAAAACCAAAAATTAGATTGTTTCTGATACTCCTATACAATGAGGCTATATTAGCAAGGCAAAACTCTCTCTGTGCCTAGTCCTGTCAGTGACAGTTAAAGCAAGGACCTTCTGTTCCAACATGTATCCTGTTATTTCTGTTGCTTATGCCTTTGACTGGTAGTTCTACCCATGTGGAGTTATTCCTTCCTTTTTTGGACTTTAGGATCTTCTGATTTTAAGGAAGTTCAACTCTTAGATATATCTGAAAACTTCCTGAGTATTTATCACATCTGCAATATCCCACCCTTAGGATGATGAATACCTTCAGGTGGTTCTGTGAGTTTTTCATATTGACCTCAGTCTGTGTGTGGGTTACCTGCTCTTTTAATCACTGGAAAATGCATTTAGTTTAAGGCAAGTGGAAAGAAGTGTGGTAAAAACTAAAATCCAGAGTGCATATTACTGTGTTCCTTCCAGAATACACACAAGCACATTTTTCCTTAAGCAAACTTTGTGAGAACTATGCAAAGCTTAAGCTAGTTAGAAATGCTTGCATTTTACCCCATGACTTATGATTGTGCTCTTTAAGACTAAAGCTTTTCTGGTTATTAATAGTTAATTTCTTTGAGATATTTTATATTCTTAGCAGATTACTTAAATTCTTTTGGCTATTTGGGTTTCAACCACTCAGCACTATATTGGCTTATTGAAGATAAAAATATTCAAGCTAAAATATTATTTTATAAAAATATGTTTTTCTTAAAAACGTAATTTGGAGTTGAACCATTTTAAGCTCTTTTTGAAGACTATAAAATCAGCTTACTCATTTGGATTCAATCTACTTCAGTTTTTAAATTTTTTATTTATGTGTCTCTGGTGTAACTGTATGAGTACATGTTTCTCTAGAGGCCAGAAAAAGGAGGAATCAGATCCTGTTAAACAGGAAGTACAGACTGTTATGGCCTGGAAACCCATCTGAGATAGCTCTTTGGTTAAAATCTAAACTGTTTTAAGTCAAGATTCAGCAATTTATGTATTATCTATACTCTGAACTCATCATTGATGAATAAGCATTGTCTAAGTAAAATATTATTTCAATATTACAATATGTTAATATTGATAATAGCTACTACCTGGTGGCATTGATTATCTAGGATGAAACACATTATGCATTTAATTCACTGTCTCAGATGATTCTGGGTGCCTGTTTGTGGAATTCATGAAGCATTCCGAAAATTCAGTTCACGGAGTAACAGATGACTTCGGGTTAATATTTTTGACTCACAATGTTGCTGCTTCTGAGTCATTAATGCACTGTGAGAACAGTGTGTCAGCCAAGTCCCACACAAAAATAACAGAATAAATGAAGTGGGCTTTCTGTCCGACTTAGCTCTATATAATACTGCAGTAGCTCATGCCTTTGGGAACCTACTCCTTAGCAGTACAAAGCCTCCATTGGAAACAATGATGCTCAGTGACAAAGATGCCAGTGGTGCCTTAACATTTCCAGCACCTGGGAAATCATAAAAATTGTGATCAATTTAGACTTTTTCCATCTTGTCCAATATTTGGAAAGGTATTAGAATGGAATCAGTGGTTCCTCATTTAAAAAAATTGTCTCTAATAGAGGTCAACCTTGATTAATGAAATGATTGGGGGAAATACCTAATTATTCCTTTAGACTTACTTAATCTTGGCATTAATTTTCTTTTTTCTCTCCAAAAAATTAAAATGTTGAACAGGAATAATGATAAAACAATACATTTTTCACTCAAAACGTGGACTTTTAACTGCCCCTAGAAGATTACACATTACCTTCAGGACATAAGTATTAGAGCTCTGGCGTTAAGGACAATGAAGTAGCCTCAGGTTTTTTATTTTTTTAAACCAAGCTTCCAAACTAACACTTCTTATTCAAACCAGCAGACAGTGGTATGCGGATGTAGAACCATGTTGTATTAGAAAATTAATATTGAATACATCCTATTTATCCCCATACCCTGAGTTGGTTTTAGGCACAGTCCTTGCTGTAGCCTTATTTGAATTCTGAAAAATCATTTGGCTTTTGACTTAATCAGTCAGTGCTGCATGTGTACAATTTGGGCAGTTAACAGCCAGAAAAAAATCATACTGTTGCGCTTGCGGAAGATAAAGTACCAATGTGACTTTGAGTACATGGTGAGCCAAGAGCTCTTTTTCTGTTGGATTCCTGACCTGACACCAGGTGATTATTTGCATAACCAGCTGAGAAGGCTGAGATTTCTATACTTCTAGAACTTCTTCCTGAGCAGAGATCTTTTTGAGCAGATCTGTGGCTGTGCACCCGTGATTTACAGCTGATATCTGTGTTGTGGCTTGATTGTTCCATAGAGTCTGAGTCTATCTTTTTTTTTTAAATTTATTTTATTAATTTATTCTTGTTACATCTCTATGGTTATCCCATCCCTTGTATCCTCCCATTCTCCCCTCCCTCCCATTTTCCCCTTATTCCCCTCCCCTATGACTGTTCCTGAGAGGGATTACCTCCCCTTGTATATGCTCATAGGGTATCAAGTCTCTTCTCGGTGACTTGCTGTCTTTCCTCTGAGTGCCACCAGGTCTCCCCCTCCAGGGGACATAGTCAAATGTGAGGCACCAGAGTACGTGAGAAAGTCATATCCCACTCTCCACTCAAATGTGGAGACTGTCCTGTCCATTGGCTAGATCTGGGTAGGGGTTTAGAGTCTATCTTGATTGTTCCATAGAGTCTGAGTCTATCGTATCCTTCCTGTCATCATCACTCTTTTTTTTGTTCTTTTTTATTTTTAATTAATCATTTTACATAGTGATTTTAGCCTCCTCCCTCATTTCCTCCTGGTCTAATCCCACTCCTCTCTTCATGAACCAACGAAGGACCATGCATGGTGAAGACCTAGACACCCTGCTCAGATGTCGTCCATAAGCAGTAGTCGCCTTGTGGCTACTGTACTATGGGGAGTAGGGGCTGCTTCTGACATGAACTCTGGTGGGGCGGCCTTGCCAGGCCACAGAGGAAGAGGATACAGGCTGTCATCTATTATTCATGCCCTCTTCTTAGCAAACATCATAGTTTTAAGGATGGTGAGCCGTCAGACTTCTAAGCCAGCTCTGAAAAATTAGCTTTCTGGATCACTAATGTTTTGCCACACAGATTTCACAACTGCTCTCTTTTAAAGTAGAGCTTTCCTTTTCTTCATTTTCCTTTCTTGGCTATGTGTTTAAAGTAGAGCTTATAGGCTTACAGAATGGCCTGCTTATCCCCCAAAATGGTGGGAAGAAACATGGTGTGACGGATACTCAAAGGGAAGTGCTTAGAGAACCAGTTGGTGAGGATCCAGGGACAAGAAGGCCAGATATGAAGTGTTCCTTTGCTCTTGTGTGAATCTATGCACCTCTTACCTCATTCACAGAATGATATACTAACACCTGTTTTATTAATGTAACGTACAGAACAATGCTGGGATAAGTTCATTATGACCATCCTTCACCAGCATGTACACCAATTAATAATGTAAGCATTGGATTTGTGTGGTGGATCTATCAGTCACTGACTTGCTGCAACTTGGGTATTAAATAGCAGGGTTAGGACGTCATAAGGTGTTGAGTGGCCCTCAAGGCTGATTAAATCATTGGTAAATTACTGGATATTTCTCCTCAAGATTTCTTCCATTGAAGCCAGGCAATAACTCCCAGTTCTGAACTTTTGTATTAACAACAACACAGTAACTGGTCGTGGTGGCGCACGCCTTTAATCCCAGCACTTGGGAGGCAGAGGTGGGCAGATCGCTGTGAGTTCGAGGCCAGCCTGGTCTACAAAGTGAGTCCAGGACAACCAAGGCCACACAGAGAGACCCTGTCTCAAACAACAACAACAACAACAACAACAACAACAACAACAACAACACAGCAAAAGGATAATTCTTTCTCACTTATGAAATGAAGGTGAAATTCAATTATCTAAAAAGTCACTTCATTTTTCTAATTTCCATTACACTATGTTAAATATCAAATCAGTACTTTTCCTGAATGATAGAGAACCATCATCTAATATATCTTAGAAACCTTTTTGCTTTATCCAATACTTTGTTTCTGTTGTTAAACTGACTCAGGTTTAACTAGGAGGATTAGGGAAATAGCGAAGATGTGTGCTATCATTTGTAAAACACCAATCTTAGCGTTTTTAGCTGTTGCTCCATACTATTGACATTTGGCACCTTATCTCTGTCCGATATTGACTTCCATATAGAAAATAAAGATAATAATAAAGCTTTTTGAGAAACCTTTTTAACTTTCTAAAACTTTTTATAAATGTGTGCCGCATACTTGATTCTTTTGTTTGTTTATTTGTTTGCGTACTTGATTCTTAACTGCCCTCAGAATTTAAGGCTCCTTAAACATCCACTTGGCTTAAGTATAAATGTAAAGTATATTAGAAAACAAGCATGGGCACATTGTCATTTTTCATAAAAGGGCTGCCAGGGCAGTCAATTTTCCTTGGAGGTGGTGTAGGCATAG
Source organism: Acomys percivali (assembly GCA_907169655.1). Taxonomy (NCBI): domain Eukaryota; kingdom Metazoa; phylum Chordata; class Mammalia; order Rodentia; family Muridae; genus Acomys; species Acomys percivali. Next base: position 343,948 of record OU015748.1, read on the forward strand.
GTTATTGTGTAGTTTAAATTCTGATTTCCTGTCTAAATGTTGTGTTAGCTCTGCTCTCCAATTGTCCCTCTGTTATGTCAATAAAGCAGCTTACAGCCAATCAATGAGCAGAGGAGAGTATAGGGCTGGACTTCCTGACAGCCAGCGGAGGAGGAGTCAGGGGGAGAAGCCAGAGGAGTGGGCGAGCAGGAGAGGTCCAAGGAAGAGGAGGAAGGAGCTGGAGCCAAGGAAAGCTACAAAAGTGCAAGTATCGGTTGGATGTTTTCTGGGAGTAAGACAAAATAGATAAAGCGTTAAGAACATACTTAAACTGCCCAGGTTGCATTATGAGAGAGTCTCAATTATTTGTACGATAGCCTGGTTAAGAAATAAGCTAAAAGAAACAAACACTGTTTTATAAAAATAATTTCAACAGGGTGAGACTACCAGTAGGATTTTTGTGCCCAGTGAATAGCTTCATGACATGTGCCTATGAGCAACATTTATTGAACTCAATGAGTTAAGCTCACTTAATCAACTGTAAAATAATATATGGAGTTGGAAGGAAGATATGATAGAATATCTTGGGAACAGTTGCAGGCTAGGTGTGAGAAGTAGATATGATCATTATACATTGAATACTTGTATGAAATTTTCAAAAATAAATAAACATTAAATACATAAAACTTATCTTACCATGACCCTTGTGTTTGGAAGAGAATAAATATATAAATAATAAGCGTGTCCAATGTGCCAGTCTTATTTTCATCTTTATCTTTGGGTTTGCACATTCAGGGGACTATATTGAACAAAATGGTTATGTAGAAAGACTAGTTATAGTCACATTCTATGATATATTTGTCATGTTCAACATACCCACACAATTTGTGTACACACACACACACACACACACACACACACACACATCTTTGACCTAGACACCTCAGTTAGCTTGACTCTTAGATCCTGAGTCTGTTCCATAATGGCCCATTTTTGTTTTGTGATGAATTCTCTTCCATTAGATTGATAAAAACAGCCGGGCGTGGTAGTGCATGCACGCCTTTTAATCCCAGCACTTGGGAGGCAGAGGCAGGTGGATCGCTGTGAGTTCGAGGCCAGCCTGTTCTACAAAGCGAGTCCAAGGAAGCCAAGGCTACACAGAGAGGCCCTGTCTTGAAAAGCCAAAAAAATTTAGTAAAACCTGGCTTGTAACCTTCTACTCTAAACCTTACCACAGATCATCAGGTTGTTTGGGTTTTTCTTTACCTTTGTTTAAGATCTGAGTGAGGCTAGGTTTTTCAGAAGGATTCAGAACCCATCTAAATTCAAACCCATGAATAAATATTCTAGGGAGAGGAATTATTTTGGAAATAGCTCCATATTAGCTCACATTGAATGGAACCAATCTAGGTGTTCAGCAACAGAGGGATTCCTAAAAAGTGTAGGGTCTGTGCCCAACGGTTGCCTTTAGCCACAACGAAGGAGTTTTGCTATTTGTAGAAAAATGGGTGCAACTGGAGAGGATCATTTTAAGAGAATTGATCAAGTTTCAGAAAAAAAAATGAATATTGTATCTTTGGTGCCAATATTTTATAAAGATACATAAAATAATATATGTATATATGAAAACTTGCTTTCCTAGAGTCCTATGAAAGACAATAGCTATGCATCATCGTTATTTTCTTAATGATTTTATGAAAGATATTTTCAAGGGTTTTATCTCCAAATGCAGTGCCAAAAAAGACAATAATTAATTTATACATGACTTGATAACAAATGGGACATTTTATTTAAAACTATAAAGTTGCACTGCTGAGGTGTTTCTAATGAACTGGAAAGACTGTGGGCATTGCAGCTTGGGCAAGCTGGGTTCAAATCCATGCTGCCACTTTCTCAGATGATATCTCTTTTCAAATGGCATAAATTGGAACAGTGAGAATGTTGTAAGAATTAAAAGCATAATTCTTTGTCATGGCAACTTACTTCTAACAAGCCAGATGTAGTTAAGAGAACTGAGGGCATGAGAAAGTGAGGTATAGCAGCGATTTAGGAAAGAGTGGTGAGTGGTGTATGATCACTGTTTCTCGGGGCATAAATATTGCATTTGCAAGTGATCAGCTATTTCTGCCCTTTTTCTGTTAACTGCAGTCTCTATGAAACAAGCAGTCCTTTCCCACTTTTATTTTCCCTACAAAATGACATCCATTACCCAGACGACTATATAAACATCATGTGCAATGAGAAAACCTTTATCTTAGAATGGAAAAGGAGGGAAAAGGATTCTGTTTTGGCAAAGAGATAAGGTGGTCATCAGAGGTTGCCCTCTGTGTTCTCTTTTCTTTGGTTCTGATTGTTGATTTTAGCTCTGAATTTGATGATTTACAGCTGCCTACTCCTCTTGGAGGTGTCTGCTGCTTCTTTTTGTTCTAGAGCTTTCAGGTGAGCTGTTAAATTGCTAATATGGGGTCTCTCTGATTTCTTTATGAAGGCACTTAGTGCTATGAACTTTCCTCTTAGCACTGCTTTCATTGCGTCCCTTTGTGTGTGTTGTGCCTTTATTTCCGTTGAATTATAGGGAGTTTTTAATTTATTTTTTTCCCTGACCCAGAGGTCATTGAGTAGGCAATTGCTCAGTTTCCTTGAGTTTGTAGGCTTTCTGTAGTTTCTGTTGTTGATTGGGGAAGGACACTTCATACTCATCAAAGAAAACAATACACCAAGATGATGTTTCAATTCTGAACATCTATGCAGAGCATCCACATTTGTAAAACATTACTAAAGCTTAAATACACTGAACCCCACATATTAATCGTGGGAAAATAAACACCCCACTCTCCCCAATAGACAGATCATCAAGGCAGAAACTAAATGGAGAAATAATGAAATGAATAGACATCATGGATCAAATGGACCTAACAGATATCTACAAAACATTTCACCCAAACACAAAAGAATACTTCTTCTTCTCAGTACCTCACAGAACCTTCTCCAAAACTGATCATGTATTTGGTCACACAACCAACCTCTACAGATACAGGAAGTTTTATTTTCTTTGGATAGATGTTCACTGTCAACCTGACAGCCTGTGGTCTCCTATGGTTCTTTTCTAACTTCTAAGGAAGAAAAAGAAATTCAGTCACTGTATTTTCAATCTTAACACGTGCTCAAGCTAGTGTGCTTCTCCCTCCTAACGTGTTTCCACGTGAAGTCTGAGTTTAATTTGATGTAAAGAGCTTTGTGCTTGCTGAACTCATTTTAGATGACAGGTGAACTGAAGGTAACCTTGGCAGCAGGATGGCTTTTTCTGTCCTCAAAGCACACTAAAAAATGTCTTTGGCAGACACCCTCCAAAATGAGATTTAACACACTCCAAGTGCACACACCCCAGGATTTCTGATCTCTACTGCTTTTAAATCTAATTTTTGTTTTTGTCATGTCTTGGTATGAAAATATGAAGAAGCCAGTTATGGAACAAACAAGCATACCTCTGTAAATATTTCAGTAGAATGAAGCAAGCATAAATTATTAATGGAACATCTTTCTAAACAGTCAGTAGCATACACGTTTGCATAAAAGCAACATGAAACTTACATACGAATTGATTAAAATAAATACACATAATCCTGAGACTGGTCTTGGGAAAAAGAATTGAATATTCAGAGATTAGAAGATTATCTACATATTACATACACCAGGAATATTCCTCATAGGATATTTCTAAATGTAATAATCTAGGAAAAAGAAATGAGATTCTAAATAAGAAAGCAAACTGGTGACAGTCTAAAGATTCGGAGATCATGAGGAGGAAAGGATACTCTTGTTTATTGCTAATGGTGTTATCCAGAGCTCGATGGTGGGGTTAAGAGATAGCCTCAGCAAATGTAAAGAATGAAAACTATATGGTCATAGGGAATCCATGTAACACTGATCATGGGAACTAGCTAATTGCAGAAGAAAGCAACAAAGATGATAAAGATGTATTTGGGTGTCACTGTGAGCTGATGAATCCAAAAAGCAACCATGTCCCAGGACAGGCTAACACTATGCTTTCCTTTAGTGAATATTCACTGTGACGAATGGGAGCAGAACTCTAGCTCACAGCCTGTGTGTCAGTGTGCTCTGCAGCTCTCAGAATGAGCATAACACACTCTTGACAGTTGTTTTCTGATCAGCCTCCCTCTGTTCATGGAGAGAGGCTTTAAACACTCCTCAGAGTATTGTTTGACAGATGTGCATTAGGACAAAAGCAACTTCTGTGACTGCTGATTTGGAAATAGAAATCAGCAACGGCTTTCAATCATGTTGCACACCCAGGCACTTTTTTATGTCAATAATTTGGTTCTTAGTACCCACACTGCTTTTATGGATGGATGCTATTGTGTTGATCTAAGATTATAAATGTTTAATCATTCAGACTGTACAGAATATATAGCTGGGTGCCAGCCCTGCAGATACAACTACTGTCGACTTCTGGAAGCGTGACAAATATGTCTGATTTGATAAGGCTTAAGTAGATAAAAGAATTCATTTAATTTACCATAAATTAGTCTGGAAGCACATTGGGAGAGTATTTACCCTTGACAGATTCACTGAGAACCATAGGTTTCTAAGTGTCCAAAGCCAAATGCTTTTGCTAGGGGTTTGGAAATATGTTGATTTTTGAATCTTCCCATTTTATAGCCTCAGTTTTGGGGGGACTGTAAACAAGGCAATTTTAAAGATTGACAGAGGACAGAAATTAGTCTGCCTTTAAAAACCCAATGCTGATTCCTTAGATCCAGACTTTATCATGATTACATCAAGGTCCTGCCTTGTACCTGCCTCAGCCCTTCATGACAACCTAAAATGTCTGCACTTCCTAGTTACTTTCATCATTATTTCCTCAAAAAAAAAAAAGAAAAAAAAGTCAATGCAGACGGTTACATAGCAGTTTGAAATAAAGGTATGAGAAATGAAATTGAGCATCCTTGAAAAGTCAAGTGTCCTGGGTCTCTTAGACTTCCAAGGAATCAAACAACATCATTTTTTTCTTACTTGCACACTGAGAACATAAATTCATGAAGACTCATGAATACAATCTAGGATGCAAATTATGTTCTCACTGAATTTGATTGTTCTTATGAAGCATAATTTATTTTCTCAAGTGTTTGTTAGTCAACTGACCATCATCCAAGTTATTAAACAACAAAAGACAGAATTAAGTCTGAATGTCTCCTGGCATAATACAATGCAGATCACTATTTTTTAAGGTATAATCACCAATATTAATGGCTAAATTATGTCACAAATTCAATATGTAGTTGCTTTGGCTCCTCATTTGGACAAAAATGTAGACAATTACCAGAATTTACAATTTTGTTTCTTTAGAGTTGATCATCCTTGTTGCATATAACTGGTCATTTATTCCTGATTTTATGGATATTTATTGAGGTGACTTTTGCTACATCCTAAACCAATGAATCTTCTTTGATATGCTGGATATTCAAAATACCATCTCCCAGTCTGAGCAGTTAGCTAAGGTTGAAAAAGAGAATGTTCTATTTATACAAATGCAACAAAGAGAGTCATACAATTACTATTCATATAGGTATATGTCTCATCTACACCAATAGTTTCCGGAGTAAAAACTCACAAGTATACTGTACACATGTGTTCTCTCCTTTCTCCTGTTGCAGTCTAACCACTTCCCAACCCTAACATGTGCTTTCGGTTCTCAAACCATAACTGTCTCTCTGGAGTATGTGTCAAGGCCTTCCAGAGTAATTAGATTGATAATCATATTCACTCTTAGGTTCTAGTGGGGTTCATTGCTGAATCATGATATATTATGCTATTATTACACACTAGTAGTATTTTGTTGAGATTAGTATGTGCATCAGTTTTTATTTGTTTGTTTGTTAATTATAGTATTATGATCTTAAGATATATTTACAGGGGCTTGGTGTGATAGTTCAATTTGTGAAATGTTTGCTTTATAAAGACATGAGTTTGATCTCTAGAACCGATGTAAAAGTGTGTTTGTGATGTGTGTTTGCAATCCTAGCACTGGGGAACAGAGACAAGAGCATCCCTGGGGTTTTCTGAACAGTTATACTTTTGTTGGTAAATTTCAGGGCAGTATCTCAAGAGAAGTAGGTGATATTCCTAAAAGTGACAACTAAGATCGTCCTCTGCACACACATGAACACAGACATAACATATGCTTACAAAGCCTAATAATTCATTTTATTGTGTTAATTCTCGGAAAACATATCTTCATCCCATCAGATGCTCAAGCATTTTATCAAGTGACAGTAAATTCAAGAAAATATTCTTGGGTGTGATCTGCTTATTAGTTCATAGAAGAAATGCCCTCTGTTGGCGTTGTCTTACTTGATTCAAATGGATAAAGCAACACAGAGCACCTGTTATTCAAAATGATTAGCACCAGAATCTTTCAGATTCTCAATTTCTTATCTTCTTTTGGATCTTAATCATTGAAAACAAACCCCCAAGCACAAAATTTTGCTATTTCTAATACACACCTTTACATGTAGCCTGAGGACTATGTACACAAAGTTGTGAAGATGCGTAGGTATGAGTGCAGGTATCCACAGAATTAAGAAGAGGGGATTGTAGCCCCTAGAGTGGAGATGTAGGTGGTTTTGAGCAACCGGATGTGGGTCCTAGTAACAGAACTTAGCCCAAAGCAACAAGTACCTCTAACTCCTGAGCTATCTCTCCGGCACTAATAGCATATTTTTGTGTGCCTCTGTTTTTACTGAAAGTTGCTATGTAAGGTCAGTTCAGAATTCCACTTCTCTACCTCCTACTCATTTTGATGCAAAAGGTTGTACCAATGGCTTCTTGTTTATAAAGCAAAGGTCAGATTTTGGAGCACTTCAGATTTTTGGATTGGAGTTCATTATTCAGTACACTTTGTGATTTCACAGGATATGGAGGCAGGTTGAGTTGTCCAAGTGTATACACAGTGGGAAGAAGTCAGAATCCTTTCTGTGATGCATACACCTGAGACTGTCTTGTACAGGGAATCTTTCCTTGTCTTCCTTGGCTATCTAATAAACAAAAAAAATACAAAGGTTTATTTCAACAAGTGAAGGAGTTTGCTGAGAACAAAACTATCCTATACATGAGAGGAAACTGAAGTTTCTTTTGTTTATTCAGCCTCTTGTTAAGGACTGTTCACCATTTTTGAAAATAGCTTTATCAATTTACCAGTGACAATGCTGGTGGAGACTTGCTAGCCACTAATGTGTCTTCCATTATGAGTAGTTGTTTTATGTGGATATAAACACTCATTTAAAAAAGTTTTTTTACATATTCAAAATTTAAAAATCAATAGAATCAGCAGTGGTTATGTTAATGCCAGACACAGGGGTTTTTGAACACAAAAGCAATGAAAACCAGACCCAAAGCCAAAGCATTGATGGGGATGGGCCGGGCTATAGATAACAATTGGATAACCCCAGAGAAAGAAAGAGACTGCCTTTGGATCAGCTACTGGGGTGGGCTAAGGTCTGGTAATTTCTGCTGGTAGTGAGCATCCTACTTTTAAAGACATTTCTTCTTGATTCAAGCATGAATGAGTGGTCATTTGGGCAGTGGAGACATGTGGCAGCATCTCAGTAGTTATAGTGTACATGGCTTATTTGGTATCTGAGATAGGAGGATCCAGAAAGATGTACTATTGGGAGGGTGGGTGGGAAGGGAGGGGCAAGCACTGGCTATGCTATGGCCTGGGAGCTTGTCTGTCCTTATTGTGATGTCTGACACTAGCAAGGGAACAGAAATGGCAATGATTGTTTGAATGATATTTTTAAATAGTTTAAATATTATAAATTGTTTAAAACTAGTGTTAGAATAATCAGTATGTTGGCTATATGTAGCTGCACCTTTGAACTGGCGAGGACTAGGATACATTGCAGTGCCTCAACCAGAAAGGGCTTCCACGCTCCTGGATTCTCCCTTCGTGCGTGTCTTCACTTTCAGCCCCACTCTTCAGGTTTTAAAGACATAGAGAGGTGGTGATTCTCTGTACAGGTACCATCTTTGCTGTTTCCATGGAGTATAGTGGAAATCTGTGTAACCTTATGAGCAAGCCTTGGGTTTTTTTTAATGAAAATCACATTAAGGAACTCTGCTCAATATTGTTTAATTATGTAATTATGTAGCAATTAGGTGCTTGGAGAGGGGTCTCACACACACTGTATAAGTTTATCTAAGCTTCCGCTTAACAGATGTGGTCCCTGAGTACTGAGACTCTGGCACTAACCTGTGATCGCACTGCTGGCTAGTGAGAATACAGCCCCACATTTCCTATTTCTTGTTTTTCCCCATAATTCCCTATTACTCTGACTTCAAAAGTAACAAGAACAACTTTTATTGTGTGCTAGATTATTTTTTTAAACATACAATCATGTGACAGTGATTTTTGTTTCTTTAAAAAATTTCTATTTATTATAATTTATTCATCTTACATCCCAATTGTTATCCCCTCACTTGTATCTTTCCGTTCCCACTCTCCCTCCCTCTTCTGGCCTATTCCCCTCTGACAGGGGGTCGGGGATTCACCCGCTCCCCCACCACCATCTGACGCCAGCCTATCAGGTTTTATCTGGATAGGCAGCATCCCCTTCCTGTGTGTGCCCACGGGGCCTCTCACCCCACATGGAAGTGATCAGCCTCTCTGCTCTGCCTGCAGAGCCTTGAAGGATGAGCTGCCCATTAGCTATATCTGAACAAGGGGTCTAGGTTCTCTGCATGCATTGTCCTTGACTGGTATATCAGTTTGTGCCGTTCTCTCTGAGTCCTTGATGGTTTCCTAACACAACTAACATACATTATTAACAATCTACTGTTATGTGTTGTAAGTGTATCCATTACACATTTAGTTAGAATGATAATTGTCAAGTTGACCCATTCTGATCTTGAATATGATTAGCAGTGTTTCTGTTGTATACACAGTAAAGCTATTTGCCTAACTTTAGTTATGGTTTCATTGATGTGGCTAATATCTGATAAGAGCAACTTAATGGAAGAAGGCTTTACTTTGGTTCAGAGTTAAAGTGGATAGACTCTACCATAGTAGAGAAGATATGGCAAGACCATGGGGCAGCTTGTTACATTGTACCCTTATCCAGTAAACAAAATTGTATTTAAGCTCCTTTTTATTCAGTCTAGGACCCAGCCCATGGATTTATCTTTCTCTGCCTGCCTTCACTGAGGGTAGGACTTCCAAATTTAGTTAAATAATCCAGATAATCTTCCACAGACATGTTTCCTAAGTGAAATGATGTTCCTTTCTTGAACACATTTTTATAGCTCAGAAGAGAAGTACTTGGAAGATACAACCAGGAATAAGAGACATAAAGACTTAAAGACAGATAAGTGCTTGTCTCAGCCGCTTGGAAAAGGAGACTCATCAAAACGACCATTGTTTTCTCTCTCTATGCCTTCTAAGATTTGATGAAGCAGATTGCTTTTGAAGGCTCGATGTCACAGAGAACATTTTTTATAGCCACCTTATATAACCCGTGTTCTTCTTAGAAGGCTTTTTATGATCAAATGTTAAATGTAAAATTCTATAAATATAAATGTTAGGGAAATGTGGCATCTTTAGATAGAAGTGCAGCTTAGAAACACTTTCTGAGGTGGGCTAAGATATGTTAAAATTAGGAAGCTGGGGGCTGAATAGATGGCTCATCAATTAAGAGCATTTGTTTCTGTAGCAGAGAATCCAGCTTCAAGTCCTAGACCCCACATCAAGAATCTCAACCACTTATAATTCCAGTCCCAGGGGATAAAACCACCTTATCCTCTCTGTAAGCATTAGAAATGCATGGAGTGAACTCACATGTATCCAGTCATACATAAGATAAGGTAAGTATTTAAAATTTAGGAAGGTTTAGATGAAGGCAGTCAGTGGCCAACTGCCAAGACAGGGTAAGCAAGCCCTCAATGGTTCCTGTCTCACATGTACATCTGTCAGACACATTGGGCCAGAAGGCTGAAGATGATGCTCCAACATTATAGAGAATTTTGGGTGACTGTTCAGGCAGCAAACTGTCTCTGTCATCATCTTATTTGGGAAGCTGCTAACCTACACTCCCAGTATACTCAGGTAATTAATTTTATTCCTTCTCAACTCTCTGATGGGGTTGAAGACCAGATAGTTTAGGTTTACATTTAAGCTTAGTTGTTTAGAGGTTAAGATGTTTTTAGGTCTACATAGATGTTTTAAGTTGATAATTAAGAGATATGATAGATATTGATTTACATTCAGAATTTTAGACACACTAAGATAGAAGATAGGAAAGATGTTTTCTTCAAGGCTGTCAAATACAAAGCAAAAACACTATGAATGTGTGTATATATATGTGTGTGTGTGTGTGTGTGTGTGTATAATTTCCTGATTTTTTTATGTTTTTTAATTAATTAATTTATTATTTATTCACTTTACATCCAGGAACTATGTTAAGAGTCACAATCACTAGAGAGGGAAGGGTGCCTCAGTTGGTAAAGTACTTACCTTGCAACGACAAGGAACTAAGTTCAAACCCCAGAATTCATGTGAAAAAGTCATGTGAGGCAGCATGCACTTATAATCTCAGCACTGGGGAGACAGAGACAGATGGGCCTTGAAGCTGTCTTTTGACCTGTACCTGTACACATATGTAAAGCTACACACTTATAGATGTGTACCTCACGATACACATGTATTGTACAAAAATACATGCACACATATGCTCTAAGCATGAGTTATAATCTCCACTTCTATATTTGTTGTCAAGTAGATAAAAAGGTATTTAGTCTTAGGTCATACTATTTAGAAGCCTTTAACTTGCCTTAGTCAGGCCTTTCCTTCCTTTTTAGATGTTTCAGTTACTTTACTCAGGGCTGTATGCTACACTGTGTTACACAGACCTTCTATCTTCCAGACCATCATGGTATATAACTTCCTGAATTACCCAAGGACCTGTCATAACTCAAGTCCTATCAATTTATATCAGCCCTGGGTCCCATTTCCTGAGACAACTCATCCAGTTAAGTGAATTATGCCTCAAATTATTTTTGGATCTGTGAGTTCTTCCTGACAAATGATAAATCTATTTCTTCTATCTCACATCCTCCCTATCAAGCACTCAGAGGTACCTCCAGCTATCACAAAAGGTCTGCAAAGGAGTCTTTGGGATGCTGTGATTCTACTTTCACCCATTCCCTTCCAAAGTACCTTGATTTGCCCTACATAGTGTCAGAGTGTTTTTTAAACTTGATTTTTATGTATATATGTGTAAAGCTGTCTTTAATGTTAGATGGAATTTTACCTGTCGAATTTTAATTCCTTCTCCTATACAAATTAGGTAGATTCTTTATTTTCTGGAATGTAGAATAAGAGTAAATAATTATGAGTATACTTAATTTCTTTTTTTTTCCAGAAAGGGATTCTCTATGTAGCCTTGCCTGTCCTGGAACTCACTCTGTAGACTAGGCTGGCCTCAAACTCAGATATCTGCCTGCCTTTGCCTCCCAAGTGCTGGTATTAAAGGTGTGTGCCACAATCCCTCAGTGGAATGCACATCATTTCTAAAATCTATCTTAAAAGTCTTAGATTAAAAACAAACTTTGGTTTTTAATTTTTTTTTATATCTGTGGACTTTGACTCTTTCTCTGTGTGTGTACTTGCATGGCTGTAAGTTCATGTGTGTGTGTGGGGTGCATGGGCACACCATCTGAAGAGCAAAGGAGGAGAGTCAGGGCTTCCTGCTATTTCTTTCTACATTTTATTTTGAGACAGAGTCTCACTGATGCTTAGGTTTACCATTTTGACTATGTTGGCTGTCCAGTGAGCTCCCAAAATCTACTGCAAACACATCCCAGTGCTGGGGATGTAAGCATGTGCAGGCATACCTGGATTTTGCATGAGTGCTGAGGACTTGGATATGGGCTTTAATTATTAATGTACTTTTCTAGCCAGTTTCAACTCAAATTAAATTAATACAAAAATATTGGAGAGATGACTCAGTGATTAAGAGCACTTGCAGAGAACTTGTGTTTGGTTCATAGCAGCCAATAGCCACTCAACAGCCAGCCAATAGCCACTCAACAGCCAGCCAATAGCCACTCAACAGCCAGCCAATAGCCACTCAACAGCCATCTGTAACTTCAGTTATCAGGGATCTGATGCCTTTTCTGACCTATGGGCCCTGCATGCACATACATACACTCAGGTACATACCAGCTAAAATAAAGCAAATAAAATTTGAAATATCAAGCTTTTTAAAAGCATTCCAGACATTATTCCACTAAATTCTTATGTTTTTAAATAATTGACTTTGTCAAGAAAAACTTTAGGGCTAGGAAATGGCTCCCAAGAATTGTTTCATCTGTGAAAGAGAGGAATTTGAGGGAAGTGTTTGTGGTATTTCTTTATTGAGATGTAACAAGAATAAATTAATAGAAAAAAATAAATTAAAAAATAAAATAAAGAGTTTGTTTTTAATTTTGATTGAAATTAATGAACAAGTTACATTTGAAATCACCTAGAAACTATAAAAAATTGGTTTAAGAAAAGCACCAGTAATTATGACAACACTGAGGAATATGACTTCCATTCACCCTATAACTTTTAACTGGCTGTAGCTCCTCCAAAGGGATGGAGACTTATGATATCCCCTCGGATACCCAGGATGACTGAGACCCCAGTCTTGTGAAGTACTGGACTATGTTGGCTGTCCAGTAGCTAATCTGCTGTTAATTTATTGGTGCAACGTCAGGTCATGTTCATAAGACACACACTTAATAGAATTGACTTTAATTAGAAAAGTGCATAGATGCTATATGACACAAAGGGGGCTGAACAATGGTAGAAACAATGATCGCAATCATGCTCTTATTAACTCCATTTCTTAAACTTTGTGCTACCTTACACACATTGATCATTTATATAAGAATTTCAAGTATAATCAAGTGATAATTGTCAGGAATTGTATATTTCCATTTAAAGAATAGAAAACAACAGAAGCTCTACTATTAGAAAGAATTGAGAATCAGTATTAAATTGTATTTGAGGAAGCCATTTCTGACTGTTAAGCTCTTAGAAGCAAACTTCCATGATTATATTGCCCTCTAAAAAGCAATAAAACCCTGAGTAGAGTGTACAGCACACCTGGACAAGAACTCACTTCCCATGTGATGATTAGGGCAGGAGATACACAGGGAATAGTCTGGAAAGTATTTGGAACTGCTTGATTTTTTTCTCATGTGATTACCTGAATATCTTCCTGCTTTTTATGACTATATATAACTCATTATATAATTAATTAGTATTAATTAACAATTAATAGAGTGATATTTACATCTCAGTGCCATATTAAAACAATCTTATGCCTTAATTGATCAGCAGATATAGCATTAGGCATCTTGGTGATCAGTCTATAGCCATGATTTCTTTTTAAATTTCTATTGCAAATTGAAAATATGGAAGTTGAAATACATTGTTGATAGGAAAGGTTAAGAAATAATAAAGCTGGGAACTCAGGAGGCAGAGACAGGTGGATTGCTGTGAGTTCAAGGCCAGCCTGGTCTACAAAGCTAGTCCAAGACAGCCAAGGCTATCACAGAGAGACCCTGTCTCAAAAACAAAACAAAACAAAAAAACCCTGAATATATGTGTGTGTGTGTGTGTGTGTGTGTGTGTGTGTGTGTGTGTGTGTGAAAATTAAGAGTACTATAAAGTTAGGAATAGTGGATAATTTAAGTTGTTTTTCAACAAATATTTACAACCAAATAATTCTTGTGCAAGAAATAAATCAATGAATCCAAACAAACCAAAGTGCATTAGAAATATGAAATGTATATTCTAGTAGGGCAAGAAAATGACAACAAATAATACCAGTATAGAATATAGAAATAATGAGTTTGAAGAGGGATGTAGATGGAGGTAGGTACAATTTTACATGAGATTCTTTGAGAAAATGATGCTTAAGTAAATGTTTGGAGGTCATGAAGAAGTTCACCTTACAAGTGTGAGGAAAGAACTCTCTAGGATGGGAGGCTGACTGAGAAGAGGTCAGGAATATGCATCCCGTGGGAACAGCAGCCAGTTCCCAAAGTGAGCAAAGGAAGAAACATAGGAGATGAACTCTGAAAGGTCTGAGAGACAATTGTGTAGGACCTCAAGATTCCCAGCGTTGAGAATCTGCCTTAACTTTTAAAAGACATTGGGATTCAGAGTAAAGGAGAACAAAGGGATGGTGTAAGTCAGTGGAAATTTACTAACCGGACATGATGCCTTTTCTTTGTTTCCTTTCCTAGCTTTGGCGGGAGGCACCACTGTGAAAGAACAAAAACAAAAAATAGAGATGAAGAAATCAGTGACAATACTTGTCACATTAGTAATTGAAGTAAAAGATGAGGAAAGTATGGAAGCAAGGCAGTAGTGGTATTGATACAGGGTGCTACTATGTTTAAAGACAGCTGGTCAAATTTCTGATAAACTTTTGGTGATATTGAAAGATAGAAAATGACCAAAGATTAATCACAATTACTTGGTTGAGGGGATGAATATTGTTGAGAGAGGGTGAAGAAACTGTACCCAGTTACTGTATGGAAAGATTAGTTCCCTTGAATTATTAAATGAGGTTTCTGAGGTACCCTCAAGAGATATCCCATTATTTTGAATTTAGAATATTATTCTGTTTATTCAGTCAACCCAGAAAGATTTATCCATCTGCTTGTCAATTGATAACGTTATTTGCTATCTCTCTCTGTTTTGAAGTGTACAAGGTTTTAATCCATTAACAGTCTGTTGGTTATTTTGTTGTTGTTGCTGCTGCTGATGATTTTTAGCTTTCTTGATTTTGTGATTGTGATGTCTGTGGTTAATTTGGCAACATCTAGTTTGGGGGAAGATGAAAGAAAATCATTTTACAAAGCCTTAGTCAGTGTTACCTGCTTTTGTAGCATTCTCATCAACAACAAACACGCAATAATGATGAGCTGTGGCTTCAAGACTTTGTTATAATAGAAAAATCAGCATTTTGAAAGGCTTGCTGCATTCCAACTGAGTAAATTAAATTATTGTTTTTTAGCAACCTTCTCTGAGATAATAGGATTTCACAATGATATTCACACTTAATTTTTATCACAAGTTCTTTTTGTTTCTAGATTAAACTATTTATTTGTTATATATTTATTTATTCATTCATTCATCACTTTACATCCTGGTCTTAGCCCCATCCCTCCTTACTTCCCAGTCCCACCTTCCCTCCTTTTCCTCCTCCCTTCCTCTTCCCCTCCCCTATTCCTCAGACAAGGGGAGCCCCCTTCACATCTACCCCAGCTCATCTAGTCACATCAGGACTGAGCACATCCTCTTCCCCTACGGCCTTGCAAGGCCTTCCAGCCAGGAGGAAGTTAAGTGAAAAGCTGGCAAGATAGTCCATGTCGGAGAGGACCCTGCTCCCCTTACTAGAGGACCTGAGTTGCCCATAAGCGCCAACTTTATAAGATGCCCAGGTCCAGGCAATGCAGGGTCTTTGTATTTCAGTCACAGCAGACCCTTCTGGGCCTGGATTAGTTGCCTATGTTGGGCTCCTTGTGAAGCTCACGTCACTTCCATGTCCTTTTCTCCTTTCCCCCTCTTTTCCTCAAGGCTCCACACACGTTGTTCAATGTTCGGCTCTGAGTCTCAGCATCTGTTTCAAGGTGCTGCTGGGTGGAGACTCTCATCTCTGCTGGGCTCCTGTCTGCAAGCATAGCAGAGTATTGTTAATGGTGTCAGGGGCTGGTTCTCTCCTATGGGGTGGATCTTGGGTTGCGCTAGGCAATTGTTGGACATTCCCTCAGTCTCGGCTCTGTCTGATCTGTCTTTATCCCTGCCCATCTTGTAGTCAGGGTGAATTTGGGGTTGAAGTTTTTGTGGTTTGGTTGGTGTTCCCCTCCCTCTACAAGGAGACTTGTCTAGTTAGACGGTGTCCTCTTCAGCCACTATGGCTCCTGCTTTTAAAAAAAAAAATCACAGGATAATAAGAATTATTCCTTGAACACTATTGATTTTTGTTAATTGACATGACAGATTTATCCAATTAATACATGGTTTCCGGAAACAATAAATCACTGATTTTTAAATGTCTTATTTTAGTCCCCTTGTTCAGTGTCACAATCACTTATAGAAGGGTTTGATTGCTGGTACTGCAATAGGTTATAAGTTGTGATTGTTTTAACTCACCACCATGGTAGCAGTGCTAAATCCATATGGTCTGTCTGGTAAAGTATATGCTTGCTGCATGACAAATTCTGCAACAGTTTTGTGATTCACAGCTTTACTGGATATAACCACCATAAAGCTAAATGTTAGTCATGGACCTGAGGTCTACTTGATAATCCAAATCACCTGCAGAGACTGCAGGGTGAAGTCTCTGGGAAAGGGAAATTAGAGGTCAAAGCATGCCAGCCCTCTCGCGGTACACTGGCGGCTGACGAGTTTTAGGCACATTTGGTTCTATGCCCTCAGATGGGGGCTGAGCTCTCTGGTTTCCTTGCTTTCTGGTCCCTTGCAAGTCTATATTACTAGCTTCTGCTACAGGACATTTCATTTGGACACCTCAATTTACAAATTCAATCTCCCCACTCTTTGTTTTTAATTTCCTAGTAGTTTAGTGATAATTGGAGTAATTCTTTTCTCAGGAAGTGTCAGTGAGTAATATGGTGGTCACCCTTCCCATATGAAATACGTCTTTCTGTGTTCTCCCACAAAAAAAGCAATGTGACTGAAGATGGGGATTAATAAATTATAGAAGTTTTTGCTTGTTTGTTTTTAATTAAAACTGTACACTCAGACCTTTGTCCTGTACAAGTTCCCTATCTATGCTGTAGGTTTGAACATAACTCTTAGGAGGCTGGGCACCAAATAGTTTCTACTTCTTCAAAATACTTATTTTACTAATTTAATAACGACTGCTTCTTGAGTGGATTTCCTTGCTTCCTCCCCCTTCTTTTTTTCTTTGTTTTTTACTGTATTTACAGTGGAGTTTTGGTTTTCTCTAGATCGTATTTAAGTTCAGAAATTCATCCTCCAAAATCAGTGATACAGTTTGCCCAGAGTTCATCCTACCCTGTGCACTCAAGTGAGGATGGAAAATTTGCTTTCTTTCTCTGTGTGTGTAGTGTCTAAGTTTGCCCTCTATTCTCTGCCTTTGCCTACATTGTAGCTTAAGGTTTTCTTCTGGGAAGAATATATACACTTGTATCCTCTCATGAAGTCTCCAGAGTAGCAGGGCATTCTACTGCTCAGTTTTAAATGGTTTCTCTCTTATTTTTGATGGAGGTTTATAGAAGCTATTCCATTCATAGTTTTCTCTCTGTTCTTAGTGGGATGTGATTTTATACCTATTTTTCTCTTCTTTCCAGTAGCAAGTCTGTTTATGATAGTATAATAGTATAATTCCACAACAGGCTTTCATCCTTTGTTTTAGTAGCTAAAATTGAATTTCCTTTTCATTCTACCTGCCTCCCCTCAGGCAGATTTCTCTTTAGTTTCGTTTTGAATAAGGAAAAACAGAAACAACCGCTGCTGTATTATTACCCAGTAGGTTTCTTCTAAGAAGAGATGAAGCATAAAGACAGGTGGTTGTTTCTGGTCTAGTTATCTACAATTAGAATGGAAGCAGCATGGAATGACCGTCCTGTGTGTTATAGAATGGTAGAAAAAACAAGAAGACAAAATAAATGAACCTCCTATTGCATCAGGAAAAATTGTTCATATCAATGCACATAAGAAAGAGTGATAAATCAGTTTATTGTTCCTTTATGCTCTGCTATTTAATCTTGATTTAAATATTACAATGCACACAAAAAGAGGAAAAGTGCATCAAATAACAGAATAAGAGCAGGAGAAAACAAGAGAATCTAGTAACATATCAAATAGATTACTTAGTAACATATATACATAGGGCTGAGGTTAGACCCATGCAGGCTCCCTGAACCCCCATGGGCACAAGTTAGTTGATTCTGTGGGCCACGTTCTTTTGGTATCCTTGACCCCTCTGGCTTCTATAATCCTCCCTCCCTGCCTTTGCAGGACTCCCCACACTCCATCTAATATTTGGCTTTTGGTGTCTGCATCTGCTCCGATCAGTTGCTAAGTCAAGCCTCTCTTGATGATGATGTGCTAAGCTCCAGTCTACAAGTATAGAAGAATCTCAATAGTAATCATTTCATTGACTTTTTCCCCAGCCATGTTTTATTCTATGCTGTGCTCTCTGGCCTCTGCTTCCTAGTTCTTCAGGCAGTGCCAGGCTTCGGCTCCCTCTTGTGGCTTGGATCTCAGGTTGGCCAGTCTTTGGCTGGGCACTCCTATAGTTTCTGTGCCGCCTTTACAACAGCACATCTTGCAGGCAAGATAACTTGTAGATCAAAAAATTTATGCAGGTCACTGAGAAGAGACTTGATACCCTATGAGCATATACAGGGGGAGGTAATCCCCCTCAGGAACAGTCATAGGGGAGGGGAATAAGGGGAAAATGGGAGGGAGGGAAGAATGGGAGGATACAAGGGATGGGATAACCATTGAGATGTAATAAGAATAAATTAATAAAAAAAAATTTATGGCTGGTTTGGTGTCTCAGCCCTGCCACTGGCAGCCTTGTCTGGCTACAGAAGGTGGCAGGTTCAGTTTCCGGTATCCCCCATTACTAGGTATCTTAGTTAGGGTCACCCTCATAGATTTCAGGGAGACCACTAGGTTTGGGCTTTCCCCCTGAAATGCTCCTGCCTACCAGTGGTCTCTCCCGGTACTCTCTCCTTCTACACCACGACCTGATCCCTCCTATTCCCATCCCCACCCACCCCCAGTCCACCCTCAAAATCTATTCTATTTCTCCTTCCCAAGGAGATCCATGTGTCCCTCCCTTAACCCTTCCTTGTTATTCAGTCTCTGGGTCTGTGGATTGTAGCATGGTTATCCTTTGCTCTCCAGCTAATATACATCTATAAGTAAGTACATACCATGTTTGTCTTTTTTGTGTCTCTGTCACTAAAGATGTTTTTTAATTTTTTTCCTAGTTTCATCCATTTGCCTGAAAACAGCTTGATAACACTCCATTGTGTAAACGTACCACATTTTCTTTATATAGTATTTAGTTGAGGGACATCTAGGTTGTTTTCAGTTTCTGACTATTATGATTAAAGCTGTGGTAGGATGGAGCATTCTTTGGGTATTTGCCCAAAAGTGGTATAACTGGGTCTTGAGGTAGGTAAATTTTCAATTATCTGAGAGACAGCTGTATTGATTTCCAACATGACTGTACAAATTTGCATTCCCACCAGCAATGGAGAAGTGATCTCCCTGATTTTCACCCTAGCTGGCCTGAGCTGTCACTTATGTTTTTGATCTTAGCCATTCTGACAGGTGTAAGACAGATTCTCAAAAGAGTTTCAGGACTGCCTTACCAGGCCACAGGGAAAGAGGATGAACTCAATACTGATATGACCTGATGAGCTGGGATGGGTGGGTAGGGAAGCTCCCCTTTTCTGAGGAATGGGGGATAAGACTGGGAGGAGAGTAAAAAAGGGGCCTATGACCAGGATGTAAAGTCAATAAATACATAAAAATTTAAAAAGAACATTTCTTTAAGTGTTTCTCAGCCACTTGAGTTTTGTTGACAATTCTGTTTAGATATGTACTCCATTTTTATGTTTTAAATTTTTTATTTTTATTTGTTATAATTTACTTACATCTCCATTGCAATACCCTCCCTCTTATCTTCCTGTTCCCACCCTCCCTCCCTCTTCTGTCCTATTCCCCTCCCCTAGACCTCTAACCACAGCCTATCAGGTCTCATTTGTATAACCTGCATCCCCTTCCTCTGCGTTCCCACGGGGCCTCTCAGCCAAGGGCAGCAATCAAATCATGGGCACCATAGCTCGTATCAGAGGCAGTCCCCTGCTCTCCCCTCCCCTTCTGCATGTGGAGAATGAGCTGTCCATCAGCTATACCTGAACAGAGGGGTCTAGGTTCTCTGCTTGCAATGTCCTTGGTTGGTGCATCAGTTTGTGCAGGCCCACTTAGTACAGATCTGCCAGCCTTGATGATGATCTTGTGGAGCTACTGACAACTGCCCCCCTTTCTTCCAACCCCCATCTCTTCCATACAACTCTCAGGTCTACCAAGAATTCATCTGTAAGTCTCAATATTTGTCCCAATCCCCGCTGAGTAGAGTCTCTGAGAGGACATCTATGTTGGGCTAATATCCACTTATAACTGAGTATAAACTATGCATGCCTTTCTGGGTCTGGGTTACCTCACTCAGGACGATTGTCTCTAGTTGCATCCATTTGCCTGAAAATTTCAAGATTTCCTTGTTTTTGATAGCTGAGTAGTATTCCATTGTATAAATGTGCCAGAGTTTCTTTATCTGTTCTTCAGTTGATTGATATCTAGGTTGTTTCTAGATTCTGGCTATTACAAATAAGGCTGCTATGAACATAGTTGAGCAAATGACCTTATTGTATGGTAAAGCATTTTTCAGGTATATGCTAAGGAGTGGTATATCTGGGTCTTGAGGTAGCATTACTCTCAATTTTCTGAGAAAGAGCCAGATTTATTTCCAAAGTGGTTGTACAATTTTTCACTCCCACCAGCAATGTAGGAGTGTTTCCCTTTCTCTGCATCCTCGCCAGCATGTGCTGTCACTTGAGTTTTTTTGATCTTAGCCATTCTGACAGGTGTAAGATAGAATCTCAGAGTTGTTTTTATTTGCATTTCCCTGATGACTAAGGATGTTGAGCATTTCTTTAAATGTTTCTTGGCCATTTGATATTCCTCTGTTGAGAATTTTCTGTCTAGTTCTGTACTCCTTTTTTAATTGGGATATTTGGCTTAGTGGTGCATAATTTCTTGAGTTTTTATATATTTTGCATATTAGCCCTTTGTCAGATGTAGGGTTGGTAAAGAACTTTTGCCAGTCTGTAGGCTGTCACTTTGTTCTGTTGACAATGCTGTTTGTCTTCCAGAAGCTTTTCCATTTCATGAGGTCCCATTTATTGATTGTTGATCTCAGAGCCTGAGCTGTCAGTGTTCCATTCAGAACGTTGTCTCCTGTGCCAATGAGTTCAAGGTTCTTCCCCCAATACCCTATTTTTAAATCGGAATATTTGTTTTGTTGGTGTCTAATTTCTTGAGTTCTTTATATATTTTGGATATTATCCCTCTGTCAGATAAGGAATTGGAAAAATTATGTACCCATCTTGTTTTTTTTCCTCTGAAATACAGATTTTATTCACTTTATTTTTTAAATTTTTATTAATTTATTCATATTACATCTAAATTGTTAGCCCATCCCTTGTATCCTTCCATTCCTCCCTCCCTTCCGCTTCCCCCCTTACTCCCCTCCCCTATGTCTGTGACTGAGGGGGACCTCCTCCCCCTATATATGCTCATAGGGTATCGAGTCTCTTCTTGGTGACCTATTATCCTTCCTCTGAGTGCCACCAGGCCTCCCCATCCAAGGGACATGGTCCAATATGGGACACCAGAGTTTGTGTGAAAGTCAGATCTCCTTCTCCACTTAATGGTGGAGAATGTCCTGTCCATCGGCTAGACTGGGTAGGAGTTCGAGGTTTACTGCCTATATTTTCCTTGGCTGGTGCCATAGTTTGAGGAGGACCCCAGGGCCCAGACCAACCTGTAGTTTTCCAGGACCCTCTGGATCCTTCTATTTCCTCATTCTCCCAGGCTTCTCACACCTAAAGTCTCAATAGGATGTTCTCCCCTCTGACCCACTTTCCTGGTAGGTAAAGTTTTTCATAGGGGCGTACCCCTTGGACTAGTGTCTCGATATAAGTGAGTATATACCATTTGACTCTTTTTGCTTCTGGGTGAACTCACTCATTATGATAATTTCTAGCTCAATCCATTTGTCCACAAGTTTAGAAAATTCCTTGTTTTTAATAGCTGAGTAGTATTCCATAGTGTAAATATACCACAATTTCTTTATCCATTCTTCTACTGAGGGACACTTAGGCTGTTTCCAGGTTCTGGCTATTATGAATAAGGCAGCTATAAACATGGTTGAACATAAATCCCTGTTGTGTGGTAGTGCATCTTCTGGGTATATTCTAAGGAATGGAATAGCTGGGTCTTGAGGAAGCCCTATTCCCATTTTTCTGAGAAAGCACCAGATAGATTTCCAAAGTGGTTGTACTAGTTTGCATTCCCACCAGCAATGAAGGAGTGTTCCTCTTTCTCCACATCCTCGCCAGCATGTGGTGTCAGTTGAGTTATTGATCTTAGCCATTCTGATGGGTGTAAGATGGAATCTCAGTGTCGTTTTGATTTGCATTTCTCTGATGACTAAGGAGGTCGAGCATTTCTTTAAGTGTTTCTCAGCCATTTGATATTCCTCTGTTGAGAATTCTCTGTTTAGTTCTGAGCCCCATTTCTCAATTGGGTTATTTGGTTTGGTGGTGTTTAATTTCTTGAGTTCTTTATATATTTTGGATATTAGACCTTTGTCTTAAACAATAAAAGATCCTCTGGAGGAATCTCCATACCTGATCCCAAGCTGTACTATAGAGCAACAGTAATTAAAACAGCATGGTGCTGGCACAGCAATAGGCTAGTGGATCAATGGAATCGAACTGAAGACCCAGAGATGAATCCACACACACTTGATTTTTGGTCACTTGATTTTTGACGAAGAAGCCAAATCCATTCAATGGAAAAACGACAGCAACTTCAACAACTGATGCTGCTCTAACTGGCTGTCTACATGTAGAAAAATGCAATTAGACCCATATTTGTCACCTTGCACAAAACTCAAGTCCAAGTGGATTAAAGACCTCAACCTAAAACCAGAGACATTAACCCAGTTAGAGGAAAAAGTGGGGAAGAGTCTGGAACACATAGGTACAGGAGACAACTTCCTGAACAGAACACCAACAGCCCAGGCCTTATCGACAACAATTAATAAATGGACCTCATGAGGCTGAGAAGCTTCTGTAAGAGAACAAAGCGACAGCCTACAGACTGGGAAAAGATCTTCACCAACCCTTCATATGTACTCATCTTGTAAGCTGCTGTTTTGTCCTATTGATAGTGTCCTTTGCCTTTCAGAAGCTTTTCAGGTTCAGAGGTCCCATTTATTAATTGCCAGTCTTAGTGCTCATGCTATCTGTGTTCTGCTCAGTGGTTTCTTAATTATCTAAATGAAATAAAATGATTGAAAAATGTTTCTCAGTTATTTATATCTTGCTGAGTAAATGTGTGGAAGCTACTTAATTGCCATTCCCTGCAACCTAATGCCTCTATCCACAGAAACTAACGAGGCCATTGTCACACAGCCTCCACAAGCACCAGCCCACCAC
Source organism: Acomys percivali (assembly GCA_907169655.1). Taxonomy (NCBI): domain Eukaryota; kingdom Metazoa; phylum Chordata; class Mammalia; order Rodentia; family Muridae; genus Acomys; species Acomys percivali. The sequence goes on from OU015748.1 coordinate 367,291, forward strand.
CACACAAAAAGTAGCCAATCCCAGTCAGAGTCATGTAGCCACAGATAGATTTCCCTAGAATTTGTTTTATGTATTTACCTTTTTACAATTTGCATTATCAGGTAATATTTTTTCTTTTGAATTCTTCAAAACTGTGTTGAAGGACCTCAATTTATTTAAATGTAATGTAAGAAAATGTAACTTAGACACAGCTGTCTTTCTGATAATAGAATCAAAGAGCACGTGTGTAATAGTCTTGAAGTTAATCTAAGCAATGAAACACATTTGAAACTTTAAAGAGGTTTAAACATATAATTGTGAGCCCATAATTTTAAAGCACATTGTCTTCAGACCTTTGAAAAAAGTTGATGAGTTGTTTTCTATAACCTAGTTCAGATATCTTTTTTTCTGAAGTCATTATTGAGATAGCATAGTTACCTAATAATTATATTAAGAAAATTAATTATTCTTTATTTGACTACTTAAATCTAGACTAACAGTAATGAGACTTAGAAGGATGAAGTCAGCCTTGGACGTTATTTGTAGAAGTTCTCCTACATCAATTAAGTCTATCTCATCAGTTAAATATATTTCAGTGCCTCATTGATCAAGTGGTATTTGAAATCATCAAGTTGAAAAATCACCATGCATATATACATGAGATGAGAGCAAAGATGAATAACTACTTACACTGCATGAATAGAATAAATGACCAAATCAAGAAATCAGTACTAATAAAAATAGTATAAACCCCAGGTATTGGTGGCACATGCCTTTAATCCCAGCACCTAGGAGTCAGAGGCAGGTGGATCTCTGTGAGTTCAAGGCCATCTTGGTCTACAAAGTGAGTTCCAGGACAGCCAAGGCTACACAGAAAAGCCATGTCTCGAAAAACATTAATAATAATAACAACATAATAACAGTCTGATTGGGACAAATGTATATGTTGCCTTTTATCAAATAGAAATATATAAAGGTAGAAAAAATAAAATTAAAATAATATGTGACATATATAACTAGAGTTGATCACTAGTTTATTTAATTCACTTAGCTTTTAACTGTCTATTTTCTTGTTTATCTAAATACATATTGACTCTATTTATTTATAATAAACTAAATACAGTAGGAACAGTTATGAAAAATCAGGAAGGCTAGATGAAAAAGTTACATTCAAAATGTTTAGCTCATTTGTATTTGGCAACCTTGAAGAAAATCTTTTCTATCCTATCTAGGTGAGTCTAAAGTCTTGATCCTAAATAATTCTCTATAATATCTTGTATTTATCAACTTAAAAACATCTTTCTAGCCTTTAAAACACTTTCTTAAATCCCAAACAACTTAACCCTATCTGTGAAACTATAACTATCTAGTCTTCAACCCCATCAGAGACTTGAGAAGAAATATAATTATTAGTCAAGTAGGAAGTGCAAGCAGGCAGCTCTAAAACTAAGGATGACACAGACAGTTTACTTACTGCCTGCTGTCTCTACAATGTCAAAACATCATTGTCACCCTTCTGACCCATTAACCAGTGTTCTGGTGTATTTTCAAGAGCAAAAATGTTTCCAATCATGCCTAGAATGGTGGTAATGGTGGTATATGCCTTTAACCCCAGAACTTAAGAGACAGAGGCAGGTACACTTCTACACATTTGAGGCTAGCCTTATCTATATTGTGAGTTCCAGGACAGCCAGGGTTCTATAAAGAGACCCTGTCTCATAAAAAAAAAAAAACTATACCAATCAATAGTTCCATGAAATGCAATTAATGTTATATTGAAATGTCCTCTCAGCACAATCAGAATGGTAGTCATCAAGGAAACAAATAATAACAAATGCTGGTAAGATAAAAAGAGAACCAGACCTATTAGAGTCCTAATGGGAGCATAAACCAGTATAGCCACTATAGAAGTCAGTGTTAAGGCCCCTCAAAAGCCTAAAGAGCGGTCTGCCACAGAACCCCAGTTACTCTACTCCTAGGTATTTTACCTAGGAGACATCAAGTCAAAATACCTCAGAGATGCTTGCACAAGCTTTCCACAATTACTATGTGGAAACTTCACCAGCTGATGTATAAATTTGAGACTAAAATGAATGTTTTATATTACAGAGGTTTCTTAGCAACCATTTGCACATACTATACCTAATGTACTCAGTAATATTTGAGCCACAAACGAAAACATGTAGAAAAGCAAGCAAACACTAAGCACGTGTCAGGAATGTGAGTTTATTATACATGTTCTTACTACATCCATGTTCTCCCAGAGGAAGACTTTAACATGGAAATTACTGTGGGTTTTGCTGTGGTTGTTTGAGTTTTTGATTTTTGTTTTTTGTTCTGTTTCGTTTTGGGATTTTTTTTTTTGGGAGGGGGTTGGTTTTTTGAGGCAAGGATTTTCTGTGTAGCCTCTGGACTCACTTTGTTGACCAGGCTCAACAAGAGCCTGCCTCAACAAAGAGATCTGCCTGCTGGTATCAGAGGTGTGCATCAGCACTCCTGGCTGTGTTTATTTTTTAAAATATAAAACGCTTCATCCTTCTAGGATTCTAAAGAATTGCCATAACTCATGTAGGTGAGATCAAGAGCCTATTTTCAAGATGAAATCAAATTGATGTTTTCCTTTGGTCTAGATAATTACGGTAGCTGAGTTTAGGAACTAGATTTTTATTGGGGTCAGAGAAGGCCAAATATTTTTGCTCTCAATAATGTTTATAAGGACTAAACAACTTTGCCATGGCAAAGGGAAAATGCAAATGAGTGGGTATGGCTATGTTCTAATTAAGCTTTAAAAATGTTCAGCATGGCTCTTGCCCTAGCTGTGGTTTTCCATGTCCTATCTTGGCTGCGCTATTACTGAAGGTGGATCTCACATGGGAGAGGCACAGTATTATCTCATATATTTATTATGAGGGTGGTTCCTATTTGGTGATGAGTGGGCGCAGGAAAGAGGCCACACTATCTACTCTTTTTTTTTTTAAATTTTATTAATTTATTCTTGTTACATCTCAATGGTTATCCCATCCCTTGTATCCTCCCATTCTTCCCTCCCTCCCATTTTCCCCTTATTCTCCTCCCCTATGTCTGTTCCTGAGAGGGATTACCTCCCCCTGTATATGCTCATAGGGTATCAAGTCTCTTCTCGGTGACCTGCTTTCATTCCTCTGAGTGCCACAAGGTCTCCCCCTCCAGGGGACATAGTCAAATGTGAGGCACCAGAGTACATGAGAAAGTCATATCCCACTCTCCACTCAAGTGTGGAGACTGTTCTGACCATTGGCTAGATCTGGGTAGGGGTTTAAAGTTTACCGCCTGTATTGTCCTTGGCTGGTGCCATAGTTTGAGCGGGACCCCTTGGCCAAAATCTGCCTATCATAATGTCCTACTTGTAGGTTTCTAGGACCCACTGGATCCTTCTACACTGCTATTCTCACATGGTTCTCTCATCTAGAATCCCAATAGGATGTCCTCCCCTCTGTCCCAGTTTCCTGGTAAGTGAAGGCTTTCATGGGACATGCCCCTTGGGCTAGTATGCAGATATAAGTGAGTATATACCATTTGAGTCTTTCTGCTTCTGGGTTAACTCACTCATTATGATCATTTCTAGCTCAATCCATTTATCCACAAATTTCGGGAATTCCTTGTTTTTAATAGCTGAGTAGTATTCCATAGTGTATATGTAACACAGTTTCTTTATCCATTCTTCTACTGAGGGACATTTAGGCTGTTTCCATGATCTGGCTATTACGAAAAATTTGCTCAACTATCTACTCTTAAAGGAAGTTGGGCTGGTAAGATGAGTAAATAATTTGTATTTCATTCTAGACAGATCAAAGTCCCTTAGAGGGCACCCAAAATGAAAAAAAAAATGTATTCTTAGGACTTAATTATCACTTAATGCAGTTTGAAAAGTGAGTAAGATACTGAAAGAGTGGGAATGAGTTTAATCCTTTTGGGGAAAACAGTACAAGCTTAAGTGAGGAGATGGTACTTGCTCTGGACCATGAAAGGTGGATTGCACTTGGCCAGACATTGGCTGTATACAACATATTTCAGACAGGAGAAAAAAGTATGTGTATAACTAAAGATGCAAACAGGACCAACATATGTTGAAGATGATTTTTAAAATCTCAAGTTGTATCCTGGTATAAAAAGCAGGTCCAAGACAGCCAAGGCTACACACAGAAAGACTGTCTTGAAAAACCAAAACAGAAATAAACAAACAAAAAAACAACAAAAAAATCTCAAATTGAATAGAACTTGCCTGACACAGGTGAATGCAGATAAGACTTAGAAACTATATTTGATTCTGTTTTTTTTTCAAAAATTGGGCATTTTATATTTGAATGATAAATATTACAAAAAAGAAACATGAATAACAGTTTCCCCATGGTACTCTAAATATATATCTGTTACACCTAGGATGTGTATTCTTGTGATAAAAATAGACTAATAATTGATGTGAACATGATTTATTGAACTGGCAATTAATTTAAATAACTTACTTATCTTTAACAGACTGCAATAGCACTTTCAAAGTATTGAAAGTAAATCTTGTATTATAATTGAGTTGTATGGGTCCAATACCATATATGAGAGTCTAATGTGTATATATATATATATATATATATATATATATATATATATATATATGTATATGTATAGTGTGTGTGTGTGTGTAAAGAATAATTTTAAATTTGAGTTCTATTGTGAGTAACAATTAAGGCATTGAGTTGCAGAGTAGATTCATTAATCTACCTTTTGTCCTACCATCCCTTTATATTTCTATATTTTCCCCTTCTTTCTTTCCAACCCCTATCTCCAAACCTAAGAATGAAAAATAAGGGAAAGGAGAGACATCTCTGAGTCCAACCTTGTTTTCTCTCTAAATAATACCAACTCACATAAAAACATTTTTCAGGGAAAGAATTCCTTAACTTCTTCAGTGAGAGAATTAAGTTCTTTCTCTTTTAGGAGTTTGCCAATACTCTGTAGAAGTGTTTACTCATTATTAAATTATTTATGTGCATGTGTTTTCATTATCTGATAAATCCTAAATGTTAATAACTGTATTTACAAACATTCACATAGAACACTCGAGAAACAGTAGGTGAAGGAAAGGAGGAAAGTGAGAGAGAAATAAAATGAGAAAGATAGAAATGAAGACAAAAGGGAGAAATAGAGGTTTGGGAGGAAGGAAGAAATCACAATTCAAAAGCACATTTTTCACATGCGAACATTTGCTATCACTGTGTATTTATATAAACACATTTACTGATGAATCTATTTCCTCAGTGATGGTGGCTGATGAGAATGTAAACATGTGCTTGTGTTGGGAGTTAGTGTGTCAGTTTCTCCAAACCAAAATCTAACTACCATACAATTGAAGTAGTACACCCTTGGACACCTACCCACAGAACTCCAAGTCCACACACCAGGGATTTCTTTGTACATCTATGCTTTTTGCTGTACCATTCACAACAGTCAAGAAATGGAACTAGCCTAGATGTACATTAGTAAATGAGCTGATAGAAAATGTGGTGTATATACACATGGAATTTTACACACCTGTAAAGAAAAGTGAAACTGTGACATCTGTAGAAAGTAGTTATGTAGACGAACTAAGAGAAAACTTCATGAGGCACAATATTTTTAATTGGCCAGTGTTTCTTTTTGTCCCTTTGAGTAGTTCCTCTGTCCAGGACCATGAAACTTCAGCTGAGAAATCCATTGCCCCTTCATTAGCACACCCTTAAGCCTGATTTTTTTTCTCTTTCTATTGTCAGCATCTTTTTCTTTTTCTCCTTTATTTATTTAATAACTTTACATCAAGATTCTGGCCTACTCCCTCTTCTCCCCCTCCCAGTCCCACCCACACACCCCCTCCTCTTATTCCCCCTGGTCCTTCCTCCCAGGGAAGGGGAAGCCCCCAAGTGGTACCAATGTACCCAGGCATCTCAAGTAATAGCATGACTAAGCACATCTTCTCCCACCAAGGAGTGATACAGCAGCCCAGTTAGGGGAAAGTGAACCACTATCAGGTAGCAGAGTCAGAGACAGCGCTTACTCCTATTTTTAGAGGACTCATATGATGACCACACTACACATCTACTACATATGTGTAGGGGGTCTAGGTTCAGACATGCATACTCTTTGGTTGATGGTTCAGTCTCTGTGAGCCCCGATGGATCCAGGTTAGGTTACTCTGTAGGTCTTCTTATGGTGTCCTTGACCCCTCTGTCTCTATCCATACTCCCACTTTTCCACATAACTCCCCAACCTTGGTCCATTGCTTGGCCTGGGGTTGCTGCTGAATCTGTCTCCATCAGCTACTGGACAAAGCCTCTCAGAAGACAGTTAAGGTAGACTCATGTCTGCAAGAATAACAGAGTATCATTAATAGTGACAGTGTCAGCCCTCTCCCATGAGGCGGGTCTCAAGTCAGCATCTTTTTCTATGACTTTGAATGTTGACAGTTTGATTACAATATGCTTTGGCACAGTCTTGTTAAATAAAATATGCTTGAAACATCAACATTTAAGTACATACATATCTATGTCTGTCCACAGACTTAAATAGTCTTTTGCTATTATTTATTTAAATAAAAAACTCAGCACTTTATCCGTATCTTTGATAAGTTTTTTCCTTTGGACACTGTCATACAACTCTTGTGAACATTTTGTTTCTCATGTGTAACCTATTCTACCCCATCCTTCAATTGCATGTTTTCCAACCACTTGTTTTCAAGGTCACAAATTCCTCCTGTTTCTTGATTGTTTATACTATGAATCTATTCTATTACATTTTAAAGTTCATTCATAGTATTCTGCAGTTCCAAAATTTCTGTTTGATATTTTTAAAGATAATTTCAATGTCTCTTAAAAATTTGGATTATTCAATATTTCATAAGTTTTATCATTTTCTCTATCTTCTTTTTTTTTTGTTCTAGTTTGTAATTACTGTTGATGTTTTTTCTCTACTTGATGATTGCTAAGAATCCTGAAAACACTCATTTTGAATAATTGGCAGACAGTTCATATAGGTCCATTTCTTCAGATTCTGGTTGTTGGTAACTATTATCTTTTTGGTTTTATATGTTTCTTTGCATTGATGTCTGTGCATTTGATAACTAAGTCATCTCTCACAGACTCTAAGGTCAAGTCTCGTTGTAAACAGAAGTTCCCATAGAAGATCTGTGTATGTGAGGGCAGAACATTTACTCTGCATCTCTGACATCAGAACATGGTCAGTGATGCCTTTGTGCAACTGACATCAGTGTTTAACTTCCCATTGATTCTCAGAAGCCAACATTGGATGCCCAAAGAGCAAGCCCATGTTGGTGTCTTTGGTAGCAATGACTAATAATATCTTCTTGGCCTCTTTTAATTACAGTGTGGATATAGTGGCCTTTGCATTGTTGTTTTATAGTACTTACATCTGCTTCACCTAAAAAATAGTATACTGAAGTTTGGGACACGTTTCTGATATGCCTGTGAACTTATTTACTGGGAAGGGGGTAAGAAAAAAGACCCACACACTGGAGAGGTTCACAGTGCAGGATGCTAGACTTTAGAGACTCTGAGGTCAATGTGTCAACAATACATTTAGTTTTTGGTATTATGAGATAGAATCTCTTATTTGCTTATTCCCTATATCCTGGTACTTTGTTGGCTTCATAAGGATTCCTTCATTTGCAGATGTCTCTTTCATGTCCAAAAGAGAATATCTATCTATATCTATATATATTCTATAGGGCAATAGGCACACTGAATCAATGAAGCCTGCTGTCCTCCCCCTCCCCCACAGTGTGATTTCAGCTTAATTTAACTTATTATATCTTCATTGTCCTCATTTCCAAATAAGGTCACATTCTACATTATAGATGTTAGAAATTCAGTGTATAAATTTTAGAGGAACATAGAGAAAACTGTAATATTCAGGAAAACCAACAGTGCATCCTTAATCATGAGCCAAGCTTTCACTTTGTTATTTGTGTCTTTGTCTCCTGATTATAGGTTTAGTTATTATTGGTTTAGTTTTGGCTTAAAGCTGAACACATTAAGAACAGACCCATTCTAAACAGAACGTTTGTTCTCATAGCAGTACCAAGACCCAAGAATAATGGGTCTAGACTAGGGGTTCCATCTTGGAACAACAATTTTTAAAATCAAGAAGGAATTGGATTTTCAGATTTGTATATTTATTGAGTAATTAAAATCAATAATGTGAGCATAATAAAAAGGACATGCAAGTAAAAAATATTTATGGTATTAAGATTTATTAGTAAGAATAAAACTAATGGCTTCACAAATTTATCCTGATTGTATTTTCCTTCTGAAATATTATTTTTTCACAATTTAAGATATTCCTTTGATTATTGATTTTTAAACATTTTCTCAGGAAACAATTTCAATTTTATTTCTTATTTTAACTTCTGTTGCTTTTTGCTTGAACATTAGTCTCCCATTATCAGCTGAAAGAAAGTAATGTCAGAGAAAAAAGAGATCTCTAAGCAAATAATAAAATGAATAAAATGAATATACAAATTCTCCTATCCCTATACATCTAGTGATGAAAAGACTTAAAAATACTATAAATCATGGTGGAGAGGGGCTTATAATGACCTACCTCTAGCTAAGAAGTGATTGATAATTGATGGCTGATAGGGGAGGAAAAGCCAGTTTTCTTTAGCTGTGGTCTTGACTGGGCTGCTCTACTGCATGTCCCTACCCCCATGCACATATAATTACACTGTGTCTTTAAATAGGTGCGTGAGATTGTGATAAAAAGTGGTGGCAGGTATGGGAGGGGATGGAGGAAGATAAGAGAGATACATATGATCAAAACATATGTGTATATTTAAAATTCTCAAACAAACATATTAGGTTACTACTGTGAATTCAGGACAAACTCAATTCTGGATACAAGGCATGTTTTCTAGGAGTTCCCAAGGTCAATGCCTCTCTATTTCGGCAAGATTTACACATAAAATTAATTAATTAAATAACATGGGTCTACCCCTTATCATATAGTTCCTGGCTAACATTTGTAACATTTGACTACTATGCTTTTGCTTGTGGGTGAAGTAGAGATTACAGAAATGGTGAATAGTTTGTGGGAAAGGACAAGACTGTGATAAATTTTTGGTATTCAATTTTCTTTTTGTTATTACCTACCATGATGGTACAATTCTGTACTCTTCTACATCAGTGCCAGTTTTATTACTGTGATGCCTCGAAATAGCTTCAGGAAGGTTACCCCAGAGGTCATGGAACACAGTCTGAAATATTTCAACGGTATTGTTTATTTGCTCAATTTAAAAAATTCAACCAGAACCATGGTAGGACAGATAGATCGCTATTTGCATAACTTAACCTGTATCTGGAATAAAATATTATTACTGGACAGAGATGTAGTTTCTGGATTTTTCTTTTCCTGGATCTCTGTGTAAAACATATGTGCTCTATGTCCCTGTTTTCCTGCTCCTGTGTGGCCGTTTCATTCTCCTCCAGCTTTGAAAGACATTTTCATGATGGTTAATCACCATTGGAGTATAGTCATCACCATCAGAAAGGTGAGTCATGAGTCTTATCTGCATCCTAACCCAGGCTTCTGTGAAATTTAGAAAATTCTCATTACTTTTCATGAAATTCTGAAAGCTTGCTGCTTATGGAAATGAGTTCTGTGTAGGATATGGCCATGCCTGTTTGTTGCCCATCTGATATGACATCCTCACTCTAGGTGTTTGGCTGAAAAGTGTCTGTGTATATCTGGTTACCTAAATTTAACCTCAACATCACCAAATGTATAAAAAATCCAACACGGTATCTGACTGATGGGGATGAGGTATCTTTCAGAATGTGGGGAGGTGGCAGTTTCTAATCTACAGTATCTAATCTGCAGCATCTTTGTTATTTGGATGAGGAACGTTAATGAGGTTATAGCCACAGCTATTTGTCTTCTCACTGCTGTTTGATTCTTGTATGGCATAGTTATACCATTTCCCTAGCGTATTTTAGAATACCTTGCTTTATATACCCTATTAAAATCTTCATTAAGTTGAAGCTAATCAGTGCTAGATTCCAGGTCCAGTAGGGTTCAGAATTGGAAGGAGAATGTGTGGCATAGATGAAAGAAGACTTGGACCAAGAGGTGCAGTTCACACACGCTGGCACTGAGACAACTAAGGCCACCTTTATCTACACATCTATTTTTTTTTACAGCTGAAAAGGTTACATTCATTTTCTCACATACAGTCTCTTTTAATAACTTTTAACAGTATTTAACAGTAATGTGCACACGGCACTCTTTCTCTTTCTTCTCCTCTTGAATACTTGCAGTTTTCTGTCAACCCATGAGGAAACGTGGCCTCAGCAAGCAGTTAATATCTAACCCAGAACACTGGTACATATCCAAGTGATCATGCTTGGCAACATGATATACAGTATAGAAAGGTGATAGGCTACATACCCAGAAAATTGGCATCTCCCTACATCCTGATCAGGAGATCTAATTTTTATACTGCTCAGGGCTCTTGGTAAATTAGTAACCGAAGTCAGTTCCTCATCCGTGCTTGTCTTGTCTCTTAATGTTTTTATTCAGTCTTGGAGCCAACGATACAGCAAGACCTTCCTAAGTTTTTGATCATCATCTGGCTGTTATTTGGAACAGGTTGGCAAGCAAATTGTTGTCAGAACCAAGTTCCCATCAGGAGAGAACATTCAGACATCATTTAATGCACCCAGATCATGCCCTTGTGTTGACTCAACTGCATCATCATTATAAACTAACAGTGGAGTAGTGATCTGTCCCGTTCCCACAATCCTCAGAGACAAACAAGAGTGAATCATAGCCTGAGCTTTCTTTGTCTGACTCTTGGGAGATGTCTGCTACAGACAAAGTGAAAGTAAAAATTGCCAAAAGCAAAACCAAAAATGTTAACGCAAGAGAAAGATTAACCAGGCATTCCTTTTGGAAAGTCTTCACTTACCAGGAGATTGGAATAGTTATGAGGACATCCTATTAGGACTCTAGGTAAGAGAAATATAGAAGATGGAGAAATAGAAGGACCCAGAGGGTCCTAGAAACCTACAAGTAGAACCTCACGATGGGTGGATTGGGAATCAGGTGGATCTGCTCAAACTATTGCACTAACCAAGGACAATACAAGTAGTAAACATTGAACCCCTACTCTGATCTACCCAATGGACAGGGCATTCTCCACATTTATGTGGAGAGCAGGGACTGACTCTGACATGAACTCTGGTGCCCTATTTTTGACCACCTCCTCTGGGTGGGGAGGCCTGATGGCACTCAAAGAAATAATAAGAAGGCTACCAAGATGAGACTTGATAGCCTATGACCATATAGTGGGGGAGGAGGTCCCCTTGGTCATAGCCCTAGGGGAGGGGAATAGGGTGAAAACAGGAGGGAGGGAGGAACGGGGAGATACAAGTGAGGGGCTAACAATTGAGCTATTAATAAAATAAAAATTTTAAAAAGGAGAGAGAGAGAGAGAGAGAGAGAGAGAGAGAGAGAGAGAGAGAGAGAGAGAGAGAG
>OU015748.1:382861-395089 GCA_907169655.1 Acomys percivali
TCTCTCCATTTTATCAGCCAACGTTCTCCGTTACAGACCGCTTGGCTGCTGTTGTGGTTCCCATGGCTGTGGTACCTTTGTCTCATCACTGAAGACATGTTGCAGCATAACCTAACAAGGACTCTGAATTCCTGAAGTTGGCTAGTATATTTTTACTGCCTCAAATGATATACGAACTCAAGTTTTATATTGTCCTCCAATAAGTTTGTCTAAAAACAGTCTATCTATACCCAAAAATATATTCATTTCATTAATGAATATGACTTTTTTGGAACTATTATAGCTCAATAAACAGTACTGACATGAATAAAAATCCATCATGTCTAGTGTTAGTAAAAGTTATCCATGATAGCTAATGCTTTTCTTTCCACCTAATGAGGAGAGCTCATAATTTATGTAATAATTTACTGATTCTCCTGAAAGATTATTAGCTGAAAGGAGAGAAGAAAAATCATTTCTCTTTAGTTTATTTTCAGATTCCTAGTACCCATAATTGTGTCAAATGTAAAGATAATATTCAATATACATCAAATAATCTAAGAAATGACCCACCAAAAGCTTTCCCTGTTATTAATAGATATTGTTCTTGACTCACTCCTCCCCCAAAAATGTTTCCTTCCACTTTGGCCAGTATCCTGTATGGATAAACTGGGTTAGTAGAGAGTCAGAAGAAGTAAAATGTTTTATAAATTGATCCAAAGACTTTAATAGAAGTTCATAGACAAATATTTCTCTATCTTGTATAGTTTAGGTTGTTTTAAGTAACAAAATAAAAATGGCAATAGGCAGTTGTAGATTTATGGTTTCATATTGCTTTTGCTTGGGTTGCTTGAAATTACACAGTTCATATCAACCAAGATAAGTGGTGTTTGAATGACACAACTTGTTTCATTTCTCAAGATGCACTAAGTGTTTTGTTGGTTAGATCTATTGAAGTTCAAATATCTGTGATGCAGTGATTCAATTACTAGACGAATACGTCTCTTTCTGTTGCTTCTTCACTTGTTCAGAAATAAATATTAAAACAAATAATGTGTTTTGTATTTCTTCAAATTCATATGCTGTATCAATAATGAGCATTTTAAGCCAAGTCCTTTCTCTCTAAGCCACAAATGTCATCACAACTCATAGTAACGAAGCTTTCTTCAGAGATTCCAAGTATTTAAGCAGCCAGATTTACTTGGTAACAGTTCAGGATAGAAGCCTATTCTATTTCATCAGTTTATTTTACAGAGGAATGAGTGTGGTCAGAGGAACTCCAAATACAGAGTAGTTCATAATTGTGGAGATCTATTTAATGATGAGATAGATAAATAGTGTATTCTAGATTATGTTGTTATTAAAGAAAAGTAGCTGGTATTTTACATAGCAACTGTGAATTAAGGACATTAGCCCTTTTGAGATATGAAGTTATTCTAAGTATGGTGACACTTGACTTTGAAGAGAGACACCCATATCCAAGGCAAGACAATAATCATATTTGACCCAACCTTAATGTATATATTGGTTGTTAGTCAATGAAATTATCACACGAGTTATGACAATCATATCACCATTGCTTACATATAAGTTAGTCATGTTTGCTTTCTGCACTGCCAATCTGTGCATTTCTACTGTGCACAGATATTTCCTACCACTGAGCCTTTCCTTAAGCTGAGCCTTCCTTCCCCTGTGGAAAAAGAAGATAGACGCCTGCCTCTAAGATCCCCAGTCTGACAAAGCACTGTGTTAACTAAGACTGGGAGACCTGGAAGCTATGCACAAGATTAAACTTTTAAGTAAAATAACTACATGATTTTTATTTACAGGCCTTTATTGAGTCTGTTTATTCTGAAAGAAAGGAGGAAAATGCTTGGAGCTTTAAAGAAAAGAACAACAGCAAAATCCCTTATTGTGAATGCCGAAGGTCCAGGGCAATGACATTCTTCTGCAGTATCTTTCCAAATGGTTTAAATGGTTTGTGGTCATCATCAGATAAATGATTTAAGAAATGTAAGCATTTGAAAATCAGTGAGAATTTGAGAAATGGTTCAGTTAGTTCAGATTACTATAGAAAAATGTCATGATCTAGATAAACACTATAAGTTTGTTTTTTTATAGCTCCAGAAGCCAAAAAAAAAATCAGTATAAAATTATCAATAGATTTTCTGTCTAATAAAGGCCTATTTTATTCATAAATGGTCCCTTCTCCCTGTGTTGTCACATAGTGAAAGGAGAAAAGCTTCTTTGATCCTCTGTTATAAAGATACCAAAATCCTGAAGCCCTAATCACCTCTTCAGGTCTTACCCCTTAGTCACATTTGTGATTATCTTTTAGCTTATGTGTGCATGGACTTCATAAACATTCAGACCTTAGCAACCAGAATAGAAAGAGGAGAGAAAAAGAGTTTATGTTTCCATCTCCTTAGAGACAAGCTTTTGCTTACTTCCTCCTTGCAGAGCTAAGCTGTGCTGTAGAAAACAGATGGAGAGAAATTGAAGTTTTCTTAAAGACATGAAGAATTGAGACCCCCAAAAGGAGAGCTGGAAGACTTTCAGAGCCAGAGGTAGTGAACATCTGCAGCTAAACAGTATTTGCTGGATATGATATAGTAGAGTTGCACATAAGAGCGCACAGGAGCTGTGACCTGCACATGATCGAGTCAGTTCACATCCCAGCAAGGGAGGGAATGAACTAATGAAACTCTACAACTCAAGGATTTATTGGCAAGTGAGGGTTGTTGAAAGTTTTCTTTAGCGATTCTTGCCTTACAGGCAGCCAATGTTCCAGGAAACGGTCCTATACCTATGTACACTAATTTGACTCAGTGAGTTTTGCAAAAAGGGAACATGAAGGAATAGTGGTAGAAAGAGTGAGGAGAGACTAGAGGAGGGAGGGGCATATTTGATCAAAAAGCATTATATGCGTGTATGAAATTCTTAAACAATTGCAAAACAATTTGAGAGACAAAACTGGCCTTTCTCTTTTCCAGTTAAAGTATGATGACTTATCATACCTTATAAACAACGATTAGTTTCTCAACTAATAGAGAAGCATCTCTAAGAATTATTTCCTGCTTGGTAACGAAGCCTTAGTAGCAACAGTCATGTTGCTGTGGGAAGGTGGGTAGCCCTGTAAAGAACAAATAAGTCTTGAGGTAGAGAACCTACTAGCTCACGTTGAGTGAAAACACACAGCAGACCTCACTCTCCAGTTTACCCTATTCCTTTATCTAAAGAGATTTAGGTAGCAAATAACATTATACTAAGCCATGCAAAAGATGGATAGTTAAAGATGTAAGGTTAGTCAAAAGTTGAACACGACAGAAATTCTGGCACAGTTTTGACATTTTTTCATGGATCTATGAAAACATATTTTCCATTTTTACTTTTAAGTTTGAGTGGGATGGAGAAACTTAGAGGTTCAGAATAGTTGCAACCTGTGGAAGCAGATGTCATTGGTGTTAATCTGTTGTGTATTTTATGTGGGCGATACTACTTCTGTGTTTGAAAACATTTCAGTCTTTTGTGAAACTTTGCCACCAGCCTGCAAACTAAAGAGAAGACCTCCTACTTGAAGACATCTGAACAGGACGGTCTAGGTTCTTGGCATGCATACCCTTGTTGCTGCATTAGTTTGTGTAGACCCTCCTGGGTGTTGATTTGCTGACTTTGATCATCTCCTTGTGAAGCTCCTGACCTCTTTGGGTCGTTACATCCCCCCACTCTTACATACAACTCGTGGTGCTCTGCCTAGAGTCCAGCTGTGAGTCCCAGCATCTGTCTTGATCTCCCACTGGGTGGAGTCTCTCAGAGGACTAATATCCACTTATAAGTGAGTATATACAGTGTGTGTCTTTCTGGGTCTGGGTTACCTAACTAAGGAAGATTGTTTCTAGTTCCATCCATTTGCCTGCCAATTTCAGGATTTCTTTGGTTTTAATAGTTGAGTAGCATTCCATTGTGTAAATGTATCTCAGTTTCGTTATCTATTCTTCAGTTGAGGAACATCTAGGTTGATTCCAGATTCTCACTATTATGAATAAGGCTGCTATGAACATAGCTGAGCAAATGGCCTTGTTTTATGGTAGAGCAACTTTTGGGTATATGCCCAGGAGTGGTATAGCAGGGTCTTGGGTAGCACTATTCCCAATTTTCTGATAAAGCAGCAGATGGATTTCTAAATGTACAAGTTTGCACTCCAACCACCAATGGAGGAATGTTTCCCTTTCTCCACATCCTTACCAGCATGTGTTGTCACTTGAATTTTTTATCGTAACCATTCTGGTAGGTGTAAGATGGAATCTCAAGTACTTCTGATTTGCATTTCCCTGATAACTAAAACACTGACCATTTCTTTAAGTGTTTCTCAGTGATTTGATCTTTGGTTGAGATTTCTCTGTTTAGTTTTGAGTCCCATTTTTTTGATTGGATTATTTGGTTTGTTTGTGTTTAATTTCTTGAGTTCTTTGTATATTTTGGATATTACCCATTTGTCTGATGTAGGTTTGCTGAAGATCTTTTTTCAGTCTGTAGGCTGTTGTTTTGTTCTGTTGGCAGTGTCCTTTGCCTTACAGAAGCTTTTCAGTTTCGTGAGGTCCCATTCTTAATTGTTGATCTTAGAGCCTGAGCTATTGTTGTTTTCTTCAGGAAGTTGTCTTTTGTGCCAAGGAGTTCGAGGCTCTTCCCCACCTTTCCTTCTAGCAGATTTAGGCTGTATGGGTTTATGTGGAGATTGTGAATCCACTTGGACTTGAGTTTTGTGAAGGGTGATAAATATAGATCTATTTACATTTTTCTACATGTAGACATCCAGTTAGACCAGCACCATTTGTTAAAGATGTTATCTTTTTTCCATTGTATGGTTTTAGCTTCATTGCCAAAAATCAAGTGTCCTTAGGTGTGCACATTTATTTCTGGCACTTTGATTAGATTTCACATATCAACTAGCCTATTTCTATGCCTGTGCCATGCTATTTTTATTACTGTTGCTCTATAGCACAGCTTGAGACCAGGAATGGAGGTTACTCCAGAAGATCTTTTATTATACAAGATTATTTCAGCTATTCTGGCTGTTTTTTTTTCCATATGATGTTGATAATTGATCTTTCTAGGTCTGGAATTAATTTTGTTGGTATTTTGATGGGAATTGCATTGAATCTGTAGATTGCTTTTGGTAAGACAGTCATTTTTACAATATTGGTCATCAGATGGGAGATCTTTCCATCTTCTGATATCATCTTCAATTTATTTTTCCAGAGACTTGTAGGTTTTTTATATATATATATAAGTGTTTCACTGGATTGGTTACATTATACCAAGATACTTTATATTACTTGTGGCTATTGTGAAGGGTGTAGTTTCCCTAATTTCTTTCTCAGCCCATTTAACATTTGTATACAGGATGGCAATTGATTTTTTGAATTGATCTTCTATCTGATCACTTTGCTAAAGGTGTTTATCATCTGTATGAGTTTTCTGGTTAAATTTTGGGGGCCACTTATGTATACTGTATCATCTGAGAAAAGTGATATTTTGACTTCTTGCTTTCTGATGTAAATCTCACTGATCTCCTTTTGTTGTTTTATTACTCTAGCTAGAACTTCAAGTATTATATTGAGGAGATATGGAGAGAGTGGGAAGCCTTGTCTAGTCCTTGATTTTAGTGGAATTTCTTTGAGTCTCTCTGCATTTAATTTGATATTGGCTGTGGGCTTGCTCTATATAGCTTTATTATGTTTAGGTATGTGTCTTTTATTTCTGCTTTCTCCAAGACTTTCAGCATGAGCAGATGTTGGCTTTTATCAAATCCTTTTTTTTTTTTTTTTTTGGCATCTAAGGAGATGATCATGTGGTTTTTTTCTTTCAGTCTGTTTATATGGTGGATTACATTGATGAATTTCCATGTATTGAACCACCTCTGCATGCCTTGGATGAAGCCTACCTGGTCATGGTGGATGATATTTTTGATGTGTTCTTGGATTCACTTTGTGAGTATTTTATTGAGTATTCTTGAATCAATGTTCATAAGAGAAATTGGTCTGAAATTCTCTTTCTTTGTTGGTCTTTGTGTGCTTTAGGTATCATAGAATGATACCTAAATTCATTGGTAATGTTCCTTTCATTTCTATTGTGTGGAATAGTTTGAAGAGTATTGGTATTAGTTCTTCTTTGATGGTCTGGTAGATTTCTGAGCTGAAACCATCTGGCCCTGGACTTTTTTTTTTTTTTTTTTTTTTGATGAGAACTTTTAAAAACTGCTTCTATTTCCACAGGAGAAATAGGAATATTTAATTTGTTTCTTGATCTTGATTCAACTTTGGTAAATGGGATCTATCAAGAAAATTGTTCACTACAGTGAGATTTTCTACTTTTGTGGTGCATCAGCTTTTAAAGTAAGACTCAATGATTCTTTGGATTTCCTCAATGTCTGTTGTTATATCTCCATTTTCATTTCTGATTTTGTTGATTTGGATAGTGGTCTCACTGCTTTTTTGCTAGTTTGCCAAAGGGTTTGTCTATCTTGTTGATTCTTTTAGAGTACCAGCTTTTGGTTTCATCAATTCTTTAAATTTTTCTCATTGTTTCTAATTTATTGATTTTAGCCCTGAGTTTGATTATTGCCAGCTCTCTACATCTTTGGATGTGCTTGCATCTTTTCTCCCTTAGTGCTTTCAGGTGTGCTGTTAAGTTGGTTGCATCAGATGCTTCCAATCTCTTTATGAAGGCAGTGCTATGAACTTCTCTATTAGCACTTCTTTCATTATAGCCCATAAGTTTGGGTATGTTGTACCCTCATTGTCATTGAATTTTAGGAACTCCCTAATTTCTTTCTTTCTTCTCTGACCTGGTTGTCATTGAATAAAGAAGGTTCAGTTTCTATGTGTCTGTAGGCTTTTTGTTATTTCTGTTGTCATTGAGGTCCACTTTATTCCATTGTGGTCTGATAGGATACAAGGTATTATTTCAATTTTCTCGTATCTGTTGAGGATTGCTTTGTGAACTAATATATGATAAATTTTGGAGAATGTTCCATGAGTTGTTGAGAAGAAGGTATAATCTTTTGTGTTTGGGTGAAATGTTCTATAGATTTGTTAGGTCCATTTGATTAATGACATCTGTTAGTGTCATATTTGGGGAGTTAGTTTCTGTTTTGTTTATCTATCCTTTGATGAGAGGGGGCTGTTGAACTCTCTCACTGGTAATGTTTGGAGATACTATTAATATGTGTCGTTTGAGCTTTACTAATGTTTCCTTTACAGATTTGGTTGCCCTTGTATTTGGGGCATAGATGTTCAGAATTGTAATGTCATCTCTTGGCTGATTTTTCCTTTGATGAGTATGAAGTGTCTTTACTCATCTATGTTGATTATTTTTTTAAATTTTATTTTATTAATTTATTCATATTACATCTCAATGGTTATCCCATCCCTTGTCTTTATTTTGATTTTTTTCTGGTAGAAAGTCTATTTTATTAGAATGGCTACTCCAGTTTGCTTCTTGTGTCTATTGGAAGACCTTCTTCCTGACCTTTACTCTCAGGTAATGTCTATCTTTGTGGCTGTGGTGTATTTCTTGTATACAACAGAATGTTGAGTCTTGTTTATGCATCCATTCTGTTAGTCTGTGTCTTTTTATTGGAGTGTTGAGACCAGTAATCCTGAGAGAGACTAATGACCGGTGACTGTTAGGTCTTTTTAATTTGATGTTGGTTGTGGTAGTGTGTTTGTGTACTTGTCTGATATTTGTTTTGCTGAAGTGAAGTCATCTATTTCCTGTGTTTTCCTGTGTGTATTTAGCCTCCTTTGTTTGGAGTTTTCCTTCTAGTATCTTCTGTAAGGCTGGATTTGTGGATAGGCACTGTTTAAATCTGCTTTTGTCATGGAATATCTTGTTTTATCCATCTATGGTTATTGAAATAGATGGGTATAGAAGTATGGAATGAATCTGCAGTCTCTTAGTATTTGCATGATCTTTCCAGGCCCTTCTGGATTTTATGGTCTCTACTGAAAAGTCAGGTGTGATTCTGGTTGATTGGCCATTGTATATTACTTGGCCCTTTTCTCTTGCCACTTTTAATATTTTTCTTTGTTCAGTAAAGATAGTGTTTTGATCATTGTGTTTCAGAAGGATTTACTTTTCTTGTCTACTCTATTTCAGGTTCTGTAGGCCTCTTGTATGTTTATAGGCATCTCTTTCTTTAAATTGAGGAAATTTTCTTCTATGATTTTGTTGAAAATATTTTCTGAGCCTTGAAGGTGGGCATCTTCTCTTTTCTCAATTTCTATTAATCTTTGGTTTTTTCTTTTCATGGTGCCCTCAATTTGTTGGATGTTTTGTTTCTGGATTTTTTTTTTTTTTTAGGTTTAACATTTTATTTGATTGTTGCATCAAAGTCTTCCATTGTATCTTCTACCTGAGATTCTTTTCTCCATCTCTTATATTATGTTGTCAATGTTTATTTCCATAGTTCCTGTTTTCTTCTCTAAGTTCTTCCCAGGATATCATCAATTTGTGCATTTATTATTTTTCCCACTTTCATCTTCAGATCTTGAGCTGTTTGCTGATTTCCTTCACCTGATTGTTTGCATTTTCCTGAATGTCATCCATTGATTTATTCATTTCCTCTCTATAGGCCTCTGCCATGGCCTCTTTAAGGGCCTCATTTAGTTTGACTGTATCTTCTTGTATTTCTTTAGGGACTCTATTTGTTTCCTCAATTACCATCTCCATAAAGAAAGATCTGAGGTCTTTTTTGTTTTGTATTGTTTTGTTTTCTTTCAGTTGTGTTAGAATGTCCAGAGTCGATAGCTTTGGGATAACTGGGTTCTGGAGATACCATATTACTTTGGTTTTTGTTGTTTGTATTTTTATGTGGGCCTTTAGCTATCTGGATGTCTCTGCTGTTATGTGATAGTTTCTGGCATCTTCACTGGCTATTGAGAGCCACTAGCATGTGAATGGCTGTAGGCTGAGACCCTTCCCCTATGGGGTTCAGGGAACCCTTCTGTGTTGGATCAGCCCGGTGACTTAAGGTCAAACTCAGGAACTTGACATGAGTCAGCAGGGTGACCTGAGGACAGAGCTACCCGTGTTCCACACTGTGGTGTCTCCTCTCGGGAGGAAGACTCAGATACTGGTGCTTTGTGGCCCACAGCTCAGTCTGAGATACATAGTGCCGGTGCGTCATGAAGACAGAACTGTGGCTAGATGCTGGATACTGTGCTTGCACCTATAGGTACCTCAGAACTTTCCATGGATGAGCTGGGTGACTTGAAGTCAGATCCACTTGTGTTCCACCCCTTGGATCTCCTCTGGGCTGGAAGACACAGACACTGGTGTTTTGTGTCCCAGAGATCAGTCTGGGACACTGAGGGCTGTGTTGTGTGCTTCCATTTGGGGCTAGACACTGGAGACTCGTCACACCTATAGAAATTTTACTGTGGATTATCTGAGTGACACAAGGTCAGACTTGGACTCACCTGTGTTCCACATAATGTGGTCCTCTCTCACCTGGAAAACACCTGCACTGGTGTTTTGGAGCTCTCAATTTGGTGCTTTAGTGCTGTGTGTGATCAGCACTGCCATCTTGGATCTCTGATTATTTAACTTTTTAACATATTTTAAATGCCTTATATTGGACACTGAAAGATTAGTTGTTAATCATGAGTAAAGATGAATTTTACTTTTACAGAATGAAAGATATTATTCATACAAAAGTTCATATAGCTGTATTAAAGGGGAATTTGGAATTGGAACTAATAGCTCCATATCCTTCAACTGCATTCTATGACTAATGATGTATTAAATTTCAGAGAGTATTTCTGCATCTTTTGGAGTTGTTTTCAAACACTGCTGAGAGTGCTACTGAAGATAAAAAACTAAGCCTGAAACAAGAGTGCTTCCATTCCTTACCTGGGAAAAGAATTTAAGTTGTGAAGCTGGGAGATATTTTTCCATGTAGACAACAATATCTTTTAAATTAATTATCTTATTAAGAGTGATATCTTAGGTTCTTTGGCAACATAGCACAGAGTGGTGTATCTGCTGTGAGTGAAAAGTCTATTATGAGCAGTTCACAGAGACAAAAGTCTTAGAAACACTCTCTCTTAAATGTCCCTCAGAACAATATTTCTTGATGCCTTCCATGCACACAAACATGGAAATATGAGTGATTAAATTGAAATTGGTGGGGGGTTCTTTCAATGCCTGCCTTAAAGATGACCAATGTTTGAACTTGTTCTTCAGTGACTCCCTTGCATCCAAAGCCTTTGCTTTGAGTTGAGCTTGTGATGACAGAAGGATAACAGACTAAAATACTCTTGTAGTGACAGGAAAGGAGAAATCTTCCCTTTTTACCACATACCAGAGAAGGAAAAGAATAAAAAGGTAGTGAAAGAAGTGGCCATCATTGGCAACAAAGACGGAATTTAGCTGCAGGCCTTTCTTAATGCATCGAGCTAACCTTAAACTATAGCTCACACACGTGACTTTCATTCGTACCTATTCATTCTTTCCATTATTTTTTCATTAAGAATGGTGACATTTATATTTTTGAAAGAGAAGATTATGTTTTATTTATTGTGGCTTTTGGATATTTTATACACAGATGTAATCATCTGTAATATGAAATGAATTGTTACAGAGTAGAAAATGAACAACTTTTGGCTCTTAATCAAAATAGCCTTTTTTTTTAATTTTAAAAATTGTTAATGAGACTGCATCATATTTTGAGTTGCTTTAGTTAATTGGATAGCCACATCACCACATTTGATATAATATACAGTATTGCACAGTCTTCATGTTTTCTTCTCTATTTCTTACACTTTGCTACTTAGACACAGTTTTACTTAATTGCATTCATTCCTAATGAAGGCATGTGGTTCTCTGTGGGTACTAGTGTGAAGGTTTAAAAATGATGCACACCATTCTTAGTTCTTCTCTCTCTCTCTCTCTCTCTCTCTCTCTCTCTCTCTCTCTCTCTCTCTCTCTTTCTCTCTCTCTCCACTTACTCTTTCATTCCTTTCCTCTTGTGACCCCTGGTATTCTTAATTTGTTTTGGTTAATTTTGAAATTCTGCTAACTATATCAAAGATTCAAAAATAACCTACAATATGAAAAAAATCAGCTTATTTGAAATATGAAATTTTAAGTGATGAGGAATTTGTGGTACAAATTATACATGATCCTCATTTATTTTCTCCCTATTACATGATATATTGACTGTTTAATTCTTTTAAAGATTTATTTATTTATTATTATGTATATAGTGCTCTGCCTGCATGTACACCTGCAGGACAGAAGAGGACACCGAGTAATATTATAGATGGTTGTGAGCCACCATGTGGTTGCTGGGAATTGAACTCAGGACCTCTGGAAGAGCAGTCTTTGCCCTAAACCTCTGAGCCACCTCTCCAGTCCTAACTGTTTAATTTTTAATAGACAACATAATCATAGTTATAATTTCTTACATGAATTTTTCATCCTTTAGAACATGTTAGTTTAAAAGATAACTGTTCTTACAGCTTTCTTTATTTATTTGAGTTGGTTTTACTGTGTCATAGAAAAGATGTTGAGCATTGTAAGAGACCAGCTTAAGAGCATTTTATATTTTCACTATATTATGGATTTGAAAATATATATTGAGTATATTTAACTGTTGAATGGATATGAATAGGCACTTCTATGACTATGTATCACTCTATCTCTACCTATGTTTAATTTTGTCTATCTACTTATTAGCTATCTATACATATATAAATGCACACACACACACACACACACACACACACACACATTTTATCAGCTACGTTGTGCTTTTGTTGTTGCCCTCCAGAGAACACCAGTACTCAGAGGAAAACTCTACATTAAAAAGGACTTTCGGCTAGTGAGGCCTCAAATTAGTTGGAACACAGCACTTTCCAGCCCAGGGACTTTCACATGTGTATTTATAAAAGAGAAGTCTTGCTGCTAAATTCCATTATCTCCTGTTCCCCTACTATCTCCTGTCTCTCCTGATCCTTTCCATTACAGAGGATGAATTTCTCCTAGTTCTTTCAAGGTTAAAAAATTTAAATCCACTCACTAACATATAATCAATTATACATACGTGAGATTGCATTGGGTACCATGCACTTGCTATGATAGGCTAATGACATTTACCATTTAATTAGCTTATTTTTTCATTTCACTTATATCCATTGAGAGAGAGAGAGAGAGAGAGAGAGAGAGAGAGAGAGAGAGAGAGAG
>OU015748.1:395099-412700 GCA_907169655.1 Acomys percivali
GAGAGAGAGAGAGAGAGAGAGAGAGAGAGAGAGAGAGAGAGAGAGAGAGAGAGATGGCAGGTGGGAAACTGGTCACACAATTAAAGCCGTCAACACTTTTAATCAAATCAATAGAGCCAAATAGGGATGGAACTGTGCTCCTATTAAATTCTATACTCAGAATCCCCAGCTTGAGTATATCTCCTCTTTTTTATTTGTTAAGTTTTTGAAAGCCCTTGATTCCGTTTTTTAAAACACGTTTTTGGTAAATTTTATTGGAAGCTTCATGAAAGAAAGATAAAAGGATGTTGCCATAGTAATTGTCTCCATGTACTTTAGAAGGATTATCGTGGGAAATTCATCAATTAATAAAATCTTGTTATAACAATATCACCCTAAATGATTCTCAAAGTAATAAAGTATAACAAACACAATATCTTTACATCTTAAAAATCAAGTTTCCATGGAAATAGAATTTCCCAATTCTCATAAGGACATATCATTAAAATAATACACAAAATGAACAATGGTGTTTTTAAAATAGATGATGAAACTGAAGCACAGCCACTTCTTAAATTTAGCACTTTAAATATGCAGGGTTAGTATAAAATCCTACATTGATTTCTCAAGTCAGTTTTCATAACATTCCCTTATTCTTTATCCCTACACACAGGTGACTGAAACTGAGCACATGTTTGATAAGTTATCAGTTCCCATCTTGGGCCACTCTGCTCTGTGGTCGAGCATTATCTGTAATACAGTTGCCAATGACCTGGTGAGCAGAGTGCTGCTATCACCTTTATTCTACAGAAGAGAAAGTTGAAACTGACCGGGATTAACCTGGTCAAGTAGCCAAGCTGATAAGCGGTGAAGCTGCACTTTGGACTGATAGGTTTGGATGCTAAGGAGATTCCTCAGTGATTAGGAGCATCTGTTGCTTTTTCAGAGAATCTGGGTTCAGTTTTCAGCACCTACATATTAGCTCACATCCATCCATAACTCCAGCTCCAGGGTCTCTAATGCTTTCTTCTGACCTCACGCATATGATGAATATATAAATGAACGGGAGCAATACACTCATCCACAAAATAAGTACATCTAAAAAGAAAATTTAAAGCATAGCTTTTAAAAGAAACATCTATGATTATATCCTCAGGATTTATTTAGTATAGAGAGTTCACAAAATAAATGTTTAACTGTGTCTTCTTTTGTAAATAAAAAATGTGTTTGTCATTTTAAGCATCTTTTATTTTGAATAACATCATACCCTTTTCTTTTTGTTTTCAAAATCCTTCCACATACTCTGCTTTGCTCTCTTTTAAATTTTTGGTCTCTTTTTAAATTAACTATTTTTACATACGCATATGCATATGTCTTTTTTTAAAAGCCACTTTACTGTTATACCCAAGAACAGGAAGCAAATCTGGGGCAGAGGTGGCTAGTGTTAGTTGTTTTACCAAACAAGAACATGTGATCACTCTATAATGGGGATTAAACTAGCTACTTGGTGCTGGGGGCTCCTCCCTACCACTGTCACCATGTGCTGCCATTTTAATGGCTTGACTAAACGGCTTTACATCAAATTAACCTTAGTTTCACTTATAGAGCAGTTATATAATACAAACCCACTGCGAGAGAATGTTCTGTTTCTAAAGTGAAGTGAAGAATTGCGCTATTTCAACCACTTACTTAGCAAGACGAGAATGGTTACTTTAAAGTGTGAAAGTAACTAAAAAGGGCCCAGAGGTCACAGCAGAATTCTCTCTTCTTGTCTCCACCGGAAGACATGAGTCTTTCTTCTACTTTTGTTTTTTTCTCCAGATAAACCTCAAGAATTTGGGGATCACAAAATGTTGTGGTTCATTTTGGCTTATATAGTGAAAGGCAAAGAATTGGAGAGCTCTGCCTCACCTCTGCCTGGCTCTAGATAATTTTGGATAAGATGCTCTATTACAATACAGCACTACCTGTGCTAAGGAAGGAAAGAAGGGACTATGTGCACAATGCAATTTGATTTTGTTTAAAAAAAACTGGAATGTTAAACATGATAAGAACATTGTACCAAAAGATAATACCCAAGAATTTTGAATAGTGACTTTAAATCTTTCTAAGGTTTTACATGATTTAATTCAGAAATGTGGGTTTATCTTTAAATTTACTACCAATTACTTCAAGAATAATTGCTGTTTAACTCTAAATACCAATGTAATGTTTTATGTCGGTCTAATTTACAAGCTAAGATGAATTAACTTCATCAGGCTTTTCCATATTTGGTTAGCAATGAAGACTCCTTTCTAAAATTACTTTGGAGTTCCTGGAAGTCATCTGAAAACATTACGTAGTGTTTGTGTGCTCTACATTGAACTACAGAACTAACCAGAAGAGCAGGAATGGCACACTAAACCCATCAGTGTATTGACATTATTTTGCTCTACATAAAGAATTGAAAAACAATAAACTAAGTGTAAGCCACATTGAGACATGCTGAATGATGCTGGCATTTGCACAGAGAAAACTGCATTTTTAAAAGCTTCTATTTTCATAATGTTGTAATTCAAAAGCAAAATAGACATTTCAGGCTTATTTGCATGTGATTATTTATACAGAGACTTTTGTGACAGCATTATTAAAGGGATAGAGGATCTAAAAGTTTTCCATGTAGAAAATAGATAGTAAAGCAAACTCTTCACAATGTGCATTGTTTTAGATTATTTCCTTAGAACAGATCCCAGGATTAAGCTGAATGTGCAAGTATCATTCATTTCCTGACATTCCTAATAGCCTCTTTTCTGTGGAAGGGAGTTTATGGATTATAAGGACACTTGTTTCTCCACAGACAAGTTGGTCATGGTAGATGAGGTGTAAAATAACCCTACACACAGGTCCAGGTGTTAAACATGCAAATGTGACTGGGGTGGTGATGATAAGGAAAGCTTGGGGAGAAGCTCATAGGATTTTGTTCTGTGGATTAGATCTTAAGTATTCCAAGACCTTTAACCATGGGCTCCATTTCCAATGCAAAAGCTGTCTCTACAATGAAGAACTCACTGATTTTATTATGAAAGGGGTTTTTGTTCTGGGCTGTACTGTGGGAAGTCAATTCTACATATAGCTCATATCTTGGCATACTAGATTCCCCATCCCACCCCCATTAAAGCCAATATATTTTAAAACAAATTAGAAGCAAATGAGACCTAATGACTCCTTGGAATCAGTTTGCCATGTTTGTATCACTCCAATTCTTCAAGCAATCTGATGCACAGAAACACTTGTCAGGTTGCATTCAATTAAGTGCCAGGCATTGGCCTAGTTTGTGTTGTAAATAAATGAATTATTTCTTCCTCATGCAGAGTGTGGTCATTGCCACACCTACGTTATCATAAAGCTGACAAAATCAGTTTCATTTTTCAAAACCACACTCATTTACTACTCCTAAACTTCTAGAAACTAGCAACTCTTACCCTTCTAAAATGTGTTTAGGGCTATGCTGCTTAAAGAAATTCACATATATTCTTTTTATATTGAATAACTTCTCTCTCTCTCTCTCTCTCTCTCTCTCTCTCTCTCTCTCTCTCTCTCTCTCTCACACACACACACACACACACACACATTCTTTCAAGCAAAACTACAAAAGCAAAAGCAAATTGCTGCCCTTTGGATATTTTTGTGACCAGTTATGACAGTTGATCGGATATGTTATGGCTTCATTTTAACTAGCAGATGTTCTATTCAAATTGTTATAATTGTGTTTATCTTTCGATTGCTATGCCAGCACAAGGCATGTTTAATAAGGAAGATAGGTATTTATCATGGCATTGTGATTTGATTAGCCATACTAATATCTAAATATGTAACACAACTCATGGTTGTACTCTATGTTTCTTTTAATTGTGCCTAGGATGAATTGTAGCACTGTGCTGTATTTCACGTAAGCAAGAGATTAACTCCATAGGCTGCTTTTCAATAAGTAATAGAGTGAGACGCTTTTGTAAATGTAGTAAAATGTGCTTATTAGCTCATTTTTAATTTCACACACTATTAATTTTATTTCCTGAAGTTCCTGTAAACTTCAAATTACCTCTTGATATACAATTATATTGACTTAGGGGGTAAAGTTAAGATTGTACAATTGTGATTAATGGGTTTATGGCCAGTAGCTGATGATTTCTCAGTCTTTTGAGGCCAAAATCCATTTATAATAGCATGTAAAAAATGAGAGTAAAAGCCTGGCATGATGGTGCACACCTGTAATCCCAACACTCGGGGAGGCAGATCTCTGTGAATTCCAGGCCAGCCTGGTCTACCAAGTGTGTACAGTACAGTACAGTACAGTACAGCCAAAGCCACACAGAGAAACCCTGTCTCAAAAAACAAAACGAAACAAAACAAAACAAAGAAAATGAGTAGAAATCAGTATCCAACATAAAATTTTAATAAGAATGTCTATTAGTTGGGAACATGCTTGTCCCCCAGGTACTCAGGAGGATGTGACAGAAGCAATGTAAGTTCAGACCTTCCTGGGCGGCTTAGGAAGACTCTACCTAAAAAATAAAACATTAAATTAATTAATAAAAGGCACTGATGTGTAACTCAGTTGTAGCCTGCCTATTTATCTATGCATAAGGGTTCCATCTCCAGTACCGAAACACAAAGCATAGCAAACATATAGAAAAATGTCATCTAGCTGGCTCTTGGACAGCAATTTCTGTGTTAATGCCCTGATACTCTCCAAAGTTCCAACTTAGGATGTGGATCTTCTTCGGCATCTCTGTTGCAAACCCTACATTAGAACAAGTGGGGATAAAGGTTGCTGGTAGTTAGTGTATTCATTTCTCCAACATTATTTTTAACATGGGAGGAGTTGAGGAACTCGAATGATAAGTAGCGTGTAGCCAACATCTATATCAACCACTGTTGTGATATTGTTGCACTTACGGCATCTCTTTCTTCATATATAAATACTCACGCACACAAACAAGTGAGCCATTTAAAGTTAAGGTTCAGACATGGTGACACGTCACACCTAAGTATTCGCTGTGCATCTTAGAACAGATCTTCCTTATGTTACCATTACACCACTATCATCAGAGGTGACAAATAACTTTTTAATGTCCTAGCCATGTAGCCCATATGTACATTTCTAAGGTTTCCAATCTCTAAAAGCACTTCAAACCTCTCTTTCTGGCCCCATTATTTGTCAGCCTTCCCTGGTTTTAATTGAACACTGGCTAAGAACCCGTTTTCCTTTCTATTCTAAATTTTTAAAGACATACTAGGTATTTATTTTCACAGACAACAGATAGCATTCATGTACTGTTTATATTAGAATTTTCACGACCATTGTTCAGTGCAATTTCAGATTGTAAAATTGCTCTTCATGTATATAAAATAAATACAATATTTTAAGATAACATTGGAAAGCAATATCATCTCCTTTATATA
This sequence comes from Acomys percivali, assembly GCA_907169655.1. NCBI lineage: Eukaryota > Metazoa > Chordata > Mammalia > Rodentia > Muridae > Acomys > Acomys percivali. Next base: position 400,521 of record OU015748.1, read on the forward strand.
AAAAGTATATACCATGAATAAAGTTATAAATTTTTATATTATGTAGTACTAATCTAAAATAAAAAATGTAATCTTTGCCTAGGTGTTTGCTGAATATGTTTACAGTTATAGGAACTCCATTTTAAAGTGGAACAGTAAAATTTTATCCAGGTGCAGTTAATTTAGAGAGCTCACACGCTTCCCTTCCTGTCCCTTTTATACTGTCACCATTCATGTCACAAAGTCATGAACTGTGAAGACCTGACTTGTTGAAAGTATTTTGAACAGACTGTTCTCTCCTAGATCAATTAAGCTACAAAAATCCAAACTGGTTTGTTTTGCTCTTAGTGCTCTTTCTCTTGGTCTCTTCCTTTTTAGATTCAAGTTCCCTGTTTTGCGAGGGATTGGTGGTAGTTGTGCCAATGTATCTCAGGAGGAAAGCTCACAACAGGGAACTCTGACACTTACAGTTATCTGTTAGTCTCTTGGCCCTCATTGATGAGGGATCATTTTACAGAAGTCTACTTGGTAGTTGTTTGGTTTTTGCCGGTGGAGATATTTCATTCTACTCTCTTCTTGCTTGTGGTATGTAATGAAAAAATCTGATTAATTTGAATCCTTGCTTCTCTATAAGGGATGTGTGTGTGTGTGTGTGTGTGTGTGTGTGTGTGTGTGTGTGCGCGCGCGCGCGCTCGTGCATGCGTGCGTGCGTGTGTGTGTGTGTGCGCGCGTGCGTGCGTGCGTGTGTGCGTGCGTGCGTGCGTGCGTGTGTGTGTGTGTATGTGTGTGCGCGCTCATGCATGTGTGTGTGCGCGCGCGCGCGCGCGCGCGTGTGTGTGTGTGTGTGTGTGTATGACTGTTCTCAATATTTTATCTTTATCTGGTTTTCTGTTGTCTGAATATGTAGGGCTAGATGCTTTATAGACTGGTATTTACTCTGCCTTTCGGTATTTTCTAAGATTAATTGGAACTTTCTCAAGTATTCTTATATACCAGTGTTTGGTGAAACAATTGGCCCAAAGATGCCAGCTTGTTAATGGGTCCTAATGGAGTTACTGCTTCTACTTTGCTTAATTTTTTGTGATGAAAATGTGAATGAAAATCTCCAAACCCTTTATAGACCAGACTGGAAATTAGAAGTCCTTAGATTTTCTATCTTTAGTCTAGAAATTAAACAGGGTTACATTAATTTCTGCTCTGTGGTCATTATGACCGTGTGGTTTCCTTCATCTTAAAGAGTCCAACTGAACTGAACGTTTCCCAAAATATCATTTGTATTTCAATTGAGAATGCTTTCCATTATGATTTAGTCAAATTGTTTTTGTATGATGGGTGTGTCCTTCAGTGGTTCTGTAAAAGAAATTCAATACCACATCTTCAAATAACGATAGTTGTACTATACTACAAAATATAAATAATCACTAAATAGGAGCTAGAGAGATAGCCTGTAGGTAATGGTGTATGGTGTGCAAGCATGAGGATCTGCATTAAAATCCTTAGCATCTGCATGAAAAGCAAGGCATGGCTGTGTTCTCCACCAGCACCAGCAATGTATGGGACAGAGAAAGACACAGAAGGATCACCAAAGCTTGCTGGCTATGAGTCTAACTTGAGGCTCAAAGAGAAACCCTGTTTCAGGGCAACAGATTGGAACACGGCAGAGAAGGACACTTTACATTCTCCCGTGATCTCCATACATATGCGCCACTGCACAAGTATGCGTATGCACAGGCACACACACACAGAAACAGAAATTGAAGAATAACACACCATAATTAAGAATTTTATAGCATATAAATTATTTAAATAAGTTATTCTTAAGTATATATTGGATATACAACTAATTGTGAATTGTCTTCTTAAAAATATGCACAATAAATTTGGAAGTTAAAATGCATAAATGTTAGTAGGAGTACTCTATTTTTATTTGTATTCACTAAATTTATATTCTTTGGTTTGGCTGCGTGGCTGGTTTTATTTAAGTCAATTTTATTGATTATTAAAACTTTGAGAAGGGTATTTTATTATAATAAAGCTACACCTGAAAAACTGAGGCTTCAGAAATAGTGTAAGGTCACTAGGGTCTTAAATTGGTATTGATTTTTACTTTATTATTTTCTCCCATTATTTTATTTATACTTGATTTACATAGTCACTCTTCTCTCAGTACTGAAATTCAAATAGACTATACAAGAATTTCCAGATTACCCAATATTATAAAACCCACCCCAGATCCCCACATGACTGCACTAATCAAGAGAGCCAAGGCCAATTATCACTCAGGAACTCACACTATAAAGTGGTCAAGAAATAGAGCTTATAGTGCAAAATTAGGCACTGTTATGATTAAGCATTTAATTTTGAAGTAAACATATACAAGAGAGAAGAAGTAAGCTGTGCTATCATGGATGAGGTGGAGGAGAAGCACATGGCCTGCGTGGGTGGCGACTTGTCCCAGATGATGATAATTAGCAAGTATTTGGGATTATGAATGGGAGGTAGCTTGATATAAATTATTAAAAGAAGATGGCATGGGATTACATACCTGCCCCACTATGGGAAGTAGTTTAGGGGATTAATATCTGCTCTGCCCTAGGTTAACTAAGGCTACTTTAAAATAAAACAAGTATCTGTGTCTTCATGACTGCTAGCAGGCTAGAAAATACTGTCATAAAAATAACTATAGGCCTAATAATAAAAATTATTAGGGCTTACTGGTAATTAACTGCGGCAAAACCTGAACACTGTATTCCTTCCATAATCACATGGATGTGCATCACTAAGCTCTTGGGTTTAGCAAGCTTTGTGGAACTCAGTCCAGTCAGATTCCAGTGCTTGCAGCAATTCTGTGAGAGGTAGTGTAACCACAGTAGGTTTGAAACTGATGAACTATGAGCGCCACATTTGAGGTCAGAAAGTACGAGCACATAGGCCCTGTGTGTTCCAGTTGTAGTTAAAGTAAAAACATGTTTTGTGAAATGTTGACAGTTTCCACTTGAGCCTTCTGAGCTTTGACTTATACTATTTTTGTGAGGTTCACAATACATGGAATTTTAAAGCCATTCTTTGATAAAAAGCAGACAAAAATGTTTTAAAGCTACTGTGAGGTGGTTTGTTTATGGTAAGGTATTGTACTCATAATAAATCTAGCTTTCATTTAGTGTAAATAATAGAGAGAGCTTGGCAAGAATTTGTAATTAAAGGTTCCTACAGTAATAACTTCAGGATTCTATCCAAAGGAATGAAAGCATTGTGTGACGAGAAAGATATTTATTTTATAACACAGTAGATGTAGATGTAGGTGAACACTATAATGATGGCTATTAAAATAATAATATGTAATTAAATAATAATACACAATCAATATACAATAATATGTAAAATAATAAAATAATTATAATGTTTTCTTGCCCATTTTCCAAGAATTACAAGACTTAAAACACTTATTAATTAAATATCATAACATCTATGAACCTAATTGATTTATTTGGAAGATTTACACATTTTTATGTTTATAGATATAAGATCTATACACCTGTGTACATAAGAATCTACACGAGCTTTATCAAAGAAGTAGCTATAAATTTCATTGATTTATGTATTAGCTCTGTACACTGATTGATGAAGTAATCACTGTGGAATTAAATGAGGATAGTCAAAAATTGTACAATAGATGATAACATGCCATGATATAAGAAACCAAACAAAAGCTATCCTCAGTTATCGTTTTTGGATTCTTTACAATCTTTCAGGAAAGCAAAACCTCAGAGGTGATGAGTTTTAATTTAAGATAAGAAGTGGAAGGTTGCAACAGTGCACCTGACTATTTTAAGAGAGGCTTTCTACAATTATCATTTAAGATATCAAGTGTCTATATAAGATTAATCTTACAGATAATCTCTCTTTAACATAGGTGGCCACACATTTGTCAGTCACCATAAAGACTCTTAATTATCTCAGGCATTTACAGATCTCAGAAAAATCACTGAAATTCTAAAAGGTTGATGGACTAAGATGAGGAAGCTTTCCAAAAACTAATTTTGGTGTAGTTAGTGAACCTCTGAATATTGCCTGACAATACCAAAAGTGGAGAGAACAGTTCTAGGTCTTGTCAGTGCGAGCCAGAGATGAGGGTGTCTTAGCTAAGTTGGCAAGGGTTGAAGTAATAAGAGTTATAAAGCTCTTATGAGAAAGAGAAGACTAACGGAATTTCACAACAGATTGTATTATGTGTGTGAACAAGTGGGCAAAATGAGCTACTTCTAAAACCGTTTACCTTGAACCACCAAAAATAATTGTGTTGGTATCTAGTGCACTGAAAAAGACTTAGATATAGATGGGGCTCAGAGGGTGAGTTACTAGATACTGGTTTGAGATAGGCTTTCACATGTCCATTAGACAGTCAATGAAAACTTCATGGGTTGCAGATTCGTATTTGATACATTATTTAAAAAATATCCAAGCTTCCACTTACCTCTGAGCTTGGGACTAGATATATTCTTATAAAAATGTTTTCCAAGCTTCCATCTTAAATGTTCTTAGAAACAATAAAAGATGAGTAAAGTTTAGCTCAGTTCCCATGCCTATCTGATGCAGAATATTCCTTTCCTTAATGAGACCATAAGCATTTCAGCAAACACTTCTGTTCTGTAGGGCACAGTTAGGAATGTAATGGATCAGAATATTCATGGAAATGGTAACAACTCCAGTTCTGAGCTGCTGTGTAATCAGGAAACAGAGGAGTATTTTGTTATTATTACATCATAGTTCTTGAGTAGATGATAATAAGAAGTAAGACAGAGCAGCAGAAAGATCAGAAAACACCTTTCAGTTTTTCATAAGAGAAATCCATGGAAATGTAACTGAAAAAATTAATACATTACTCACATCAGGGAAAATGCCTCCTGAAAAGCCGGAGAATAGGAATGACATCAAGCACGAAGTGTGCTTTTTCCAGGTAAATATGGTTAATTATTCAGATAATAGATCTAAATCACAGTCAACATTAAATATCAAAATGAGTGTTTTCCTCCATGCAAATTTTGTGTCGTAGACTTTTCTCTTGACTTCATCTGTCATCCACACAAATCAATCACTAGTAATTGAGTTGTAAAATCAAAGCATTCTCTGTATGTGAGGGTGTGCTGAATTTGAAAGACCTTGGGAGTAGAATGAAAATGGTACAGTCTACAAGTATCTACTCTGAAAAAAAAAGGGGAACTCATTTTATTTTTCTTATATTTGAAATGTGTAGGGTACATCAAAGTCACTGTGAGTATTCCACTTATATTTTAGTAAGTTTTATTACCAACTGACTATTAGGGACTGTAAAAAAAATTCCCTACTACATAGCACACAAGATGTCTCTTGGATTTTCCAGAAAGAGCCAGAAATAAAGACAAAAACTATGTATTTTCAGGTTTCTTCATCTGAACCACAGATTGTTTTTATTCAACAGAAAACAGCTAGTCGGCTGGCAGATTCTGACACCATGAAGGCTGCGTTAGAAATATGTCAGCTATGACTAATGTGATGACTCAGAGCCACACAGCAAGACACTGATATAATGGGACTTCTCTGCATTTTAGGGATGTCATCATCTTAACACATGGCTGATAGGATATTTTAATGTGTATTAATTTATTTTTAATTTTTAAGTCACTTAACACGGTAACATAACGAACTCTGAGAAAGTAATAAAACACACATATCTGTAGTTCCTAAGTAGAAATCATGTGAACATACTAAGGACTCACTTCATGACACATGCAACCATCAAGTACTAAAATACTTTAATTAGGCAAAAGCTAATGTAATGACTGCCTCTTTTCTGTCTTTTAATTTTTTTTTCTGTTTTTTTCTTTTTATTTATTTATTTATTTATTTATTTTTGAGGATATTTTTTTTAATTAATTAATTTATTTATTAATTTATTCATATTACATCTCAATTGTTAGCCCATCCCTTGTATCCTCCCTTTCTTTCCTCCCTCCCGTTTCCCCCTCTACTCCCTTCCCCTATGTCTGTGACTGAGGGGGACCTCCTCCCCCTGTATATGCTCCTAGGGTATCAAGTCTCTTCTTGGTGACTTATTATCTTTCCTCTGAGTGCCACCAGGCCTCCCCATCCAAGGGACATGGTCCGATATGGGGCACCAGAGTTTGTGTGAAAGTCAGATCCCCTTCTCCACTTAACGGTGGAGAATGTCCTGTCCATCGGCTAGACTGGGTAGGGGTTCGAAGTTTACTGCTATATTTTCCTTGGCTGGTGCCATAGTTTGAGGAGGACTAGAGGGCCCAGACCCGCCTGTATTTTTCCAGGACCCACTGGATCCTTCTATTTCCTCATTCTTCCAGGCTTCTCACCCCTAAAGTCTCAATAGGATTTTCTCCCCTCTGACCCACTTTCTTGGTAGGTAAAGTTTATCAATGGTGGAGAAACACTTAAAGAAATGCTCGACCTCCTTAGTCATCAGAGAAATGCAAATCAAAACGACACTGAGATTCCATCTTACACCCATCAGAATGGCTAAGATCAATAATTCAACTGACACCACATGCTGGCGAGGATGTGGAGAGAGAGGAACACTCCTTCATTGCTGGTGGGAATGCAAACTAGTACAACCACTTTGGAAATCTATCTGGCGCTTTCTCAGAAAAATGGGAATAGGGCTTCCTCAAGACCCAGCTATTCCACTCCTTGGAATATACGCAGAAGATGCACTACCACACAACAGGGACATATGCTCAACCATGTTCATAGCTGCCTTATTCATAATAGCCAGAAAATGGAAACAACCTACGTGTCCATCAGTAGAAGAATGGATAAAGAAACTGTGGTATATTTACACTATGGAATACTACTCAGCTATTAAAAACAAGGAATTTCCGAAATTTGTGGACAAATGGATTGAACTAGAAATTATCATAATGAGTGAGTTCACCCAGAAGCAAAAAGAGTCAAATGGTATATACTCACTTATATCGAGACACTAGGCCAAGGGGTACGCCCCCATGATAAACTTTATTTATTTATTTATTTATTTATTTATTTATTTATTTATTTATTTATTTTTAATTAATTTATTCTTGTTACATCTCTATGGTTATCCCATCCCTTGTATCCTCCCATTCTCCCCTCCCTCCCATTTTCCCCTTATTCCCCTCCCCTATGACTGTTCCTCAGAGGGATTACCTCCCTCTGTATATAGATGAGAGAAAAATGGGAGAATAGCAATGTTTTTTTTTTTTTCATTTGTTCTACTCGCTCTTTGGCTTCCTGATTCCCACCCACTCTCTCTCATACCCTCTCCGGCCCTCCCATAGTCCTCAGAAACGGTGCTCTCCTCTCCTAACATCTGACCTCAGCCAATCAAGTCTCTGCAGGCATCCTCATTCTCTGTGGCCTGGCAAGGCCGCCCCACTGGTGGGTAATAATCAACAAGTAGGGGCCAGAGACCGTTCCAGAAGCAGTCTTTACTACCCATATTACGGGACCCACAAGGAGAATGTGCTGCCTATCTACTACGTATGAGCAGAAGGTCTAGGTCTTCACCACACATGATTTTTGTTTGGTGCCTCAGTCTTGGCAGCACCCCTCCTCTGCCCAGATTTGTTGGCTCCATTGGTCTCCTTGTGGAATCCTGACCTCTTCAGGTCCCTGTATTCCACAATTCTTTCATAAGATTCACTGTGCTCCGCCCAGGTCTTTGGCTGTGAGTCTCAGCATCTGCTTGGATCCCCTGCTGGGTGGAGTCTTTAAGAGGAAATTTATGGTAGGTCCCCTTCCTGTTTCTTTTCTTTTTTTTTTTTTATTAATTTATTCTTGTTACATCTCAATGGTTATCCCATCCCTTGTATCCTCCCATTCTTCCGTGCCTCCCATTTCCCCCTTATTCCCCTCCCCTATGACTGTTCCTGAGGGGGATTACCTCCCCCTGTATATGCTCATAGGGTATCAAGTCTTTTCTTGGTAACCTGCTGTCCTTCCTCTGAGTGCCACTAGGTCTCCCCCTCCAGGGGACATGGTCAAATGTGAGGCACCAGAGTACATGAGAAAGTCATATCCCGCTCTCCACTCAAGTGTGGAGACTGTTCTGACCATTGGCTAGATCTGGGCAGGAGTTTAAAGTTCCACCTGTTCCTTTTCTTCAATGGCTTCCAGTGTCTATTCTACTTGCTGTTCTGAATGAGAATTAAGCGTTAGTTTTAGGGCTATCCTTGTTATTTTGTTTCTTTAGGTCTGTGTATTGTAGTGTGGTTATCCTGTATCATTTGGCTAATATCCACTCATAAGTGATTATATAATATGCATGTCTTTCTGGGTCAGGGTTACTTCACTCAGAATGATCTTTTCTAGTTCCATCTATTTGCCTGAAAATTTCAAGTTTTTTTTTTCCTCTAAAAGCTGAGTACTATTCCATTGTGTAAATGTACCACAGTTTCTTTATCTATTCCTCGGTTGAGGGACATGCAGGTTATTTCCAGATGCTGGCTATTATGAGTGAAGCTGCTATGAACATAGTTGAGCAAATGTCCTTGTTGTATGCTGGAGCATATTTTGGGCATATGCGCGGGAGTTGTATGGCTGGGTCTTGAGGTAGAACTATTCCCAATTTTCTGACAAAGTACCAGATTAATTTCCAAAGTGATTGTACAACTTTGCACTTCCACCAGCGATAGAGGAGTGTTCCCCATTCTCCACATCCTTGCTAGCATCTGCTGTCACTTCAGTTTTTGATCTTAGCCTTTCTGACATGTGTAAGATGGAATCTCAGTGTCATTTTGATTTGCATTTACCTAATGACTAGGAACATTGAGCATTTCTTTAAGTGTTTCTCAGCCATTCAATATTTGTTGAGAATTCTGTTTAGATCTGTACCTCACTTTTTAATTGGATGATTTTGTTAGGTGTTGTTTTATTTCTTGAGTTCTTTATATATTTTGGATATTAACCTGCAGTCAGATGTAGGGTTGGTAAAGATCTTTTCCCATTACGTAGGCTGTTATTTTGTTCTGTTGACCGTATCCTTTGCCTTACAGGAGCTTTTTAGGATCATCAGATCCAATTTATTAATTGTTGATCTTAGAGCCTGTTTTATTGGTGTTATTCAGGAAGTTGTCTCCTATGCCAATGAGCTCAGGGCTCTTCTCCACTTTTTCCTCTAACAGATTTAGTGTGTCTGGTTTATTTTGAGATCTTTAATCCACTTGGACCTTAATATTGTACCTGATGGTAAATATGGATCTATTTGCATTTTTCTACAAGTAGACATCCAGTTAGACTAGCACAATTTTTGAAAATGGTATCTTTTTTCCAGTGTATGGTTTTGGCTCCCTTGTAAAAAATAAAGTGTCCATGGGTGTATAGGTTTATTTCTGGGTCTTCAATTCTAGTCCATTGATCAACCAGCCTATTTCTATGCCAGCACCATGTTGTTTTAATTACTGTTGCTCTATAATACAGCTTGAGATCAGGGATGGAGATACCTTCAGAAGATATTTTAGAAGATATTTTATTGTCTAGGATTGTCATAGCTATTTGGGGTTTTTTGTTTGTTTGTTTGTTTTTTCAAATGAAGTTAAGAATTGTTTTTTCAGGGTCTGTAAAGAATTGTGTTGGTATTTTTATGGGAATTGCATTGAGTCTGTGGATTGCTTTTGGTAAGATGGAAATTGTTACTATGTTAGTCTTACCAAACCATGAGCATTGGAGATCTTTCCACCTTAGATATCTTCTTCAATTTCTTTCTTCCAGGACTTTAAGTTTATTTTTCATACAGGTCTTTCACTTACTTGGCTAGAATTCCACTAAGACACTTTATGTTTTTTGTGGCTATTATGAAGGATATTGTTTCCCTAATTTCTTTCTCAGCCTTCTTGTCTTTTGTATAAAGGAGGGCTACTGATTTTTAAATTGATTTTGTATCCAGACACTTTGGTGAAGGTGTTTATCAGCTGTTATCAGCGTTTCTTGGTAGAATCCTTGGAATCATTTATGTATACTATCATATTGTCTGCAAATAATGATACTTTGATTTCTCTCTTTTCAATTTGTATCTCTTTGATCTCTTTTAGTTGTCTTATTGTTCTAGCTAGGGCTTCAAGTACTATGTTGAAGAGGTACAGAAAGAGTGGACAGCCTTGACGTGTCACTTATTTCAGTGGAATTAATTTAAATTTTTATTCATTTAGTTTGATGTTGACTATAGGCTTGCTGTATATTGCCTTTACTATGTTTAGGTATGTGCCTTGTATTCCTAATCTCTCCAAAACTTTCAACATGATTGGGTGTTGGATTTGTCAAAAGCTTTTTCAGTATCTAATAAGATGTTCTTGTGGTTTTTCCTTTCAATTTGTTTATATGATAGATTACATTGATGGATTTCCTTATGTTGAACCACTCCTGCATGCCTGGGATGAAACCTATTTGGTCATGGTGGATAAGATTTTTGATGTGTTCTTGGATTTGGTTTTCAAGCATTTTATTGAGTATTTTTGCATTAATGTTCATAAAGGAAATTGGTCTGAAGTTCCCTTTCTTTCTTGGGTCTTTGTGTGCTTTAAGTATCGAAGTGACTGTGGCATCATAGAATGAGTTTGTTAATATTATTTCTGTTTCTATTTTCCAGAATAGTTTGAAGAGAATTGGTATTAGCTCTTCTTTGAAGGTCTGGTAGAATTCTGTGCTGAATCCATACAGCCATGTGCTTTATTTGGTTGGGAGAATTTTGATGATTGATTCTGTTTTCTTAGGAGATTAGGACTATTTATATTTTTAACCTGATCTTAATTCAATTTTGGTAATTTATAGGTATCAAAAGTCGCCCATTTCACATATATTTTCAAATTTTGTGGCATTTAGGCTTTTGAAGTAGTAGCTAATGATTCTTTGGATTTCCTCAATGTCTGTTGTTATGTCTCTCTTTTCTTTTCTGATTTTGTTGATTTGAGCGCTCTCTCTCTCTCTCTCTCTCTCTCTCTCTCTCTCTCTGCCTTTTAGTTAATCGAAGGGTTTGTCTATCTTGTTGATTTTCTCAAAGAATGAGCTCTTGATTTCATTGATGATATGAATTGTTGTCTTTGTTTCTAATTTATTGAGTTCAGCCCTGAGTTTGATGATGTCTAGCTATCTACTTCTCTTGGTTGTTTCTGCTTCTTTTTGTTGTAGAGCTTTCAGGTTATGCTGTTTAGTTGTTAGTATGGGACCTTTTCCAATTTCTTTAGGAAGGTGCTCGGTGCTATGAACTTTCCTCTTAGCATTGTTTTCATTGTCTCTCATACGTTTTGGTTCTTTGTGCCTTCACTTTCTTTGAATTCTAGGAAGTCTTTAATTTTTTTTTTTTTTTTTTGTCCCTGACCCAGAGGTCATTGAGTGGAAATTTTTTCAGTTTCCACTAGTTTGTAGCTTTTCTGTTGCTTCTGTTGTTGTTGAGTTCCAGTTTTAATCTATGGTGGTCTGATAAGATTCAATGGGTTATTTCAATCTTCTTGTATATTTTGAGGTTTGCTTTGTGGCCAAGTACATGGTTAATTTTGGAGAATGTTCCATGAGGTGCTAAGAAGAAGGTATGTTATTTTGTGTTTGGGTGAAATATTCTGTAGATATCTGTTAGGTCCATTTGATTCATTATGTCTATTAGTTTCATTTTTTCTCCATTTAGTTTCTGTATTGATGATCTATCTATTTGCAAGAGTGGGGTTTTGAAGTCTCTCATTATTAAGGTGTGTGGTTCAATGTGTGATTTAAGCTTTAGTAATGTTTCTTTGATGATGTGGGTACTCCTGCATTTGGGGCATTGATGTGCAGGATTGAAATGTGCTCTTGGTGGGTCTTCCTTTTGATGAGTATGAAGTGTCCTTTTCCATCTCTTTTGGTAAGTTTTGGTTGAAAGTCTGTTTTATTAGTTAATAGAATGTCTGATCTAGCTTGCTTCTTAGGTCCATTTGCTTGGAATACCTTATCCAGCACTTAACTTTGATGTAATATCTATCTTTATTGCTGAGGTGTGTTTTTTGTATGCATCAGAATGATGGGTCCTGTTTTCACATCCATTCTTTTATCCTGTATCTTTTTATTGGGGAGTTGAGGCCATTGATGTTAAGAGATATTAATGAACAGTGGTTGTTCCTTTTATTATGTTGGTGTTGGTGGAGTGTGTGTGTGTGTGTGTGTGTGTGTGTGTGTGTGTGTGTGTGTGTG
>OU015748.1:412710-429213 GCA_907169655.1 Acomys percivali
TGTGTGTGTGTGTGTGTGTGTGTGTGTGTGTGTGTGTGTGTGTGTGTTTCTACTTTATTTTGGTTCTATGGATTTGGCATTATTTACTTCCAGTGCCTTCATGGGTGTAGTTAGTCTCCTTAGGTTGGCGTTCTCTTTCAAGTATCTTCTGTAGGGCTAGATTAGTGTCTAGGTATTGATTAAACTTGGTTTTGTCCTAGAATATCTTGTGTTCTCCACCCATGGTGATTGAAAGTTTTGTTAGGTATAGTAGTCTCGGTTGGCATCTGTTGCCTCTTAATGTCTGTATGATATCTGTTCAGGCCCTTCTGGCTTTCATAGTCTCTGTTGAGAAGTCAGGTATAATTCTTATAGCCTTGCCTTTATATGTGACTTGGCTGTTTTCTCTTGCAGCTTTTAATTTTTTTCTTTTCTCTGTATATTTAGTGTTTTGATTATTATGTGGCAGGAGGATCCTGTTTTCTGGTCTAATCTATTTAAAGTTCTGTATGCTTCTTGTATGTTGATGCGAATTTGTTTCTTTAGGTTGGGGAAGTTTTCTTATATGATTTTGTTGAAAATGTTTTCTGGGATATGAAACTTGGAGTCTTCTCTTTTTTCTATTCCTTATTCTTAGGTTTGGTCTTCTTATAGTGACCCAGATTTCTTGGGTGTTTTTTGTCAGGAGCTTTTTTAGTTTTAATGTTTTCTTTAAGTGATGTATTGATAACTTCAATTGTATCTTCTACACTTGAGATTCTCTCTTCCATCTCCTGTATTATGCTGCCGTTGCTTGTATCTGCAGTTTCTGTTCTCTAGGTTTTCCAACTCTAAGATGGCCTCCAATTGTGTTTCCTTTGTTGCTTTCAATTCTCTCTTTAGGTCTTGAATAGTTTCATCCATTTATTTCCCCTTTTCTCCCATTTGGTTGAATTTTCCTGTAATTCTTTATAGATTTATTCAATTCCTTCTTTGGTTTGAATATATTTTCCTGTATTTCTTTAGAGATTTATTTTCCTCCTTCAACGCTTCTATCATTTTCATCACCTCAGATTTAAAATCTTCTTTTTCTGCTTCATGGGTGTTCATATCTCCAGGGCCTGCTGTGGTAGGGTCACTGGTATCTGGTGGTGTCACATGGCTCTGAGTTTTGTTGCTTGTATTCTTGCGTTTGCCTCTAGCCATCTGGTTATCTCTGGTGTTAGCAGGCCTGGAGGTTCCTCCAATGGTGTCACTACCTGTGTGTGCCCTAAGTGTGCCATGCAGATTGGGAGATGGCAGAGAGAGCTCCAAAGTGAAGGCTATTTGCTAGAGCTCCCCTGAGGCCTTCTCAGGATGGTGGACAATGGGTGTTGGAGCCTGCACACAGATCAGCTCTACTAGGTTTTCTGTCTGTGTCCAAGGTGGGTGAAGCGGGAGAGGAGGAAGCTGAGAGATCTCCAAGCCGAAAACTGCTCCGATGCCCCTTAGGCCTCCTTGGTATAGTGGATAATGTGAGTTGTGGCCGACACCAAACTCACCTCTGTTGATTCTCTTTCTGTGACACAGATGGGCTAGGCCAGTAAGTAGTGAACGAGTGGAGAGAAGTCCAAACCCCAAGTTGCTTGGGTAGTCCACAGGCCTTCTTGAGCTGGCAGCTAATGTGGGTTGTGGCCCAAGCCCAACTCAGCTCTGCCTGTTTGCTCTCTGTGGCCCAAATAGGCCAGGATGGAAAACAGCAGAATGGTGGGGAGAGATCCAGAGCTGCTAGCTCACCTATCCCACAGATCTTAGGGATATAAGCTGATGTGGGTTGTGGCCTCACCTGACTCACCTTTGTTTTGTTAGTACTCTGTGAGCTAGATGGGTTAGGCCAGTAAGCAGCAGGTGGGAGGAGGGAGATCCAAGCCCAAAGCTGCCCGAATGTCCCACAGGTCTCTTAAGGGTACATCTAATGTGTGTCATAGCAGGTGCCAGACTCAGCTCTCCAGACTTGGTTTTATTGCGCCGATCCTCTGCTCCCTAGACACAGAATACACTGGGGCCTGGCTGCCTCTTTTCTGAGATATTATTATTGTTTTGCTGAAAGTTACATATTCATAGTCAGTTCCTCATGGCTTTGTGGTTTTTTATTATATTTGAAATGTTTGTGTTTCTTAAATTTAAAACCATAAATGAAGTAGGACATAAACATTTTGTTTTAAGAATACTTCTGAACTTTTCTTGCTTTGATCTTACGATGCTTTCTTCATGGTTACAGTAGTCACAGGATCTTAAATTTTAAAGAAAAGTAATAATTTGGAGAGAAAAGCTTGTGACTATTTTCTTTGGTGTCTTTGTCGAAAGCCTCCAAATTCATAAAATAAATGTCTGCTCATGGAGAGACCATATTTTTCCAGGAATTGATCATTCAAGTAGACTTAAAAATTCACATGGGTAACTTTGGTGAACTATCAGATGTATAGCAATGTAAAACTGAGTAATCACATCAACCATTCTCAATAAATTCAGATGAGAATGAGCTTGGAAAAATACATTTGATTTATTTATATTCAAATATACTTAAGGAAAGAGTAATTTCACTAAGATATCCATTTTATTGACAAACTGTAAAACAAATATGAAATAGAATTTGAAATTTTAGTTTTTTTAATCTTAACTTACAATATAATAATTTTACTTCTTATATTTTAGATATGAAATATAGAGAACTAGCACAATGCCAATTCTGAGATTATCTATTGGACAAGGATAGAACGTTATGGGACTATTATAGAAGGTAGCTACAGGTTTGCACACCTCTTATGCAGCAGTTAAATTACACACATTACCTCCTTTAGTGCCTACAACAATGTTGAAAAAGGATTGATAATATTTCTTCAAGGGTGAATAAAAGAAGCTAGATAATATATCCAAGTTAACAAGAATAAGTGGCGAGTCTGGGCTTTGAGTATATGTCCTTCTGACTACAAATTACAGGTAGGAAACTGTCATAAGCCTTATGCTGGATTAAAATTGTAAAATGCTATTATACTGTGTGTGAGGTGTGTGTGGGGTATGCATATGCCGTGACACACATCTTGATGATGTCAGAGTTCAGTTTCCACTTTTTATCTTTATTTGGGTTCTAAAGATCAAATTCGGATCATTAGGCTGATGCATCTCAAGTGCTTTTACCTACTGAGTCATCTTACTGACCTTTGTAAATATTTTAAGATACATCCATACTGAATATATGTTGTCTTTTTTTCTTGATATTCTTTGGACAGTATACTATATCATCTACTTATGTAATAATTGCTTAGTATTCCATGAGTGGTGCACACCTTTAGTCCTAGCACTCAGGGGTCAGAGGCATGTGGATCCTTGTGAGTTTTAGGCCAAAATGGTACACATAGCAAGTCCCAGGCCATTTAGGTCTGTACAGTGAAGACCCTACATCAACAGAAAAAGCAGGAGGAAGAGGAGGGGAGGAAGAGGAAGAGCATGTAGGCTTTGAACTTTCCAAACCTACTTTATTTGAGGGTTTTTAATGGCTATGCTTCCAACCTATCTATCCTAGGTTGGAGAGAAAAGAGGTTAAAAGAGGTTTAATTCCTTGGAGCAATTCCATTCTTTGTCATCAGGATTCTAGCAGACCTGTTAAACAGAAACCAAGCAATTCAGCACAACTGGCTGCAACTGCAGCAGCTGGAACCCAGATCATCAGCTGAACCTGGAACCTCGAAGCATTCTCTGGAGTGTTTTTCTCTAGGAGCATCTTGATGTGGAGCAGTGAACAGTCAAAGAACAGAACCCAAAGCAAAACGCCAAGCATCTGGTTTAGGGTTCATATGTATATACCCTCTTAGAGTCCATAGGAGGATGTTATCAGCAGTACCTCTTCCAGTGCACAAACACTATGTGTCCTCTCACAAGTCTGTTTTCAGCAGACAAACATCATACACCCTCACAGAGTCTGTTTCACATCCAACACTTGGGATCAAAACAAAAGCATGTTGACATGCACTACAGAGGAGAAGAGAAAACGAAACTCCACATAGGTTATATGTAATGGTCAGGCTACACACTTGGTGGAAGCTTGACTTTATGTGAAATAACTCATGTGCTTTAAAGCATATTTGTACAAGGCAAAGCTACATCACCAGATACAAGGGTCAGTTTTTCCAGTTTGTCTTTGCGTTCTTAGAGACAGACAAGGAAACTATAATCACAGAATACTCTTAAGAAAGATGAATAAGCAAGGACAGTCTCCACACTTGAGTGGAGAGAGGGATTTGACTTTCTCACGTAATCTGGTGCCTCACATTTGACTATGTCCCCTGGCGGGGGAGACCTGGTGGCACTCAGAGGAAGGACAGCAGGTCACTGAGAAGAGACTTGATACCCTATGAGCATATACAGAGGGAGGTAATCCCTCTGAGGAACAGTCATAGGGGAGGGGAATAAGGGGGGAATGGGAGGGAGGGGAGAATGGGAGGATACAAGGGATGGGATAACCATAGAGATGTAACAAGAATAAATTAATTAAAAAAATAAATAAATAAAAAGAAAAAAAAAGAAAGATGAATAAAGAGCTCTACATCTCTATAACACAGCTCCTTATATTGTTACTTGGCATACAATATAAATAGCTCCCAAACATATTTAAAATGTAAATTTGCACATTAAGATAATTTATGAATTGCTGTGATATATTTTCAAAGCATATTCTGAAAACCAAACAAGCATATAAAAGACGTCATCATTTAATTCATTACTTTGCTTTAGTGTACCGAGGCACTCAAAGCCCTGCTGGTAGTCCTCTTTCACAACACTGTTTAACATGGTGGCACTTTTATAAAACTTCACAGTGACAGGTATTCTAAAATATTCCACAGTGCCTGAATAGCTGGATACTGAATTGAATTCTTAAAACTTTAATCAACACCCTACTGTACATAGCGGGAACCATAATTTTAAAATGTGTTAATTATATGTATGCATTTAGGGTGTGTCGTGTGAACTACACACAATTGATGGCTGCTGAGGTGGGAAAATCAGTTTTTTCCATAGATGAAACATCTGATAAGTTATCTAATCCCAGGTGGTGAGCCTTACACACATATACACACACACACTCACAGCACACTAATGCATACACTAACACATACACACACTCACACACACACACCCTTCTCAGTTGCTTATTGTTGCTGGTGTGTGTGTGTGTGTGTGTGTGTGTGTGTGTGTGTGTGTGTGAATTTGTCTTGGAGGAGGCTTGGTCTGAAGTTACAAGTGTGCTCCACCATACCACATTCCCCTATGATATCATCATCTTCTGATTTTTCTCTGCCTATATAGTGGTCTTACAGTGGCTGCCTGCCTCAGCAGAGTGTTTATTGGTCTCTACTCTACGAATGTTTCCTCTCTGTGTCATTTTATTTTAGTTAATTTGAGCTGTTATAAAGTATCACAAGCTAGGTAGCATGTGACAACAGCAAGTTATTTCTACTCTTCTGGAGACTAAGGAGACCAAGATCAAGATGGCAGCAGATTTGGGATGTTGGGCAAGCCCCTTTCTGGTTCATTGTAAGCAACTTCCTTGCTGTGTCACTGACAAGCCAGAAGACATAAGGCAGTTTCCTTGGGCCATCATGTGAACCCTCCATCCTCCTGACCGAATCACCTCACAGTGGCCTTCCCTCACTTGCTAAGTAATGTTACAACGTGTGAGTTTTTGGTTTGTTGTTTGTTTATCTGAGAGAGGGTCTCACTATGTAGCCACATATACCTTAAAACTCACGAGGTAGACTAGGCCTCAAAGTTAGGATCTTCCTGCCACTCTCATCAGGTGTGCCCGCATCACTGTTTTATACCACCATTCAGACCATAGCATATGTTCTGAAGAAATTTTCTTCTATAAAACATGTTGGTCATTAGATTTTTATTCTGAGTTCCGTGCTAACAAATTACACATTCTATGAGGGATTTGTCACTAATATGATAACCCTCCCTGGTAGGGAGCAGGCCCTTGTCCAAGAGAGGTCCTCTGTGTAGAAGACAATAGGCCTACTGCAACAAATGCAGTGGAATGTTTTGGCGCCCCAATGAGATATTTCTGGAAAATGTTGCCATTTACCAGCCCTGCAACATTTTGACAATTCAAGTATAAATCCACACAAATATCATTTTCATCAACTGGTTCCCAGTAGATATCTTTCCAAAACCATGATAGTTTGGTATATATTATTGCCATTTTTTTACATTTACGTTGGTTTATTTTAAATTTCTAGTTATGCAGATAATTTAAAGCATTCTCATAAGTGAGTCTCAACTCCAAATTTTATTTCTAAATTTAGCTTATTTAACTGATATTGGTTTTATCTCTCTGTTTATGTGGCTGGAGGTACACCTGTGTGAACACAGAGGCCAGAAGACCAAGGGCTTCCTCAGAGCTTCAGGCATTTGGGATAAACCTGGCTTGTTATGATGATCCTGGGATTGAAATCTGGTACCTATGACTGTATAGCAAAAGCTCTTTGCTACTCACTATTGCTTTCTTTCCTAATAAATAATACTGCAAAAGTCAATCCATAAATTCATATAAGTCAGGATAAATGTACTGTCCAGGCAGGCCTGTATCTATATTGTTTGTTTGATGGCTTAAATGACGACATTAAGCTACCTCAACTACCTGTTTATGAAGTAGCAGGTGTTTTTTGCACTAGAGGATGCAAGTTGTAAGGAGATACTTTAAGATAAGTATTTCTTTTATGTTTATTGTTTTTAAATATTGACAGTACTTTGAGTTTTGACTTCTAGGTAATAAAGGAGACTTTCATGGCACTGGGCAGTCTTAAGATTTGTCATGACAGCTGTTTTCCTTCTGGCCTATCTTATATGTTGACTTAACACTTAGACTGGAATACGGTAGTTTCTGCAATTTGATGCTTTTTCTAGTTTTTTTTTCCCCTTTTCTTATAGAAAGTGAGTCTCCATTGTCGTGGAAGTGAAATTCCACATTGTTTTCTTCTTGTCATCTTTTTTATCCTAGTTAGTTTCATGCCAAACTGTGTCTTCTGTTATTCCATGGAGTGCACAGTATTTGAGTGTGACAATACAGATGGGAGAAATCTGGGCTGTTTGTCCTGCCCTATTCAGCCTTTATATATCGCCATCTGCTTCATGTGTTTTCTACTCTTTTTTTTTTTTAAGTTGACTTTTATTTATTTATTTTTTTATTTTTATTTTTTATTTTATTTTATTTTTAATTAATTTATTCTTGTTACATCTCTATGGTTATCCCATCCCTTGTATCCTCCCATTCTCCCCTCCCTCCCATTTTCCCCTTATTCCCCTCCCCTATGACTGTTCCTGAGAGGGATTACCTACCCCTGTATATGCTCATAGGGTATCAAGTCTCTTCTCAGTGACCTGCTGTCCTTCCTCTGAGTGCCACTAGGTCTTCCCCACCAGGGACATAGTCAGATGTGAAAGCTACTTCTACTCTTTTAATTCCAGTTCTAACCTTTTATTATCCAATTCAATCTTCTAGATATAAGGCTGAGAAACAAAAATAAATGTACAAGCAAACAACATATCAGGGTTAAGTAAAATATGGACCAGGATTGTGGGGTGTTAGATACATGCTCTGAACTCAGATTGCTCCCCTTTAAAACTTCAGCTTGTTACAAGAAGGCAAATGAGCTGAAGATGCTAAAACATACAATTCCTTCCCTACTGTAAGAGGAATTAAAAAAATAAAAAGGCAGTATATTACCACAGAAAATGTTCATTCCATTTTTTTGCTTACCAAAATATGTGATGTTTAATATTGTCCTAAAGCTCTATAGATATAACTTTTCATAAGTCTGCCTCCCCACAAATATATGGATCTATTGTATTCATTGTACCATACTCAAGAGAAGCACAACCTCTAAAGAGTTAAGTGTTATGGTAAATCCCACACAGCTGGTTTTTGTTTCAGGTTGCGTTTTAGTCAGGGTGTCAGGCCACACCACAGTGTCTTAATGTTGAAGAAAATGGGGATTAAGGAGATACAAGGATTTGTTTAGGGACTGGGCAGTTTTCCTGGGCTTCTATTTTACTTCTAAGCTTACCATTGGCTCTTTGTTGTGCTGTCTCTCTCGAGACTTCTACCCCAACTTGGCTATTGTACTAAGAAAATCTCCATCATTTTATTGTGAGTGGTGTGATACAGAATGGGAGTGAGCCAAGCAGTCCTGGAAAAGTGGATTGCCACCTTATAAGAACAGGAGCTAATTTATGTGCTGAAATGGGCATAGCATAGAAATACTACTGGCATTTACTAGAATTATCATTGTTTTCCATGAATACAGAGTGAATTCAGATGATGCTATTATTATAGGCCTAGGCAATCCTCTTCTATTTGGTGTTAAACATATCCTATTTAAATACTTAAAATCCGAACTTGGCATTTAATTTTAAAGCTAGCACCCCTCCTTCCTACCACATATGCAAATTTCCTCATTTTTTATAATTTACTTTGGCCTTTAAAATAATTAGCAAAAATATCATTGATAACAGTGCTTTCTGGATGTTTAAAATGCTTCTGGCTCCATGGTGTTATGAATAAAATCAGAAACTGAGATAAAGCTGAAGCACTCCTATGCAGATGAAGAAGAAACAATTAAGAGAGTGTGATTATAGGAGGGAGCCTAGAAATAGCAAGAAAATGTCACATCAATTGTACCCACTCTATACAGGTTATAAGTAAAGTGTAAAATTTTATTAGCAAGACAGGACCAGCAAGTAAAATACACTTTTTAATGCAGCACTATCAAAATGTGTTAATTAGTAGATAGTGTACATTAGGCAGAACAATTTAAAAACAACCAAAAAGCACCCTGACTTTTGCTAACCTGCTTAGGGTCCCTTTTTTTTTGCAAGAGGTAGTAATGGGAATATCATAGATAAAGCAAAAATTATGACAAAAGCTAGCCTTGTGATTTCTTGTTTCACTCAAATGGACATTTCAGCTCACTGACATTTTCATTTCTGTTGGGAAAATCATATTCCAATTCATTTACATCAGGAATTTACTGTTTTACTTTCCTGAAGTTCCCAATTAGTCAATGTTTAGCAGATCTTAGGACTTAATAAGCATGTAAGCTAAATGAAATGCAGACATAAGTTGACTGTGATGTTCTTACCACAGAAATGTAAAATCTGTGCCTGGATCTTGGATCACAGGGAGCATTTGGATTCACTTGGTTATGTTACTGGAAGTTGCCTTCTGTGGTGTAGGTTGTGTCCAAGGTTTGAAAACTTCCTGCCTGTATTTCTTTGGCTCTCTTGTTCAGTTCAAAGAGAGAGTCATATCTTTATGAAACAGGAGGGGTGGAAGAAAATGGTAGGAGAGAGAGGGAGGGATGAGGAAAGTAGACAAAACAGAAAGAGAACAGAAAGTGAGGGGAAAGGGGAAAGGGCCTCTCTCTGATTCAGGTACCTTGGGTCATCCAGTCACCTTCATGAAGGAAAACTATAAGTGCCTGATTTAAGCTCAGCCTGGAAGTTTATCCCGTCACGTTTAGACTAATCTGAGATGAACTTTCTTCTCATGTAGACCTATGACGTTTCCATCATGTGCCTTCATGATGGGAAAGGTGGAAAACCAATCAGAAAACACATTTTATTTCCTGAAGCTAAATAAAAAAGTCTCCATTATTTTAAAAGGGACTGCCTGTTAGCAAACAGGCAAATCTCATCTGTGGTTTCAGAAGTCATGGTTAAGATTAACTGCAGACAAGACAGGGGGCATGGAGACAGTGACCGAACATGACATGCTAAAGTTTACTTCCTATATCGGGTTAGCATTTGATGTGCGTTTTTCACTTTCTTAGCTACATATTAATGATATAAACATCTTCCTCTATTAGTTATGTTTTCATTTGGATAGGTAAAACTTACATTAGACTATAAAAGCTGCCAAATTGTCTGTGCATAATAACTTACATGAATGAAATATCATAGCTGTATCCAATGCTCATAATATGACCTCATGCTATATCATTTTGAGTATTACATTTGAAAACCTAATTTTATTGTTCTACAGGTACTACAATAAAAACTGAGTGGGAAGGGCAGGTGGCACAACATCTAAAATGGCTCAAAGGTTTAAGAAATTGAATAGGAGGGCTGGAGAGATGGCTCAGAGGTTAAGAGTACTGGCTCTTCTTCCAAAGGTCCTGAGTTCAATTCCCAACAACCACATCGTAGCTCACAACAATCTAATGAGATCTGGTGCCCTCTTTGCATTTAGGCACACATGCTGGCAGAATACTGTATAAATAATAAATAAATCTTTTTTAGAAAAGAAAAAAACACAAAAAGATGTTATACAAAAGAAATTGAACAGGTCTACAAGGAATTACAATCTTCTGGTAATTATGCCTGTTGAGATGGAAGTAAATAGTATTTCGGATTAATTTTATTAGTGGGCTGCTAAGTTAGGCATCACTCAGTTGCTTGGGCATGATTACTTCATACATGCAATTGCCATCTATTATTTGTATTAGATATAATGAAAAAGCTAGTGAGATACTGAATGCTATGAGCTGATAACATTTGGAAATAACTCCATTATACTATTTTCTGATTGGTCAGTTACCTACAATTGCTTAATTCAGGTCAGAGGTTAAGTGACTAAACAATTCAATGTAATTTGCAGTTCTCTGTCTTTTAAAAGAGCACGTCTAATGGATAAATTATTTTATCATAACACAAGCTTATAGTTCTCAGCAGGTGCTCGGAGTTCTAGATGTTTCACTGAAGACCTCAGAGACCACATGTGGCTTCATGATGCAGCTGTCATAAATATGTTTTGGGGTCATGTTAGCAGGTTTCCACTGTGCTCAGCTGGCCTTTTCTAGTGTTAGAAAAGCAGGTGAAAGGAATGGAGGCCACTAGCTTTTAAATCCTTGTGTTAGGATTCTGGCCCTCACAATGGCCTTTATGTTTTAGAAAGCTGTCCCTCTGAAGCTTAGCATCCTTGAAGCCAAAAACGACACATTTTTCAATGTGCTTGACATGGCAGAAAGCTTATGTAATCATGAGCATTAAAAAAAATCCTATCAGTATAGCTGTTTACAATGTGCCTACCTTATGCTTCCTTTCTGACTAAGGAGACACAATCATAAGTTAGATTTTCCTGTCTTGAAGAAGTAGCAGCATGTGTAACAGGAGCTAGTCACAGCTCAGTAATAGAGACAGCGAGGAGTTGCTGAAGATTTGAAATGTAATGGAAATAGAAAGGAACAAAGGTTAGTTCCTGAAGGAAAGGACTAAAGAATGGTTTTGGCGAAAGTGGCTTTCTCACTGGGGACTTACACATGAATGGTTGACCTAGTCAAGGGTTTAACATGCTTGAGATATAGAAAAGTAAGGTCTTTTGGTTAAGGAATGAACAGCCGTCCCAGCCGAGAAAAGAAGGGAAAAAATCTGGAAAACAACTTGAGTGGAATGGGATTGATATTAACCATTTTATTTCCTAGAAACTTGTGTATTGTTTTCTGGAAATTGAGGTAGATTTTGTAGTTGAAGATTTTGATCAGAGCCAGGAAAATCTTCAGTAGTCATGAAACATGAGCATCCAGGAAGGGTACTAAGAGCATGTTAAAACATGTTTGTCTCATGTCTACATCCTTAATTTTTTCAGCCACTCTACTATTTTTCTCTCCACCTTTTAACCTCCTCTGCTATGCCGGTGCTTTAGGATTGCCTGTAGAGTAATTATAACTTAGAACATAGCTGCTCTGGCAAGAAATCACATCCTAAGACCTTCTAGGTCTGTGTGATCTGGCTGGAATACAAACATGCTTTTAATCCAGGAGACAGAGGCAAACAGATCTGAGTTAAATGCCAGCCTGGCATAGAGCAAGGTTCAGGTAAAATGCCCATGTGTGGTGGTACAAGCCTCCAATCTCAAACAATGAAGGTAAAGTTAGTTTGTAGAAGGAAGCACCCATGTTTGAAAGTGACTTTTAATAGAGTGTCAGAAAAAGTGACATATCAAAGATGATTTGACAGAATAGGATATTCCAAACTCTCAAGATAAAAGAGAGGGGCAATGCAGGAGAGAGAGAAGGCTGTTTTTCCAGGAGAGATTTCACAGAGAACAATCTAGACTCTAGTGAAGATAGAATGAGCCAGAGAATGAGAATGAGCCAGGGATGGGAAAAATTGCTGGAGTTATTTTGAGGCTAAGCAGAGCAATTTGGAGGCTGAAAGAAAAGCCAGATTGAATAAATCATCTGGGAGAGGAGTTTGAGCCAGAACAGCTGAATTGAACTGCTAACCAGAGCTCAGGAAGAACAAGAAAGGGTGAGCATAATTAAGTAATAAATCTAAGAGGTTGAAAGCATTCTATCTAGGACCAGGTTAGATTGTAGGGAGGCTAGAAGCTTCCAGAACTAGGCCTAAGTTAGTAGATGAAGGCAGTAAGCTTCTAGACAACAATTAAAACCAGAGAATAAAAGTTCCTCTTACAATTGCTTCTCTGACACACAGACTTCTCAACTTTGACTTCAAGAATTCATTTTTTAAATATATCCTATTCAACAAGAATAGGCTAGGATCCATATGCACATTCTACAGGAATTTATTGTGAAGCTATCTAGCCATGAATTTGTGAAAAATCCAATGAAAAGTTACATTGTTTATCATTTTCACTGCCAATGGGGTTAATTCATATCTGGTAAGTCAGAGAGACTTATTCCCCAGACCATCTTGGATAGTTGGTTGAGCATGGTCCAGGATACCTGCCACTAAAAAGGATCATTGCTACGGAATCTAGTGAAAAGGGTGGCTGCTGCAGTGATGCAATGAGGTGGCCTTGCTTCTCATGGCAAGGGTGTATAATATTAGGGTAATCCATATTGAAAATATCATTATGTGACATTAAAATTTCATATAATGATTCTTTTACAACTTTTAGAATTTGCCAAAGACCTGCTTGATTAATTCTATATTATCCATGTCTAAGTTTGGACATTATTTGTCTGAGTAGGAAATGCTATATCATATTAACATGGATTAATAACATGCACAGTATTTCTTAATTAAACTTTGGGTTTGTCAATTGTGTAGCATTCCATGACTGGTGTGGATGATCTTTAATTCTAACATGTAATAATATAAAATCAGACTATTTAGAAAACATACAAAGAAGGAAGCCAGATGACAGGTAGCAAGTGCACCTCAGCTACCTACTGGGTATTTCTTTATCAAACAGAGAGAAGAAAGTGAAATAATTTCAATAGTTAATGTAATGTGGGAGAATATCTCCAAGCGAACTTGTTTTATTTCATAAAATAGTTATCTTTGTACACACTCCTGTTCTGGCAAAATGAATATGTTTTATTTAAAGGCACCAGAGGTTTCCATGGATTTGGCCCCTGTAGGAAGGGGCTAACTTTTAAAAAACATTATTGTTTTTTATTCAGTCTTGACTATTTACAAGGCCGTCTGGTTAAATGGTTTCTCAAGATTATATATATATATATATATATATATATATATATATATATATATATATTCAAGACCAAATGATAAAATATATTGTGCTGAATCTCGGAACAGAGATGGAGAATAGAGTGTGTGCTTGCCGTGATCAAGGCCCTGTGCTTGATTCCACAAAGAGAGATAAAATATGCACAGAGGAGAACCTCTATTTCACATGCTCTGATACAAAAAAAAAATGAGTTGAAGATATATTTTCTAGTTATGCCTAAAAATGAGAATAGGATTAGGGTTCAGTCTTGATCTGCCAGGTATCCACACATGTATAGCTTCTGTGGATCTCAGATTCCTCTTGTCCAACATGCAAGCCTACAGCGGTCTCCTACAGGATACAGTCAGTAGAAACAATGAATAAATACATCATTATTTGGTTTGAATAGAATATAAGATGATCAGGGCTGCAGAGATGGCTCAATGGTTAAGAGCACTGACTGCTCTTCCAGAGGTCCTGAGTTCAATTCCCAGCAACCACATGGTGGCTCACAACCTTCTATAATGTGATCTGATGCCCTCTTCTGGTGTGCAGGTGTACATGCAGGCAGAGCACTGTATATGTAATAAATATGTAAAAGAAATGATCAAGAGAGGACAAGGAACACCTGAAGGGGGAGAAAAATAAATCCCAAAATTTCCAGTACATAAACAGTAAATGTCTGTCAAGCATGAATATGTAAGATGATGCAGTGGCACTCCTGGTGGTATGCTTTGTCAAGATTTGGGGATGTTCTGTGACCTAGAATAATGAAATATTCTTCTTCCAAATCCTTACTTCCACCCCTAATCATCACAAATACAGATCTCAATTTTTTGTATATTTGGTATGACTTTTTTTTGTTCCATATTGTGTATAAAATAAAGCATCAGACAAAATTTAAAATACATAGAAGTTTGTCTATTTTGAGTTTAATTTAGGATAATAAGTCATAATAGAAATAATCATACAACTGTACTGTTAGTAGTCATGTAGGAAATTGAGGAAGGGAAAACTTGGCCTTGTGTAAGATTCAATAAATAACTTCTTTGATCTTCCCCATTTCTTCAATAAACTGACACAATGTTTAAAAGGCACTAGGCACTTTCAAGGACAGCAGTGGTTTGGATTTACCCAATTAAATAAAAACACATTAGCAACACTGTGGTAGCCCATTTCTTACGCCTTCATTCAGAGTCACAAGACTCTATGGAATTGTCTATTCACATATACTAATATTTCGTATGAACTAGTATCACAGAAAGGAAGTTATGAAGCCCTAGACAGTTCTTCACTATACGGAAGCACACACAGGACAATTTCCAAGACACATACCCACTGACTAGTTTTTTTCCCATAATCCCTTTCTTCTGAAGTCTTCTCAATTTCTAAGAGGCTGGTTCTATGCTAACTTCTGGCTCTAACTCCATTCTGCCCAGACCAATGGGATTTTAAAGCAAAATTGTAGCTGGAAAGAAACCTGCTTGTAGAAATATACCTTCCACATTCAATCCTCAGTACCAGGGGGGCTTGTGGAGACTTAAGCACCAACAAAGGACCATGCATGGGCTGGACCTAGGCCCCCTACACAGATGCACCCAATGGTCAGTTTGGGCTTTATGTGGGCCCCCTGGTAAGGGGAGCTGGGCTGCCTCTAACATGGGTTCTGTAGCCTGCTTTTTGAACACGTCCCCCGTGGGGCTGCTTCTCCAGACCACAGGGAAGGAAGATGCACTCAATCCCAATGTGGCCTGATGCGCTGGAGTGGGTTGGTAATGGTGGGGACCTTCCCTTTTCTAAGGAGTGGGGGCAGGGACACAGGGGGAAGAGGGAGGGAGGGTGGGGCCAGATGGAGAGGAGGCAGGGCCAATGATCGAAATGTAAAGTGAATAAATAAATAAATAAATTTAAAACGTAATAAAAAGGGAGTTTTTCTAAAAGTGCTCTATTTGTTTACAGTTCCCTAGTTCTTTTTAAACAAATAATGCAGATAACAATCTGCTGATGAAATAAATAAGTGAAATGAGAAAAGAATAAAGGGCCTGTCTGGGAGGGCATAGTGTGTGTGCTCTGGCTTTTTGTTTATTGTGGTAATCTTAAGTGCAAAATATTAGAAGTCTGAAAATAAAGATCAAATAAAAATTGTCCAGTAATTGTTAGAAAGGGATTTTATGTAGTCAAAAGCTTGCGTGTTTTATTGTTGTTTGATGAACTGTAAAAATAAACATATTTTCAGCCCTTTTGTCAGACTTATGATGGCATGCCTAATAAATCAAACATCACCATTACATCACAATTTCATCTTTGTTCATTTACATTAATTCATCTTCCTCTATGAGGCAATATTTGCCTTCTTACTGCTGCTATTTCTCTTTAAGAGAGATCAATTACAGAACACAAAACATATAGGTTCTCTTGCAAGTCATCAATCAGCTAAAAATATAAAAACAGTTTTAAATACTATCTAAGGCATTAACAGAGAACTACAAATATTCTAGATAATCAATGACTTAGTGACTCAGCTGCATTACAACTGTAGATGAGCACCAACTCAAAAAAAAGGAAATAATGTCCTGTCACCAATGTTACTAAGCTATTGGCACTTTTTCTTGAATATCCATGCATCAGACTTTCCTCCTTTTAATGAGGTAATAAAATCTTATCAGTCTCTTAACATGTCTAATAATGTGAAATGTGTGGAGAATTTAAAGAGAAACAAAGACTTCACAAGCAAAATTATCAGCTCCAGTTGGCAAAGGTAGATCCATGAGTAAGTGATGCTTGCTGACTGTCTGATGGCCTGAGCTTTATCCCTAGAATCGACTCCGGCAAGTTGTCTTTTAACCTCCACAAGCATGCTATGTTGCATGCACATACTGATACATACACACACACATACATATACATACATACATACACATACAGACACACATATAGATACACATATATACCCACATACACATACAGACACACACATAGATACACATATACACACATAGATACACATATACACACATCACACATGCACACAT
>OU015748.1:433027-462940 GCA_907169655.1 Acomys percivali
TGAAGAATAAGGGATAGTCAGACCATGGGGTACAAGTTATTTAATCTATTCCTCTAACCTTAAATACCCTCCTTCAGGCTGGACCAGCTGAGAAGCATGACAGCTAAATCTGAAACTGATTGCCTTCACCTTCTTAACTTCCATCCACACAATAGGTCACTGTTTGCTACTGCTAATGCTTTCTTGCCTCACAGATTATGGAAATGAAACCATGCCTCTTCAAGCTTGTGCGTGCATGCGCACACACCACACACACACACACACACACACACACCACTCATATATGCACACGATGGGTAGGAGGATACTGCAAGTTCTACTGAGTTCTCACAGCCTGTGACAGCTTGGCTTAGTTTATGTATGTCTTATGATTTAGTCATTGGATTCTCTAGTTTTAACCAATAGAAATATGGAAGTTATCAACACATCTGACACTCTTTTCTTCAGTACTTTTGCAGGGCTAAATTATACCTTAATTTTTACTCACTTCAAATGCTTCCCAGGGCCTCATACATTGTTGATGATCTATAAATATTTACAGACTGGGTAATTTTACTGAGCAGAGTAAGTCGAGGTCAAGTTTGGTCGGGCTTTCCTATGGTGCAGCTAGACTAGGCCTGACATCGTCTTCTTTCCAACTGGTTAGATAGTCCATTTAAATAACAGGAATGTTCTTCGCACCCAAAATTGAGCACTAGACTTAATCATCTTGCCATAACCTTGTACTAGAAAGAGTCCAAATTGTGATCAATCTGATGCCGGTTGATGTGGAACCACACCAGGTTGTACAGATGAAGAGGATGATATACTTCTCTGCACTTGGCATGCGTGTTCTATAGAGCCATTATTTATTAGTCATTAAAATAAAAACCAAAGCTAATTAGTTGTTATGAAAGACAGACTTCCATGTACTAACATTGAAAAGGTCCACTTAAAAAATATAGAGACAGGTTAAAAAAAAGGATGTTGATGAATTCTAAAACAATATCCATTAAACAACAATTTTGTAGTGACTTTGCTGTGTGTGACAGCTAAGATACCTTCTCTGCTGAGAGATTATATTTGGTATCATCCTTTAGTCTCTGAGAGTAACATTTGGTAAGGCCACATTCACTGCTTTCTTCCTCAAGAAACCTGAGTTTTCTTTAATATATCAGGGATAAAACATAATGAGAGCTGCAAGAGGCACATTCTTCACGTGACACGAGGAAATGTTATATTTGTGTAGTTGCATCATTCTGCCAATCATATTTATTATTCCTCTGCAATTTGCTCATCCCCTGGAAGAAAATCAGCTTTGGTTTCATACAACTTATTTTCAGAGGCTGATGACAATAAGCAAGATAGATTAACAGCAGAGACAGGGACAGAGCCATAAGGATAGAAAGTGTGGGATAAAGAAGGCTCTAGATTATTAATGGGATAAAAATGGAGAGAATAAAGGCTTGTCAGCACCTAGCCCCGGTTGATGCCACCGCTACATCTAGGGCACAGGAACATCATTAAAGAGTGCAGAGGACCAGGACTCATGATACTTGGCTGTGTCTTCCAGACATGAAAGCAAGCTGTACCCCTGAAATCTTAACAAAACAGTTGCACAAAACACCAGCTGATATGTCAGTGTTGGTCAGGGAAATTTTGCAGTGTGCCACCCCTACTTGAAGAACTGTGGGCCGTCAATGAGAGTGGGAGAACAGGTTTTCCCCAAGGATGCGCCCCCCAATAAGTTATTCAACCCCACAGAGTCAGTCATTTTATCTTAAAAGGTATGTGTGAAATATATTTTTGATATTTAACATAGTAGGAACCCAATAAATGTTAGATGGATTAAATTAAATTGTATTGTATAAATACGAAGCACAAATTATTAAACAAAAGGGACTCACTGTATTAACAGGGTTGGAAAATTACAATCTACGCAATAATTTAATACCTCATGATATTCTTCTTACCAATCTATGTAGGAAGGACAGAAAGTAGTTAGGATATTTTGGGCTGTTAATACTACCAACAGTAAGGATACGCGAGTCACAATGATGCACACTTTGAGGTGAGGATGTGGTGACCCATTTCATCAGTGGAATGCCAGTCTGGGATTGTTGTTAAGATTCATCTTATTTCTTGAAAAATGAGATAAGTTCTATAGTTTTTAAGTCTTCGAATTGACTACTTTGAAAACAACAGAATCTGCATATATATTCACAGACAGGATGAGGAAATGTGGAGACCCACCTTCAAGGAAAGAGGAAACAGGCTCACTGTGATTCTTCTACCTTGTCCCCAATCTTTCTAAACTCCTAAAGTCCATCTCATGCACACAAATAATTTTTATGAAATTTTGGAAATTTTTCAATATATAAGTTATAGCTGAGTGCTAGGAGCTAGAGAAGTCTTCCTCACCTCTGCTGGGTTAGAATTGCATCACCCATTTCTTAACTTTGCATCCCACATTGTTATGGCCCATTTATTAGCTTAGCTGTGTTTAACATGTGAACCAGACTATATTAACTTTAATTAATTTTATGTTTTTTCTCAGCAAAGAAAAAATAATCATACCTTAAACTGTAGGATCTCTTATGACCTTACCTCAATTCATATATCCTATTACATTCCTTCATAGAATGTACTGCATTACAAGCACTCACAGTTCTCTGTACTATACAATACCATACAATACAATACAATACAATACAGTACAATACAATACAATACAATACAATACAAGTACTCCTTTATCATTCATTCCCAAAGATATATTTTATATATTATTCTTTGGAGCAAAGCTAGTAGTATCTTTTATTTAAAGTGTATAGGAGTATTGTTGTAATCTGTTTCTCTTCTTGACAGCTTAAACATATTTTTTTAAATTTATCACTTATTTTTCAGCCACACAGGCTCCTAAAAGAAAATAGCAAAATGATCAGATTTTTTAAAAAGCTGGTAATCAGTTTTAAATGTTGAAGTAGAATTTGACATTCAAAAGCAAAGTGTGCTGTGAGCAAAGACACTGCCTAATTAATGCTTTCTTTTGGACTAAAGGGTGGGCTGAGGTGTCGCTACATAGAAAGTGTTGCTGAGGGGCTGGTTCAGTGATTCTAAAAAGTCTGACGTTACATTTGACAAAAATTCAAAATTATTGGAGTATTTTTCTAGCATTTCATTCTAAGTGTACAGATAAGCCACTAAGGATAATTAAAGGCATGCTTCCAATCACTGAAGACTTTACTAATGAAAGGAAGAAAACCAAAATGGAACAAAACTAAACTAAAACGAACCAGCAGCAGCCATCTTGCCGTAGAACGTCCCGAGTTAAGCTCTTTTCAGTACAGCTAAGGCAGTTTTTTAATCACCTAGAAAATAACCATTTGCATCAATATGAACATGGTCAATTATAAGTACTACAATAACTATAAACTAATAATAATTAGTATACATTAGATTTGTTTGACTTTTAATTTGAAATGTGTGGATAATACTTGCTCAGTGATAACATAGAAACTTAAGCTTTCCATATTTTTATTAGAATTGTACCTCATAGATATAGGTAGATGTTCTTAGCTCCAAAAACCTCTTGCTTGTAGAAAGGTCCTAAAGAAAAAATGAAGAAGTTGGGTAAAAATTGACTTCCATTTCATAAGGAGAAAAAAATTCTTCCTCAGCATCTCTCTTGTTCAGTGTTCTCCCATTAAACACCATGTGGTAAGAACTGTACCCTAGAGTCTGCACTGGAAGCAAGAGATGTGAGTTTCTAGAGAAGTGAGTGGGCCATAGGGTACCACAGAGCAATTGGGGCTCATTTGTCTGATTTGAGAACATCATAAGAGTGAATAAACCCAGGGATCGCTTGACAAATATTGATGGAGTTCTTTTAAATAAAAGTCTGGTGTTGACTATTCAAGAAACTTAAAATCACTTGCTAATTCTTGTTCAGGCCCATTATAGTAAGTTAACATGTTTTTGTGAAAATGTCAGTGTGTAAGAGAATGCATGAACTCTTTTAAGTTCTTAAGACACAGCAGCGAAAGGCTTGTATTGTTAAGCACAAATGTGTCTTGACTCAATTTTTATTTCTTTTTAGTTATTAATTGAATACCAAATTAATAATATTTTGTTTTTGTTTTTGTTTTGAGACAGGGATTCTCTGTGTAGTCTTGGCTGTCCTGGACTCACTTTGTAGACCACGCTGGCCTCGAACTCACAGAGATCCACCTGTCCCTGCCTCCCAGGTGCTGGGATTAAAGGCGTGCACCACCAGGCCCTACTAGGGTGCCTCCCCAAGTACTGGGATTACAGGCATGCACCACTGCAGCTCATAAAATTAATAGTATTTTAAAATAGCATGCATTTGCTAAATAATACCCTAGACTCCCACAAAGTATTATTTGTGTAATTCCCCAGATGAGCAAGCACATAGAAGCAGCTGTCTCTGGCTCCCGAGGAAAATACTACATTTTGAAATTACATCATGATGTTCATTAGCCATCATCAGGACATGTGCTTCTGTGAAGTCTACACTGAGCAGGCGTTTAAACAGAGTGTAGGGTAGACTGTTGGGTTGTTGCCAGGAAATTTTTCTAAGAAAGAGTAAAATGTTGGTTTGCCTTCTTAACTTATGATCAGAATTTAACCTCCTCAACACAAAGTCCATCAGCCATTTAACAGACTTGTTTGTCTCAATGTAAAACAGAGACCAAGGGAAAAGGAAAGGGAGGTAGTGCCTTAGGGGTTGTGAGACAGATCCAGTAGCAGCCTCCTTCAAATCTACTCTAGTCCATCAAAGATATTTGAGTTAGACATAGTGAACAAAGCACACGGATTAAGAAGCAAAGCAAAAGCAGAACCGCTGAGTTGCATTTCAGAACTTCAGAAGAGGATTAGAGCTGGCAGGTGCCCTGCCCCAGGAATGTTTGATTGTTGCGTGAGTTTTAAATCTTCCCTGATGGAAACACAATGTGTCAAACTCCTCTTTTGTTTGCATCTTAAAATGGAGAACAGCTCTCACTTTTCTTCTTTGTCATTAATGAGGCTTGTGCATTGGGAACCTATTTAATATCCTTGTTAATGAGCTCATTTTAGTATCTTCATTTGTGATTAAACCAGCTTCATAAGATAGACCTCGAAGCCTACTTGTTATAGTACAAGTGTTATGCAACTATTTCAAATATGACAGCTTTCTTCCCAGAGCATCTCTGTGAGCTCTGCTCTCTCTTCTCTTCCCTCCTTTTCAGTAGTTCTTGTTGAGCTGTTGAATAGTTGGCATGGTATCTGCTGAGCAATGAGAACTGAGATACTTTTTCAATATAATTGTATTGCTAATTAATAATTAGTAAAGGATAAAGTCCAGTGATAACATATACTTCTCAAAGATGTGGCCACATGTTTTTGCTTCATCTTTACTTTTCCTGTGTATCTTTGCTAAATAATTTGCATGTGTGAAGAAATCTCTTGGACACAACTCTAAGCGTTAATAAATGATAAAATGATAATGAAAAAAAATCTATAGTCACTGTGCTTGAATACCCACCTCTTTCATCAAAAATTATTTTCTACCTTATAAAATGAATTTAAAGTTGCATTTGTACTGTCTTTAATTGTTCTGAAAGGATGTTCCTATTTAAAATTTTCTATCATTAATTCACCTCTGATATTATTATTATTATTAGTGTCTTTTCCATATTACTTTAATCTTCAAAGGCAAATTATTTCAAAGATATTTTATGTCAGAATTCAATAGTGATTCAAAGCTCTGGTACTAGAGAATTTTTCCCAGATACAATGTTACAGCAGCTATAATAAAGAAAATACTTGTAAAGTTCACCTCTAGGCAATTTAGCCGCATCTAAAGAACCACAAGTGATACCATATGCTGGTAACTGAACGTGTTCTGTCTGGGAACGGCACCGTAGAGCACTTACAGTAGTGCTACAGTGTTACCTTAACCTGCAGCGATTCCGTTGTCTCACAGTGCAGCTGCTTGCTGTAGCTGCCAAACGGAAAGACTGGCAGCTACAGACAGATTTTGCTGTCTGTAGGGGAATTTTAGAATTCCCCATACTACGAACGGTTACTTGAAATCAATCTTCATTGGACAGTAGGGTGGAATGGTGAATTACAGTTTAGACCGTCTTGTAGCTGGAGAATTAAAAGTAGGAAGGATATGTGAAGAGCAAGGGTCACAGGAGGCCAATTAATGGTTTTGCCTATCAAATCTCACAGACTGGAATTTAGCAAAATTTTTGTACTAAAAGTGAAAGATTCAATATTCTAGGCTCTGTTGCCCATGATATATGGGTCATATCTGCCCACCTCCATGCTAAGATATATATGACACTTTACAAGTAATGGTCAAGGCTATGTTCTAATAAAACTTTTATTAAAACAGACACAAGGACAGACTTAGACTATGAATCATGGCTTAATATTACTGTCCTAGGCCTCAATATTTTTCTATACAATGAGAATAATAACAACACATACTGGACACATACTAAATGCTCTACTAGGCATGCTGAGCCCTTCTGGTGTGCAGGGTAATAGTGGGGAGGGAGCAGCATTCTATTTTGAGCCCACTGCATGATGTTCATTAGCTCTACAGGATGATTTCCATAATGCTTGTCCTGAGGTTTGGAGCTTACATTCTGGGCCCCATTAATTAAGGAAGAGCTGTTTTATGTGATTGTTTCCTCCATGCAGATTAAACAAATACCTGGTTATGCAAGGGTAACCTAAGCTTTAGGTTTTTCTCTGTCCTGGGAGGGCCCTAGAAGCATTCATTATTCAGTGAGGGGGCTTTGGGCCTGGTTAGATTATGCATCATCCTTACAAAAAGAAGCAGACTGAGATCAGGGATGGAGGTGGTCTACACAGGGCCACATCCTAGGAAGCTGGGGCTGCCTGAAGACTTCAGTCATTTGTCCCCAGTGCTTCTGAAACAGAATACCAGCCTTCTGCTGGGGAGACAATTTTGTAGGTGCATCAGCTATATGTGAGTGTGTGGCAATTGGATATTTGATAATTTATCCAGCATTTTCTATATTCTAGAAAATTTTGAAGAGCAGAATGTCTTAAGGTATAAATATAATATGTTAATAATCTTTGGCATTTCAACTGTCATATTGACATTTTTCTAAAGTTTGCTTCTCCAGGACAGTCATGTATATTACTGATGTCTGCTCTACTTGAGATAATAAAGAGCAGGCTTTTCTTGAGACACGAAGCAGGCTTTCCCTTGTTTCCTATCTTAATAACTAGAGTAACACTGGCCACTACTGTCAACTCAGATAATTGCACCACACTCTTCTTGGATGCTCTGTGTGGCACAAATATTAACACTCACCTGGCAGCATTTACGTGGAGTTTTAAGACATGCCATCTTGATGGATACTACTATAGATTAAAGCAGTAGTCATTTTCTATTAGCCATGAATCAATTTGCTATTTATGAATAACAAATTCACCTCTAGAAAACAAGAATATAGCATTATAAAATAATTGAGGTTTAAAATATTAAAAGAATAGAAAATATATTTTTACACAGAGGATTTTTAATTAGTGATATAACATAAAATAAGGATCACTTTAGAATGATATAACAGATTTTTTTGTTATCTCAAACATTAATCCACCAGCATTTTCCTGGATGCACTATTTAAAAACAGCATTTATCACAGGTTTGAAAGAGGAAGAATAGATTATTAGAATAGGGTAAGGGTTTTTGTCCTGGATTTATTAAAAATACCTTAGAGCATTTTGATTTATGAAATCATAGAAGCAACTTTCTGTTCTAAAAATGTATTGTTTTGTATTAGCCCTGGACACAACCCTAACCCGGGTTTCTTGTGCCTTGGAAAAGGCTGCTGGTTTCAGTGCCAAAAGCAGGCAGCAGAGGGCCCTGCAAGTTCAACTGTCCAGAGACTTGCTAAAACAGAGATCAGTTTTAACTTTAACTTTTGTGGCATCTGTACTTGTGAATTGCAAAGCCTAGAGTTTTCCTGTAATGGAAAAGAAATAAATGGAGATACATGGGTGAAACTGTCTTATTATTTTGGCATAATATTTAGAAATCCACGTGCAATGATTTATTCTAGCTACAGATTTCTAGTTTGGGAAGTTAAGAGCTTGTGTGACATTCCAGGGTTGATTAGCTTTGAGACTGGGTAATTACAGCTCCCGCGGTGAGCATCCACCATATGTGGAGCCTATGAATATTGATGAAGGTTGTAAATATATGGAAATGCCTTGGTAGTCTGCTCAGTTTGCTCTCGCCATCTGATGAATGATTTTTTTCTTTAGATCTGGATCTGTAAGTTACATGAGGACTTTATCTGTATTTAACATTTTCAGTTTCCAATCTCTGTTTCCCGGCTCTCTCTACTCCCTGCACGTTTCACTGGCAGAATTTCCTATATACTCACTTTTTTCTTGTAACAATATTTATTGAGTTTTACTGGGTGCCAAATGCTTTGGGCCTCCACTCTTACAGAATCAGCTTTCTAATGTGGAGGATAAATCATTAGATATATAAAGAAAAAAATCAACAAGGAATGTCATGAGGAGAAAAAAATCTGAAAAGACAAAGATGATCTGAAATGTTCAAGGCAGTTGCTTTAGATTGTCTGGACAGGCAATGCTCCTGTGAAGAGGTAGGTTTGGAGAAGGAATTTGAATGACAGAAATCAGTCAGCCCTGTGAGTATTACAGATAGTCAGAAGCAAAGTTTTACAAATTGCTTCAAGATTGCACAGGCATTTCATGTCTGAAGAATGGAAAGTAGGCCACCCTGTCTCCCTGCCCTGTCTTCATTTCACCTTGAAAAGGAAAAATGAGCTGGGAAATGTTTTCCTCCTCTGTCTCCAACTAGAATGTCACGGCTACACTGAGCGCGTCTACCCATCTCCTCTCCTTCACCGCTGCCTCTCGGGTGTTTCTAGAGGAAGAGGGGACCTTATTTAGAAGACAGGCCAGCCACTCTTTAAAAAGCCTTGCCTAGTTTTAAGTAAGAAAGCCTGTCTATTTAGGCACCACGTGCTTAAGTGTGCCTCCCAGTTACTGCTTTGGTGGACTATCATAACGGTGATTCAGGTCATCTGTTTTGCTGGTCCATAGATTGGCCAAGGCTGTGTTGAAGAATAAGAGGCAAAAATGTCAACACATTCTACAGTTATTTGAATGACCTTAATCTACCATCAGCACTAATTTCTCTGCAAAGTTCCATTTTACCTCTAAGCTACTATTCTCTCTGTGCTCCCTGCCTGCCCCCTTCATTGGATCACCTGGTTCTTTCACTTTCCTCATATCCCATTTACCTGACTTCTTTCTGGAGCATGCCCTTTGTCCTAAGAGGGGTATTTTGTAGACTTTTATTCCCCAGTTTTGTTTCTAAAAGACTAGGCAAAATACAAATAATGAAGCTAGACACATTAGATCCTCTACCTAGCAGAGCTGCTTTTCATGGGTAATGATGTTATACAAAGCACATCAGCATTTGCATTTTGTGAACTGTGGACAGGAAGAACAGGGACGCCTGTATGATTCTATGATAGCAAGGTTTAGTGTTCACGATGCAAAGCTAACCACACTCAAGGGCACATCTCAGAGTTCTGACTCAACCAGACCCACTCTTGGGCCTTCCTGCCTAACTACAACTTCATTTCTCAAGCTGACTCAAGATGGGAGATGTTTATCGTAAGAAATAAAGGGTGTGCTTTAACTCCTAGGACCAATGTAGACAACAATTAAATAAGGAACAGAAAGGTTACCGTTGACCAAAGCCATTTCAAATCATATGAATGATTGTGTCTAATGGTGTTGTCAATACATTTAAATCAATTTTCAGGAGGGCTAGAGGAACCCTGCCAATAATAGTCAGGGAGAAAGAAGCCTAGCCGAGAACACACATACAACTCACGGAAGTTAGAGAAGAGTTAGAAAACAATAAAAAACTGAAACTTTGTAGGTTTTACTCACTCAGCACCCGTTGATTTACCTGCTGAACCTCCAAGCTCTCTTGATCTCAGTGAGTTACCTCCAAAGCAGGGCCTCTCTAGCTTGGTACTTTTTTTGAGCTAGATATTTCTTTGGTGTAGAGAGGTCTATGCTTTGTAATGTATAATGTTCAGTGGCATCTCAGACCTCTGACCAATAGATGCCAGTAACACCCACCTATCCTCTGTTCTCATTTCTGATAACCAAGCCAAGTGTCCAGACATTATTCCTCTGGGGATCCAAATTATCCTACTAGAAAAATATTGCTTTGGATAAAGGTGTTTTTATTTTACCTTGAAGAATCAGACTAATTATTTATGTCTTATCAGTTTTCTTGAAGGGTGCATAGAAGATTTGGGGGAACAAAGATGTTGTTTGGTATGTTTATTAGGTTACATAACAGAAGTTAAAGACAACATAATGATGAGGGAGAATAAACCATCAGACAGGCTAAGGGTATTAATTTCATCTAAAAAAGACATTTAAATAAAGCACCTCATTCTTATTAACTGATAAATGTTTAAAAGACACTATATTTGTTTCTTTGTTTAATGGAGAGAAGCCAAGGTTTTGTGCATGCTGGGCAGACTCACCATTGAGCTGCCTGTCTAAACCAGAATACTAGTTTGACAGGTTAGAAATTTTCTCTTTGACCTGGATTTTTATCAAGACAAATGTGGCACCATGGTACTTAAATAGCAATTTTCATTATCAATAAAATTAATATTCTTTCTATATTTCTTTCTACCTAGAGCCCAAGAGATAAGAGCAGATGGAATAATTATAAATACTGATTTCATGAAGATGCTTTTGTCAGATATCCCTCTTAATTACATTTAACAGTATAAGAAAAAGAGAAGCCATGTGCAAGGGTTTTCTGGGTCTGTGAAATTCTTCCTTGTATCATAAACAAGTGGTGAGCAGTGTTCTCCACCTTCAAGGGGTTACCTTCATGTTTACTAGTGGCCTTAATCATCAAAACCAAACTGTGACTCCCACCAGAATCTTAGAGAATCAACTCTGGGGATACCCACCAGTTCCACACAGCAGTACA
Organism: Acomys percivali; assembly: GCA_907169655.1. Taxonomy (NCBI): domain Eukaryota; kingdom Metazoa; phylum Chordata; class Mammalia; order Rodentia; family Muridae; genus Acomys; species Acomys percivali. Next base: position 444,066 of record OU015748.1, read on the forward strand.
CTGTAGTAATCTGACCTTTGATGTAGATTCCATTAGCTGTTAGGATGACTTTTGTGCAGATAATTAAGGTGGTTAGAGTGGACAACATATCTTCTGGGTCATTTTCTTGTGCTGAAGCTGTGAAAAAGTTGACTGGGACATTTGAGTTGATGTTTTTGCCATGGTGTTTATTTGAGATCATAATCTTTCTTTTCTTTTCTTTCTTTTTTTTTTTTGATGGAAAACAGAATTTATTTCCTCTTGGAAAACAATTCCAGTAATCTCCAGGTTCAGACCGCAGAGTAAACATTGAGAATAGTAACATACAGGTTAGTTCAACCGATTCAAGAATTTGGCTGTGTGAAATCATTAAGGAAAAATTTGAACACTCAAAGCTTCAAATGTAGCCAGGAAAAAAAAAATCTTTTGACAGTCTACATAACAACTATTGCATATATGGCAAGGCTACCTGTCACACTGCAAGGCTTACAAATTACACACACACACACACACACACACACACACACACACACACACACACACACACACACACACACACACATAGGCCATATCCAGATGTGGCGTTCTGTTCTGTAATTTGTAGCATTAGATACATTAAAGTAAAAAGCAACTTATTGAGATGTTAGCATTAATTTGTAGCAAATGTGTATATTTTGTGATTATTATGCAGGTCAACAAATGCTATTTCCAACACCAGAACTTCCATTTTCCTGCTTCCTTATCAGTATTCTCATCTCATCTCTTGATTCATAACTGTTCAAATTAATGTTTATGAGGTATATTCTTGGTATTTTGTACTCCAGTGTTCATTCTGTATAAACAAATTGTATCAATGCATATGGATATGCTATGCATGCATAGTCTTATTGGTAGGCATATGGGTTATTTCCTTCTCTTGAGTTTTGAGGGCTCTGCCATTTGGAAAATGCTTTCTGGTGTCATAGTAACCATATTTATTCATTAGTTCAAGATCTTTCATGTTATGAATCATTGGCTTATTCAAAGTCTACTTCTTGCCCTTAGTGATGACTCTAAGTTTAAAATTAAGAAGTACTGAAAATGAGTTTTAGTTTCTCGTCATTTTTGTTGATTAAAAACTTATCATTTGAGAACATTAGCTGAGTCATATGTAGGAGTTTATATGTTTGTGTTCTACTAATGAGTTTAATAAATTTAAATTGCGAATTTAAAGTGTATCTTTTTTTGCTCTAGATTTATGTGTATAAATCATTAAATGATGAGAAAAAGTGATTAGAAATGTATCATTAGGTAACTGTGATTTTTGTGGAAAACAGAGAGAGTGTGTGCAGCAGCCAATGTTGCGCAGGATGCCTGCCCCTACATGGCCTTTGGATGTAGTCTAGAGATGCAGTTCACAGAATATGTGGGACACTTACCTGGTGGTAATGGGAAGACTGCTTTTCAGTAAACAAGTGTTTAGATGTACATAAAAGAAGCACATTGAAATAAAGTATGCTAGATACATAAACCAGCACACAACTGCTGGTCATTATTATCAAGTACCAAGTACTATAGACAGTTTAATTGCTACACTGTTACTGGCAATGCACAAAGCCTCTCCTCTGTATAGTTCAGTAAATAGTGGACAATAGCCTAGCTTTCAGTATTGAATAGGTAAACTCATTAATGTTATACCAAGTCAAAATAAAAATAATACATAGCAAGAGATAGTTGGATGTTAGATAGATTATATATAGATGATAGATAGATTAGATAGGCAGATATTGATTGATAAATAGATAAATGATAGATGATAGATCAGATAAATAAATGATGGATGGATAGAAGATGATAGATATATATATAGATGGACAGATAGATAGATGATAGATAGGTGATGGTAGACAGTAAATAGATGATAGATAGATAGATAGATAGATAGATGATAGATAGATAGATAGATGATTGATAAATGGGCAGATAGTAGATACACAGATAGATAGATAGAATAATCAAATCCTGTACTAAAACAACCAGAAAATTTGATTTGGGTAACCTTTGTAAGGTTGAGAATTCATAGTTAAAAATCTTTTAAATAAAGTGATATGAGATGATTGAGAGAAAAATATTATCAAAGCTTCTGTATTTCACCCACCAAACTGGACTTCAAATATCCAACTGAGATTTTCTCTTCCCTTTTATTGCAAACATATATTTAGAGCTAAGCTCAAAAACAAGCAAACACACACATACACACACACACACACACACACACACAAACACACACACACACACTAGTTGTACCCTAGGATTTTAGAACCTGCTTCTTATTCCTAGAATTCATCAGACTACATGTTTTTATTTATGAAAGTTAAAGAAAAGGTGAGTAAACATGGGTTGGAACGAATGACTATTTCATACTTGTCTTCAGTCCAATTGCACATGGCACAGGAAAGATAACTTCTGTCTTATTTTATGTGCTTATTATTTCCTTTTAAGAAGCAACAAAAAAGTGCAGCAAGGCTGTTTTCCAGTAGTCCCAAAGTAAAGGCAAGACTGTTTCCATTAAAGAATTTTGTTTTCCACATATCGGGAGTGAGGAGATTACAGAGCTATGTTACAGTTTAATATATTAATGAAGTATGTTCCTATAAAATTCTTGAAATCATATTTAATCATTTTAATGATAAGTTAGTATTTGAAACTGATCTCAGTGATCTTTTTCAGCTTTTTATAATAAGAACACACACTCACACATGCACAAAGAAGGGTATACTGAACTCAAAGAATAAACTAATTTATAACAGGAACTGCTCAGAAGAGACTTGGAGGTGCAATAGGGTAAGTCCAGAGTGGCTCTTCTGTGTTTCAGGTGCTTGGCACCTGATGGCTCAAGAACCATCAGAATACAAGCCCCACTTGCTTCTGTGGTATAAGATTCTGCTCTGACTTTCTCACGTACTCTGGTGCCTCACATTTGACTATGTCCCCTGGAGGAGGAGACCTAGTGGCACTCAGAGGAAGGACAGCAGGTCACCGAGAAGAGACTTGATACCCTATGAGCAGATACAGGGGGAGGAGGTCCCCCTCAGGAACAGTCATAGAGGAGAGGAATAAGGGGAAAATGGGAGGGAGGGAAGAATGGGAGGATACAAGGGATGGGATAACCATTGAGATGTAACAAGAATAAATTAATAAAAAAATCTATTAAAAAAAAAAGATTCTGCTCTGATGCTTCATCAGGGAAGCATCCTTTCAAAGTCACCCTCCATCTCTTCATCACCTTGCCCCCCTAGGCTGAGCGTGATGCAATGCTTTGAGGGGATATTGCAGTCTGCAGAGAAGGAAATCAATCCCGAGTCAGTGGAACTGAAAATCTCCATCCTCTTTCAGACAAGGTACAAGAGGAGAGAAGGCAGCCGTGTCCTGAGTTTTTAAGATGATCATAAGTAAAATTTAGTTTTGATGCCTAGTGTTTATAATTTAAGTGAACATCTAAATGCAGATTGTGGAATGCTAAAGAAATAGAATGTAAACTGCTGACTGACTTGCCAGCGAGACAGCCTAGAGACAAAGTTAAGGACATTCTGAGGATGACAAGCATAAAAACGCAGGGATTCGAGCACAGGGCGGAGGTGGGAAGGCAAACTGAGAGACTAGTGGGAAAGACCGACAAAGTTTGTGTGTCCTTGATGGCACCCCTTAGGGGTGGATAAATATCACCAAAAAGCTAAGAAATTGAAAGGTTAGAAATAAACAAAAGTATACTTATCACAAAAGCATATTTAAAGGTTTTCATGTGGATAAGGAAAAAAATCTATTCTAAAGTTCATTGTAAGATGAGAAAAATGACAGGCCCTTCTGGAAACATCAAATATTGGGCCCAGTTCTGCAGAAGGAATTGTATGACTCAAACCATCTGAGAGAGGGGGCAGGGTGACTCTGTTTGGTGTTAAATCATTGGAGTGTTCAATTAGCAGCCTTATCATCTTCATTCAGCTTCTGAAACACTAATGTGACTTTAACAGACCAGCGTCCGGGATTTTAAGTAGCTGCCATTGTTATTACCCTTGACAGACTCATGGGTTTAGCACCATTGGCTTCATTCTCTGCATGTTTGTATTTTATTTTATGCCAGTGTAAAAATCAATATGGTGTAAAATACATTGTTCCTATGAAGTTGGTAAAGTGCTGTTGCCGTTAACCATCCAGGAAGGGAGGGGAAATGCCTGCAAGTGGTTCCTTCCCTCTGAGATGAAAGGAAATTGCCACATGCTTTTCTAACAACACAAGGAATATTATCACTTCCAACTACCAAAGAAATGTACTTTTATTTCTTCATTTACCAATAAAACGTTTGTATCAGAATATGGTGACACAAGTGAGACAGAAATAAAATAGAACTTGTTTACCTAAGTGTTGAGGTACAACTGTATTTTTAATCACAGGAAATTAACTTTGCTCTTTCTAAGGCCCACAAATTACATTACTCATATTCATACAAAGCCAGGCTGAAGGTTCTCTCAAATAATTACAATTTTAATTTTTAAGGATAAAACTATTTGTTATCTCATTTCCTTTGTTTTTTCAAATAACTATTCCATTGAAACATTTATTTTTACATCTGTGAAGGCAGAAAAGGCATAAAAGGAATTCTGATGTTTAACAGTTCTTAGAACATAGCCTTTGAGACCATATAAGTGACTGTCTCACATTAAGTGGATATTGTGAAATATTTATTAAACTCTAGAGGGCTATTCTATGGCCTGACTACACCCCCAATAATTGAGGCAGAGAGTTATTGATTTATTTAAACAGATTTAGCACAATAACTGGACAGGTTCAATTTAAACTAATTTTCTAAGCTATTCTGGCTATCAACCAGCTGCATGCCCAGGTTACTTGATGACAAGTCATCCCGTCTGGCCAGGATCTGCTCCGTCAGGTCACATCCTCTTTCTTCATCTTCTTTCTTTTCCATCTCTGTTTCTCCCATCCTCTCCTGGCTTGTGATTCCTGCCTGAGACACAAAGCCAAGAACTGAAGATCTGCCTAACTCTTTTCTGTGCAGCGACAGGCTCCAGTCTTTCTTATTTTAACCAATTGGAAAATATAGAGAATCAAAATTTACACAACGTCATTTGGTGTATGTGAAAATGTACTTGTCTGGGTTGTAACCAGATCCTGGGGGCCAGTATTTAGCGTTTGAATCCACAACTGCACCAGACCAAGCCTCAACAAGCAGGTAATCCAATTTAGGATTTCTCATCAGCTATGAGTACTGACAGCTCACTTGTGAGTGCTCCTTTATGCATCAGTTACCCTTTTTAGCTTCTTCTAAATCAACATCTTCGCTTTAAAAATGTCAATATTTGTGATTATATAGGAAGCATATGTTCCTTTAAAGAATCAGGGCAAACATGCAAAGAACAAAAAAGAAAGAGCTATAGCTTACCTCCCACTGATGAACACTATCTATACTTTGCTTCTAACTTTGTTTTATTCACATATGTAATTATATTTAATGCTTATGTATATATATACACATGGGTTAATTATTGTGCATTTAAGTGCAATGGATGTATTTCAGATATTAACAAAAAAGTATAATGGAAGATCCTTCTGAGAACAGTGGGATGATACGAAAATAGGACTGAAGTAAGAGACTCGCATTGCTGACCTATATGAGAACATTGGTAGATATTACATAAAAATATTACATGCTTTTTTATTTTAGAGACCTGTGTGTATCATAACTTGGTATTTCCTTTTCTTGATATTTTTACTTTAAGTTCCCATGTTCCTTTGTCTACCTGGCAACTTCCTCTCGTCTGTAGAATGTTACGGCATTGCTTCCCTGAGAGCTTTTCCTGGTGCAGCAGGCAGAGGGATGACATTCTTTATAGGGTGCCCCTCTGATGCGTAGTCTCACCATCCCTCTTACCTAACCCTCTCCACTCTCTCCTCACTGTTGTTTGAGTACTCAGTCCAAGAGTGGTGGAGGAGTGCTCGCTACACCGTATAACACAACCAATCAATGGATGGATGGGCAAAAGGAAGATATGTAAACAAGATGTTTGTCATTATGAAAACTATGTTTTCATGACTATATAGATTGAGAGAGGGTTTCTTTCCCGATATCAGATGCCGTAATTCACCACCTGAAATTGTTTAAGAGCAACATGGACATATGTAAAAAAAAAATTTATGGCAGTACTCTGGATGCACACTATGGCCGCTCTGCCTTTGTGCAGCTAAAGTCTTCTCAGAAGTATGGAGCTGTGACATGGAAGCATATTTATGTCCAAATATTGGACAGAAAAAATTTACGCCCCTGACTGCTTCCAGTTAGCTTTGTCATCTTAGCCAATCAGTCACCCTGCGCACTTAAGCTTGTGGGTCACTGAGATTGGGCTATTGGACTAGACCATCCCGAAGGAGAGTCCCTGCCCTCATTTTAAATGGGTAGTGACACTGTAATGCAACAGGTTAAGCTTTCAATTCAGAACCTCAAGTTACTAGAATTGAAAAATAAAATGGAGTTAAGACGCACTGTGACTTCTCTGTTTGTTGAAAGCATAGACTATATGTGCACACATGGGCATTCATCATAGAACACACATGTTTAGGTTTGGGCTTTTACATTAAGTTTGCAACTTTTATTAGCTTTTAGTAATTTTAATAAAAAAAACTCTCTCAATTGTTATTTTTTGTGATTAGATAATGAGCTTTGATTTTACATTCAACCTCATTAATGAATTTCATCCATAATTTTTTAAAAAAAGAAAGCTTGTGTTTGGGTGACATTTCCCACTTCCCCATCTTTTGTGTATTACTAATTTTATTAAAACATTAGGAAATCCATTGGAACAGTGGCATCTATACTTTCTCTTACACCCAAAGTACCCCAGCCTCATGGTCTGGAAATATCCCCAAAGCTGCTACCTCTTGTGCTTCTGCTATCACGTGGATAGAATGAGCACCTTATCTGAGAGAAGATATATAATCAAATATCTATCTTTTTAAAAATGTATTTATTTATTTATTTATTTATTTATTTATTTATTTATTTACACATGCACACCAGAAGAGGGCATTAAATCACATTACAGATGGTTGTGAGCCACCAAGTGGTTGCTGGGAATTGAACTCAGGACCTCTGGAAGAGCAGACAGTGCTCTTCACCTCTGAGCCATCTCTCCAGCCCAAATACATAACTCTTAAAGGGCCATTACTTTATAGGGCTTTTGATGAGTCCTATTTACCAATATAAGGAAGGGAAATGGGATTAAAATCCTTGTAGGTGGAAACTCAGAGAGATCTAAATCCAGCACATTAGCTTACCATTATTTCCTTCCTTCCAACAGTGGCAGAAAGAAACAAACTACGCGCGTGGATGTGCCAGGCCCAGGGAGGTAGAGGCATTACAGTGTAGAACTGTGAGCAGGAGAGGCTGGGAGCAGTTGGAATCAGAAAACTGATCCTCAGAGGCAGAAAAGCTGAGTGCTCATTGCTGAGCATATGCACAGTGACAAAGGATAAGAACAGTCTTTTTAAAACGTTTAAAGGACACAAGACAACCATGAAAGCTGGACCTGGAGGGCTCCGAAATCAGGAACCTTGTTCTAAGTGTCTGCTCTATTAGGCTGAGTACATCTATATTCTAAACCCTGCTGTGAAAAGGATGCTATGATGCTGTTTCCTGTTGGTAGTAAAATATTCTGACATAAATTAGTAGGAAGCCTTCCTTCCAGAACTAAATGTATTGAGAGCATCTCTAAGCTGACTTCATGGAGAAGAGAGCACAAGTAAAATGCAGCCAACATGCCTTCTAAGGCACAGCTGACTGCACCTACGAGGCTTCTTGAGAAATAGCTTTGTTTATCCCTGTTAGCTGGAAGAGATCAAATGGAATGATGTGTCTGCGATTTCAAATAGTTTGTGTATGCTGAAATGCATATATGAAAGAAAACCAGTAAAATAAAATGACTGTTACTTCCAACTCACAGCCGAAGACATTCATGAAGCATTTGTAACTGTTATCTGTGGAAGCAGTTCAGATGTTTGTGGGCCTCAAAACAAGGAACAGGGAATAAAACATAAAGAGCCAGAGGAATTAGGTAAAAGTGAGCAAGAGAAATATTGTAGCTGAATTTCTCTGAGGAACCTGTAGTTTGTCTATTTAGGACTTCCCGTGGTGTTCTCAGCCTGAAGTTACAATGCTTTATGCAGCTTGCCACCCCAAACATACACATATATATGTGAATGGTTGTACACACACACACATACACACACACACACACACATGTGAATGAGTGTACATACACACACTTGTACCCACATAGATGTATACACATATGCATGCACAATCTAGGAAATAACTCTTGTTCATTTATAACTCTTTTAAATGATAACTTTCATTTGTCTTCAAGTTTAACTATGTAGTTAAGGCAAATCCTTACCTAAGATATAGTTTAAAGTTTTGAGGAGGAAAACTAATTATCTACTACCATCCCTAAAGCTATGTTAAAAATAAATAAAAATGGAAAAGGGAGAAAGGCTTTCAGCATCGATTTCTTTTATTTGATGATAGCCTTAGGCCTCAAATCTCATTTTGCAGAGCATCACATTTACTTTTAGTTTTATCTAGATCAATTCTATGGCCCTAAATCTCAAGAAAGTCAAATTATAAATTCAAGAAATTAAATTCTCCATGGATTGATTTCTGTAGAGCTCAGAAAAAAAATGTATTATCACAATCCACAGGAAAGCATAATTATTCTGTTTCGACAAGAGCAGAGAATTGCTGCATCTCACCTCCTTTTTCTTCCCTGAAAAATTTGATAATTAAACCCCACAGATATTCTTGTAAGCCAACATTACCAAAGAAGTCACAGTAAATTGTCACAAGACATTCTGGGCAGGGAGTAGGTTGTTCAGAAAGGCAGGGAGGGCCAAGCAGTAGTTAGAGATTCAATCAAATGAACAGCTGTTGTTTAAAATAATAATTAAATTTCTGAATGTAAATCAATTTTCATCACATATTGTCATTATCAACTTAAAACACCTATCTAGACCTAAAAACATCTTAACCCCTAAGCAACTAAGCTTCATTGTAAAACTGAGCTACCTGGCCTTCAACTTCCTCAGAGATTTGAGAAGAAATAATGTCGGGGGCTGCGTTATTGCCGCGCCTTAAAGATGGCGCCGGCTTCTGCCTTCCACCCTCCCGACGGTGAGTGCTCTCCTTGGTAAACAAGTCCTTATATGGCTTTGAGGCAAAAGCACCAGGCGCATTGGTCCCCGTGACCTATACTGGACCTATGGAGAGGCTACACGCGGCTCCCCCTGATTGGCTTCTGCCTAGGATATAAGCTACAGCCCGGTTGGGGATGGGGCCACTCCTCGCTTAGCTGTATCTGCATTCCTGAGTAAACTGTCTTGAGAAGGAACCTGGTTGTCTTGCATCTTATTCCTGCTGGACAGGAAGGGCACGGACAGAATAAACTTGATTACCTGAGTGTGCCAGGAGTGCAGATTATTTTATATTCACCAAGATAGGAAAAATGTCTTCTTCAAGGCTGTCAAATACAAATAGCCAAAACACTAAGAATGTAGCATTTATATGATTCCTGATTGTGTCATGGTTCTTCTTGCTATAGGTAATCTATTGTATATATGCATAATAATATAAATGTATATGTAGAAAATTAAATAATAAGAAAAGAAAAAATAAGTAGGTAAGACACAGGATTTCCCTTTAAAAAGGTACTGGGGGGTGGAGGCACAATGGAGTCTCTTCACGATAGTGATTAACGGTATGACAGGTAGAGGGTAGCTATGGTAGACTGGATCACAGTTGTACACACCCATTTCCCTGAAACCTATGAGCATAACTGTATGGTAAAATACCCTTTATGAATGTGACTGTAGTAAAGGTCTTAAGATAAGGATTCTGGATTGGGCAGGTGAGCCAAACGAAACCATTAATCTTCATAGTAGGGGAGTAAACAAAACCAAGAAGTTGAGGTAACACAAAGAGTGGTCCATGAGACACAGAATAGTGATGACATTAAGAGGATTTTACAGAAAGCAAGAGCATATCAAGCTCCACTTGGCATTTTCAGAAGTCACAGCCAACATCTTGATTTAGCCTAGTTAAAGTGAATTGACCCTTCTGACTGCAGCCCAGAGCTGTAAGAAAATAACCATGTTATTGTTTAAGTGGCTAGGATTGTAAAACATTTTTATAGATCTTATGGAAAATTGAGATTGTAGATTATCAAAAAGAGAGACACCTCCATGGTTAAGAACATACACTGCTCTTTGGCTACCATAGCCTATGTTGGACAACCTACAATCACTTTCAACTCCAGCTCCCAGAAATCAGACCCCCCTCTCCTGGCTCTCACAGGCAATTGCATTCATTTGCTCATGCTCCCAAACAGAAATGCACACATACACATATTTACTTACTTAAAAATAAAATACTTTACAAAGACATGGAAATGGGATTTAGAGGTGTATTCTTGTTTTTTTCAGTGCTTGAATAAGGTAGCAACTAGGATCAGGAACAAGTCATCAATCGGTTCATTATTTTAACATTTCCTGAGTGCGTGTACTGTCACATATATCTTTCAGAAGGAACTCACAAGATCAAATGAGATCTTTGCCAGAGTCCTAAGGCTTCTGGTATTTAGTTTGATTTCCTGAAGCATAGAACACTAAAGAAAAGATTAATTTAGAGAAAACATAATGTTGCTTGCAGGGAAAGGAATCTTTGAGTAACAGAGAATTTAGGGACTGTATACTACACTACTCCCCCATGGACTTCCAGATCATATCCTTAAAGGATGTTATCTTACACACTGTTATTTTAAACTCAACTGTACATTCTTAATTATTATAGTATGTAAAAAGCAAGTTATAAAAACTTTGAGATCACTTTTACTAATACTAGAGATATAGTAGTAAGAAGTTTACTGTTGAAATTGAAGGATCCTGAATTTGTCATTGCATTATATATTTTCTCTCAGTTAATATGTATCTCTTGCAAAGTGAGAAAGTACAACATTACATGGTTATGTGTCCATTTTTCTTTACCCTTTTCTTTGATCTGATACTATGAAAATACACATGAGTATTTCATATAAAATTCAGAAGGAATTATGTATTTATAACACCATCCACAAGTATGTCAGATTCCTAAGCTTCTAGATGTAAGTCCCTATTCTGAACTTGAGTCCGTGGAAGACTCAATAGTTTGATTTCAAATAGCTGACTTCTGGATGGAAGATATTGTAGAAGAGAAAACAAATGTTTCTGCTCTGTGACTTCCTAACAAAGCAGGTTTGATGACCATTTAATATCACCGAATTCACTCTACTCTTAAGCTAAGAGTACAACGTCCATTAGATTATATCTAAAGGCCTTTCACAAACAAATAATGGCAAGGCGTTATTTAGATTTTTATAAATCCAGAGACATGGTCTTCGTTAAAATGAAAAGAATTACAATTGGTATGCATCTTCTAATTTATTACTAATTTCCACTTAAGCATTCTTTTAAAAGGATGTGTTTCCTTTCTTAGTTGTTAGATTATTTAAAGATACTAGTGAGGCACAATGTGATAACAGAATGCATTTAGAAAATGTGCAATGATGTAGCCAGGCTAATCAATATTCCTGTCCCAATTTTGCACTTGTAATTTCTCTGTGTTTGGAATTCTTGACCTTTATTGAATTTGTTGTAAAGAATATGACAGACTGCTGTAGATTATAATTACTCTTCCGTGTTTTAGAAAACTTCTTTATTAAGGTTTAAGGTTTTAGCTACCACAGATAATTGAGAGCATGCCTTATTTCCTTCTGTGCCTGGCTTATTTCACTTAACACAGTATCTTTCAGTTCCATCCACAGTGCCACAAATGACAGGATTTGCTTTTTATGACAAATTAGTATCCAATGTGGTATGTGCATATATGTAGGACATATGTACTCGTCTCCTGATAAAAGTGCAATGTAATGATTATGATTAATAATGCCCAATAACATGAGAGTGCATATATCTCTTTGATGTGTTTACTTAATTTCCTTTGTGTATAAGTCAAATAGTTGGGTAGCTGGATGTCATAGTATCTCACTTTTAATAGCTTCTCTAATGTTCTCTAAAATGGATGTACTGTGTTGTGTGCATCCAGAGTGGCATTTTCAACACCATTACCAGTACTGGTTATTATTTGTTGTTTTGATAATAGTTATTCTGACCATGCTGAGGTCATGTAACATTGTGATTTTCATTTACTTTTCCTTTCTGGCCATTGATTGATATACTTTTTGATAACTTATTTATTTTTATTCTGACAAAGGTCTACTCATGTACTTTTCTTACTTTAAAACTAACCATTTGAGTTTTTCTGATGAACTTTTTGAGTTCCTTATATATTCCAGTTTTAAAGATGATGTCTCCAATTCTGAGGTGGTATTCAAACATACTCATTAGCATGGAATAGAAAACTTGAATATCATTTTTCTCAAGAGGTCACTAATGCTTTATAGTAATCTAGAAGGTATCACAAGTTTACTTGTATGCTTTAGTATACACATGTGTATATTTACAGAGATACTTGGGTCTGTTTCACCAGAATATAATAAATGCAAAGGGGAAAAAGTCTATCTAGAACGCTTAGTTGATATGAATGTAGCTATTCCATTATTAATGAACATAAACTAGTTATAACACTGAATATAAGGAAGAGTATATCATATGGGCATATTAGTCATAGCATTGAGATTATATAAGTATTTCTTTTTAATTTTTGTGAAAATGAATAATTTTTTTCTGTTGAGATGTTCAACAATTTTTAAATACAATAATCTATCAGCTAAAATTGGTGACATGAGTATCTGCCATAGTTGATACAGAATAAAGATAGGAAAGTCAGCAATCACAGCTCTGAGCTAGGAGCTATGCACATTTTGAAGCCACATTAATGTAGGAGAATGGAAGCTACTGTGAATGATTTTTCCTACTTTTAACAAGATTATTTTGGTTCTTTTTTAAAAAGTAATTGTTTCACATTACATCCCTATTGTGATCCCCTTGCTCTTACTTTCCTGTTCTCCCTCCCTCCCTCTTCTGCCCTATTCCTCACCCCTAGACCTCTGACAGGTGGGGTCCTCCTCCCACACCTTCTGACCAGAGCCTATCAGGTCTCTTCAGGATAGCCTTCATCCCCTTCCTCCGTGCTGCCACAGGGCCTCTCCTCCAAAGGGCAGTGATCAAACTGCATGCACCCGAGTTCATGTCAGAGGCAGTCGCCCGCACTCCCCTCCCCTTCCCCACATGGAGAATGAGTTGTCTACCCACTACATCTGGACAGGTATGTTTGCAATATCCTTCGCTGGTGCATCAGTTTGTGCAGGCCACCCTGGGTGCAGATCCAGCAGCTCCCTTGTGAAGCTCTTGACCATACACCCACCCCCTGCCCATCCATCCTCCAACTCGTCCATTACAACTCAGAGTCAGACTGTGACTTCCAGTATCTGACCCGATCCCCACTGGGTGGAGTCTCTCAGAGGACATCTATGTTGAGATAATATCCACTTATAAGTGAGGATATGCCGTGCCTGTCTTTCTGGGTCTGGGCTACTTCAGTCAGGACGATCCTTTCTAGTTCCATCCACTTGCCTGCAAATAATAAGATTTCCTTGTTTTTAATAGCTGAGTAGTATTTCTTTGGGTAAATGTGCCATAGTTTCTTTATCAATTCTTCAGTTGAGGGACCTCTAGGTTGTTTCCAGATTCTGGCTATTAAAAATGAAGCGGCTGTGAACATAGTTGACCAAATGTGCTTGATATATGATGGAGCATCTTTAGAGTATATGCCCAGTAGGGCTATGGCTGAGTCTTGAGGTATAATTAGTCTAAAACTAATCACAAGAGATTAGGAAGATCACTTCATATTGATCAAAGAAAAAAATTCAGCAAGAGCACATCTCAGTCGTGAACATCTATACCCCAAATGCAGGAGCATCCACATTCATCAAAGAAACTTTACTAAAGCTTAAACCACAATCCAATCCTAAACATTAATAGTGGGAGACTTCAACACCCCACTCTCACTAATAGATAGATCATCCAGACAGAACCTAAATGAAGAAATAATAAAACTAATAGACATCATGAATCAACTGTACCTAACAGAGATATCTACAAAACATTTCACCCAATCACAAACAAATATAGCTTCTTCTCAGCGTCTCACAGAGCCTTCTCCAAAATTGACCACATACTTGGTCACAAAGAAACCTTAACAGATACAGGAATATCAAAATAACCACTTGCATCTTATTAGATCACCATAGATTAAAACCGGAACTCAACCACAACAGAAAGCCTGCAAACTCATGGAAACTGAATAACTTGCTACTCAACGATATTTGAGTCAGGGACAAAATAAAAAATGAAATAAAAAACTTCCTAGAATTCAATGAAAATGAAGGCACAAGGAACCAAAACTTATGGGACACAATGAAAGCAGTGCTAAGAGTAAAGTTCTTAGCACTAAGCATCTTCCTAGAGAAATTGGAGAGTATATACCATTTGAGTCTTTCTGCTTCTGGGTTAGCTCACTCATTATGATCATCTCTAGCTCAATCCATTTGTCCACAAATTTCGGGAATTCCTTGTTTTTAATAGCTGAGTAGTATTCCATAGTGTATATGTACCACAGTTTCTTTATCCATTCTTCTATTGAGGGACATTTAGGCTGTTTCCATGATCTGGCTATTATGAATAAGGCTGCTATGAACATGGTTGAGCAAAGTTTCTTGTTGTGTGCTGGTGCATCTTCTGGGTATATTCCAAGGAGTGGAATAGCTGGGTCTTGAGGAAGCCTTATTCCCAGTTTTCTGAGATACCGCCAGATAGATTTCCAAAGTGGCTGTACTAGTTTGCATTCCCACCAGCAATGAAGGAGTGTTCCTCTCTCCCCACATCCTCCCCAGCATGTGGTGTCACTTGAGTATTTTATCTTAGCCATTCTGATGGGTGTAAGATGGAATCTCAGAGTTGTTTTGATTTGTATTTCCCTGATGACTAAAGATGTTGAACATTTCTTTAAGTGTTTCTCAGCCATTCGATATTCCTCTGTTGAGAATTCTCTGTTTAGTTCTGAGCTCCATTTCTCAATTGGGTTATTTGGTTTGGTGATGTTTAATTTCTTGAGTTCTTTATATATTTTTGATATTAGACTTTTGGCATATACTCACTTACATCTGGACACTAGCCCAAGGGGCATGTCCCATGAAAGTCTTCACTTACCAGGAAAGTGGGACAGAGGGGAGGACATCCTTTTGGGACTCTAGATGAGAGAAGCAAGGGAGAATGGGTAAATAGAAGGTTCCAGAGGGTCCTAGAAACCTAAAAGAAGAGCATTATGATGGGCAGATCTGGGCCCAGAGGTCCCGCTCAAACTATGGCACCAGCTGAGGACAATATAGGCCATAAACTTCAAACCCCTACCCAGATCTAGCCAGTGGACAGCTCATTCTCCACAGCTGAGTGGAGAGTGGGGACTGACTTTCACACAAACTCTGGTGCCCCATATTTGACCACATCCCATGAATGGGGAGGCCTGGTGGCACTCAGAGGACGGATAGCAGGCTACCAAGAAGAGACTTGATACCCTATGAGCATATACAGGGGGAGGAGGTCCCCCTCAGTCACAATCATAGGGGAGGAGAGTAAGGGGAAAATGTGAGGGAGGGAAGAATGGGAGGATACAAGGGATGGGATAACAATTGAGGTGTAATATGAATAAATTAATAAAATATTTTAAAAATAAAGTTGAACATTTGCTTTAAAAAAAGAAAGAAATTGGAGAGATCCCATACTAGGAACTTAACAGCACATCTGAAAGCTCTAGAACAAAATGAAGCAGACACACCCAAGAGGAGTAGACATCTGGAAATGATTAAACTCAGGGCTGAAATCAATAAATTAAAAACAAAGAGATCAATTCAAAGAACCAACAAAACCAAGAGCTGCCTCTTGAGAAATTTAACAAGATAGACAAACCCTTAGCCAAACTAAAGGCAGAAGGAGAGTACTCAAATCAACAAAACCAGAGGTTTAAAAGGAGACATAATGTCAGACACTGATGAAATCCAAACAATCATTAGGTCTTACTTCAAAAGCATATGCTACAAAATTTGAAAATATAAATGAAATGGAAAATTTTCTTGATAGCTATCAATTACCAAAATTGAATCAAGATCAGATGAACAAATAAATAGTCCTATATCTATTAAAGAAAAGTTAATTTTTAAAATAAAAGTACCTTGAGAGTTTTTGCATTTTATTCTTTGAATCTACCATAAAGAGTAATAATTCTGTCATTGGAAAAATATGATTTTGTCACAAGCAGATAAATACTAATATTAATTAAGTATTTGAAAACGGGTGCCAAGTTTAAATTAATATTACTTTCTGATGGCTTTTTGAAAAAAAATATATATAGTGTCTACATTTGCAGAAAAAGTATTACAAACATTGTTAAGAAGAATTCATTTGTCTGGAATGTAAAAACAAATGCAAATATATCATTTATAATCATGGACCACCTCATCCATAATTAGTTGACATTAATTTGATGGTGAGAAATCAGTCTGTATCTTATGTTGCTCACAATTCAGAAAATATTTATGAATTTGAAAAATTTATGATTTTTTTTTTTAAAAAGTTAGTCATGTCATAGAGCAGAGTGAGCGGCTCACAGTATGAGGTTGACCAGATACACACTCTGGAAATATTTGAGGAATACTTATCATATCATATGAATATTATATTCAATTCTGAACCACAGGGAGATAAATTAAAATAACTTCCACAAGAAAATATGAAGAACTGAAAATATTTTTGCTGAAAGTTGTGCAAAATCTAAGCAAAATCCATGGTATAAAATAATTATATGTAACCACCATTTATACCTTCCCTAATGCCACTTTTCCATGTTTTATTGACCTTAGGTTGAATTTTTATGTAAAAACACTAGTGTAATTAGCACATGTATATAATCAGCAGGATGACATGGCTTAACACGCTTATCTCTCTTCTTGGTAGAGGGATGCTTGCTTATCATCATAATAATGATATATCTTAAAATTAATGGTTTTGGACCTCATAAATTTGTGACAATGATAAAATTAAAGAAATGTAGGTATTTCATTCCTTCCTACAAACAAGTGAAAAAACTTCACCTAGGTACCAATGCAAAATTATATACTTTATATTACTTGGCTTTCTCTCTTCTTTTGTTTTTGCCACAAGGTACTCCAGTCCGTTTAGAAGTACCTTTTCTTCTCCTTTATTTTTATCCCCAATATAACATCTCTATTGATTATTTGTGAATTTCATACAATGCACCCCAATCACACCTGCTTCCTATTCCTCCCAGATGTACCCTTCCACCTCGTGTCCTTTCCCAAAGAAAAAAATACATCAGGTCTAATTTGTATTGCTCATATACTGATTGAAGTATGGAAAAAAATCTCAGTGGCTATCTTTTTAAACATAATTGAGTCCTTCCCCACCTCCACTCTATCTCTGCCAGAAGCCATCAGCTGTGAAGAGTTACACTTCAGTATCTTTGTCACAATTTTTAAAGACTCTCTTCAATAAATTCCTCTGTAGACTGTTTCTTTTGGGGGAGGTGGGAGGAGACTGTCACAGAATTCTTCAATGTCTCTCATTCTCAATTATGAGTCTGCAATTATTGAGACCATTGCAAAAAGGAAAAAAAAAAAAAAGAGGTTCCTCCATGAGAACATGGATCACTGCCAATAGCGTGGCCTCGATTCATGGACATCAGCAGAGCCACTGGCAGCAGCATGGAACATAGAGGGCTTTCAGGGAGACTTAATGCAGAAAATGAACCTTTCTTTTTTCTCAGATATTTTGTTGCTACTCAGAACTAGGGTGATTATGTTGCTGGTCGGCATGTTGGGGTCCGGCCGTGCACGAGGTTCAGACTGCTGCACGGCACCCAGCCAGCCCTACGCAGTAATGACATGCTCCTCTGCCCAACACAGCTGTGCTCCCATACCCGCCATTGCGTCTCTGGTGCTCAGGCGCTGCTCCGTTCTGCCATCCCACCCACCCTTGGTCCCTGGTGACCATTGATAGTTTGAATCCTCTCCTCAGATTGATTTTTATTATTTAAAAAAGCAATTCTGAACAAAACTCCTTCAGTTTCTTTAACCACAGAAAGACTTGAAATTGAAGTCACGTATGTACAATTACCTAAAACACCATTAAAAACTCAAAAGGACTTGAGAAAATTACGTAAGCAGCTATACCTTCCTCCTTAAGATCCTCTTACTTTTGTATCCGTAGATTACTTTTAAGAGTTTATCTGGTTTAAATTTTTGTAACAAGCTGGGTGTAGGAACATGTATAAATATACAGGGTTATTTACCGACTTGCAATGTGCAGCCTGAAACAGGACAGCACCCAGGGAGGGGGTTGTGGTGGCTGGATCATCAAAGTCAGAATAGAGACCTCGCTAATTCAATAGTAACCAGACTTTTGTTCTCCAGAGAGCCCTCCTAACATTCAGAACACGATGTACATATCCTCACTTGTTGAACCTAATCTTTAAATTATACTTTGTATATTGCATATGTGGTGATGAGGTTGTGAATGTTGTGTCTCCATGATTTACCATAGGAACGTTTACTCTTAAACTGTATTTTCTGTTCATGTCATTTGGTATCAACTGTCTGTCTACTTACACGTCCGACTTCTTCATCTTTAGTAAACAGTTACTTGCCGAGTGATGATTAGGTATGCTTTTGACAATAAGGAGAGAGGGAGAGGGAGAGGGAGAGGGAGAGGGAGAGGGAGAGGGAGAG
>OU015748.1:463040-491839 GCA_907169655.1 Acomys percivali
GAGAGAGAGAGAGAGAGAGAGAGAGAGAGAGAGAGAGACAGACAGAGACAGAGACAGAGAGACAGAGAGACAGAGAGACAGAGAGACAGAGAGACAGAGAGACAGAGAGAATATCTGTGTTCTTCCAAGCTTATATTTAGAAGGAGGAAATTAGCAAAATAAGCAAAAGACTATATAGAGAATTTTGTTTAAACTGTGGGTACTCTATAAATTAATAAAATAAGAAGAGGCTGTTTGTGTCTAAGCACTGTGGTTGTAGACAGCATTGTAAGGACACAGGTAAAACCATGGAGATGGGTAGCAGGTTGAATGAAGAGCTTAAAAGCTGTGTCATGAGCACAACAGCTGATGAGCAAAGGAGGAGAATAGGATATCTGGAAACAAATGAAGGCAGAAGCGAAGCAGAAGCTTGGATTTAAAAAAAAATTTTTTTTATTTTTATTAATTTATTCTTGTTACATCTCAATGGTTATCCCATCCCTTTTATCCTCCCATTCTCCCCTCCCTCCCATTTTCCCCTTATTCCCCTCCCCTATGACTGTTCCTGAGGGGGATTACCTCCCCCTGTATATGCTCATAGGGTATCAAGTCTCTTCTCGGTAACTTGCTGTCCTTCCTCTGAGTGCCACCAGGTCTCCCCCTCCAGGGGACATGGTCAAATGTGAGGCACTTTTAATAAGGTTGTAATATAATTTAATCTTTACCTCCAGTGATATGGCTAAGATGGTGAGGTATGAAAAAAGCAGCAAGGTGAACCCCAAGGGATCCATTAGGTTACTACTTCAGTAGTCCAACATGGTGGAATGGTTGTGTGAGTTGAAGTGAGAATGATGATTGTAACTATATTGTGTGTATATGATGAAAATAAATTGAGTAGTTCCTGTACCAGCATATATGGGGTTTACAAGAAGAATGAGTCTAATATAATTCCAAATATTTGGGGCTGAAGAATGAGAAAGGGGTTGCTTTTCTAGAGATGGGAAAGATAAAATGAAGACCAAGTTTAAGAAGAAATTTAGTAGTACAGAGCTGGCCATATTAATGAGATACCAAGTGTACATCTTTGTAGAGATAGCAATCTAGTTTGCTCTTCAATTAAAGGAAATTATATGCTAATGTCCATGTTGTGGAAGTATTTACAAATGCATGCGTTGTTGCATTAATTGGAGATCATGGTAGGGTAAATAGAATTTTTTCATTTGTGTTTTTTTTCTTTTTGTTTGTTTGTTTGTTTGTTTGCTTGTTTGTTTTTTGCCAGAAAGGAGTCTTTGTTGAGACCTAAGCAGGACTGTAAGGTTCTGAGGGCAGAGCATAAGCTTCTCTTTGTTTCTCTTTATAATTTAAAAATCTGTATGACTCACCTATTATTGTACCAACTTTCAATCAGAACTGGATTAAATTGAACAAATGAATAACTAATGGTGACAAGTTAAGTGATCATCAATAGCCACTTTTTACTGAATCCTAATTGTGTGACAGGCACTACAGTGTTTTATATATGGGTCATCACTGAATTCTCACAATAATCTTATTGGTCATGACAATTGTGGGGAGAAAATTATGCTGAGAGAGTATAAATGAAACTCTGAAGGATTCACGTGGTAGCTTTCCCTCAATCAGGTTGTGGTTTTAGCCGATGCTTTATAATGCAAGGATGAGTGTGAAAATCCCACAGTTAAAATTTTCCAGGCAGGAAGAAGAACAACTGTAAGCCCACGGGAACCAGGCGTCTTCCAGAAACCTCAAAGGACAGCAAATCCATTGCCTTCTAGCAGAGTGATGTTTCTATGGCACTTTGCATACTAGGACTATTTACTACTCACAGACTCAATAACTTCTGAGAGGCAGGATAGCCTTTGGACCAGCACTTTGGAGGCATGGAAATACAGGAGTAAGTTCACAAATCCCCTCCGTATTGACTGTCAGGTAGAGAAGAAATATACCAGGGAATATATGTAGCTGTATTAAAAACACTGAAATTGAAAAAGGATGTACAAGATGTGAGTTCACAATGTAGGGGAAGATACTAAGTAGCTGACGTTTGTTCTGTACTGTAGGATGCTAGCGACTGTGGTAGAGTCTTCACTTTGGTCAGAATTGAACGGATTCTGCTATCTCCTTTTAAAAGATGCAAAACTTTTAGCAGAAAGAAACTAAAATGACTTTGCAGGTCACTATACACTTAATTTGCACACTTAAAAAAGGAAAGAAAAGAACCAAGAGCACTTGAAATTGGAGTTCATATTCCTAAGAGTTAATCAGAAAACCCCCTTCCTAAACAACTTCCCTCCCCTCCCCTCCCCTCCCCTCCCCTCCCCTCCCTCCTCTCCCCTCCCTTCCTCTTCTCTCTTCTTTTCCCTCTCTTCTCTCTCCCTCTTATTTTGCTCTTTACTCGATCTAAAGTTAAAGGTGAAATTAATAACTGAAGAGTCCGAGGCCTGGAAAAGATTTGCCTGTGTTCTCCTTAGGTTTGGGTTTCTTATGCACCAGAACTAAAGGAGAGTTCTCTCCAGCTCTGTGCTGCCTTTTATCACAAGTTAAGACAGCAGATGGCTCTCTTGAGTTTTCTTTCACTTATCTCTATCTGTAAACAGCCAAGCAGTCTTTGGGAGAGGAAGGGAAAATGCCGGGATTAAGCGAAAAGACCCTGATTACCCTATACCGCTCTCCTTGGCAAGCTCTCTAGAAACAGGAAGCCACATGCAATAGAAAGTGCCGCCTGGCGGGGGGGGGGGGGGGTTTGAGAAATGTCGAGGTCTCAAGAGATCCTGAGACTCTCAAGTCACTACTCCATGCGCTTTTTCAGTGGTCAGGATTGAAAAATGGAGCAAGCAGGATGCTTCTCTGGTTTCAAACAGTTGAAAAGCTTCGGCCTCGAGGAGTGCTACTACAGTTAATGGGAGCTGTGATGATTAATCTCCGTTCCATTAAAAAAAAAAAGAGGGGTGGGCGAGAAAACTGTTAAGGGAGGGTCTTCTAGGAGACCTTCACAGACTGCTCTTCACCACCCTACCGCTGGCTTCGTCAGTGGCTGGGAAGGGTCACTGTCCGCGGTGCTGAACCTCAAAATCAGTGGCGTTTGTAGGGCAGTAAATAACTGAGGGGAGGCGGTGACCTACAAAGTACCAAATCTGACTCCTCTAGCAGAGGACCCAGTCAGAGGGAGACATAAATGCAACCTGAGAAAAAAGCAATGCGCCCAGCTGCGATACCAAGACTCTCAAACCCGTCCAAGTTACTAAACAAACACAAATATGATGTGTTGGTTGGTGGAGTTGTAGTCAATTTAAAAGGTCACTATGTCTCACATCTCACCTCGTTCTCTGAAAAAGAAATCGTTACAAAAAATCTTTGGTAAATCTGCCTGTTTTAATGCTGAAGTCACTCAGAAATTCCAAATCAGAACTTTTTAAATGTCTAAATGGCTTCTTTGCAGTAATGGCTCTCAGTGGAGTTCTTTCCTAATGATTTAGCAAATGAGCAGCAACCATACCTTAATCTGTGTTTCATCAGGGCTGCCCATCTCTCTGCAGACCACCTTCTCTCTTTGTGAACCATGACATTGCTAAGCAAATGCACACTCTAATAAATTGCTGTTTTCCTTTTCCCAGCTCCCTCTTTAAGCTCATAGGTGATAAAGCAATGAAAAAATTTCGACAAAGAAACTCTAAAATATTACTATTAATAATTGTGGTGTTTTTAGATGTAACAGCCAAGTGATTGAAGTAACCTTACAGGGTATACCACTTAGTATTAAAAATGATATCCTCCTAAAATTGATATTACCTTCATTTGATCCAAACCTACACACTCTCATTACAGCAAGTGTTCTTCCCACATTTTTAGTAATCAAAGAGTGAGCTAAAGCAACAACAGTAGAGGAACTAGAACTCCTCACAAGAGGAGGATATGTGGATAACCCAGTGGAAGACAGAAGTCCGGTGTTCCTGGAATGCATCCTAGGCTTCTCTCATTTGCCTAGTGGTGAATCTTTGTAGTGCTTTATGACTATTCCCCCAGACAAAGAAAATGGTATATTTTTGTTCAAGCTTCCCCAGAGAGTGTCTGTGTCTACACTCTCTCTTTTCAGTTTTCAAGTAGTCCCTGGAGAAGATTTGCATGAGCCTATCAATGACTGCCAGAGCATTCTTCCTTCCTTCGTGTCCACACTGGATGGTGAGAGGCTCAGGTGTGCATTCCTTTCCCCTCTCCTTCTTGGGATGGTAGGTAAAGTGATCTGCCACTGGAATGCCTCCTGAAATCTGTGACCACAAACTGCTCATGCCAAGCATGAGGAGCTCCTCCCCAGCCCTCCTGTTCCTAACTGCCCCCCCCCTTCCTAGACCCTTCACATTCCTAATAGTATAAGAGAGAACACGGTCAGATACAGGCAGGACACCGAAGGGAGGAGACATAAATTATTATATCTGAATTTCAGATCCAGCTCAAGTGGCTTCACTCTGACAGTGCTGTTCCAAAAGAGGTGAACCAAAGGAAAGCAGAATTCATGGTGGCTTGGCCTCAGTGTGGCTGCTTTTTGCTATACCTGAGTGCTGCAACAGACACCCTTTCCAGACTCCGTGCTAATTTTTGTGCTAAGACTTCCTCAGTAGTTTCCTAGGCAGTTATCCTAACCCAGTCCCTGTGTAGAACCTCTGCAGTGGCTGGTCTGTGCCTCTTCTGCTTTCTGGGGAACAGAACTGGAAGCTGTTTGTCCATTCTAAATAAGAACAGATTAGCTACCTCCTCGCCTCTGGTCCTTCTTTTTGTTCAGCGTTGATGGTTGAAAATGATAAACCTACCCTTCTTGGAAGCAGGAGAGAGAGAGAGAGAGAGAGAGAGAGAGAGAGAGAGAGAGAGAGAGTTTAACAAGTTTGAGTGACTAGGTTGGAGGTGCCTCTCTCCCCAGGGCTCACTCTCCTCCTGCCTGGGGGTGGGAGGGGGTGAGGGGTGGGGATGCTTTGGTACTGGAGGGATTAACCAGAGAACAGAAACAACCTCACCTTTCAAGTGCTGCTGGGAGTTTTCTGTGGACTCTAGAACCCTAGCTAAGCTGTGGCAGCTCTGGAAACAGGCAAGTTTCATCAGAGCCAAAGCGTGCTGATATTCCTTCAATTCCACCTCCTAAGGCTCAGGGTCTTGGTATCCCACCCTGTGAATTCATTTTACCTTTCTCTTTTTATTATTTTTAATCAGTACTGCATATACTTTTTATTTTCTTTCTGAAGACACATCGGTGGGGGACCACATAGTTGGGAGGGGGTAGAGGGGTGGGAATGGAGCGCTTTGATTAGAGAGCTCATGGGAGAAGATTGCTCTCTCCAGATGCTGATTTCCAAAGCACTTGACAATCACAGGCAGAAGCGTAGAGCGGACCGCTGTGGCCGCACCTGCCCTAGGGCAGCTCGAGCAAGGCTTTGAGACCTGCCCACCGCGTCTGGGGACCCACAAATGCGCTGAGACACTGCCGCGACCTGTCCTCCGCCCCTCCATCCTGTGTCTAGGAAGGAAGCCCTCCGATCTGCCAACCTCTCACCCAGGAGGTGGACAGGACAAAAAGGCTGAGCTAGTGGTGGTGGCGACCCCGAGAGTGCTCCAGCAACACGAAGTGTCTGTCAGCCACAGCCCTCTTGGACTCCCTGCCGCGACCTCCAGTTCCCCCGGACTGTGTCCCGGTAGCATCTGCGCGCCTGATCCGAGCTCAGCAGACTGGGCGATGGGTCCTAGTGGGGACTGACCACCCTTACCTCTGTCCCCAGCCCCTCCAGACTGCCCCTCCCTCCGCTTCCCTCGGGGCGAGCAGCTGTCTGCGCCGCCCCTTTCCTCTTCAGTGCCCTAGCTCCCCTTGCTTCTGTCCCTCCCTCCCCGGGACCCATTCCCTGGGCCACCATGGCCGCGGCCATCGCCAGCGGCTTGATCCGTCAGAAGCGGCAGGCGCGGGAGCAGCACTGGGACCGGCCCTCTGCCAGCAGGAGGCGGAGCAGCCCCAGCAAGAACCGCGGGCTTTGCAATGGCAACCTGGTGGATATCTTCTCCAAAGTGCGCATCTTCGGCCTCAAGAAGCGCAGGTTGCGGCGCCAAGGTCTGTGTGGGTCGCGGTGGGGAGGTGAACCTCGGATGGGGTGGCAGGCAGGCATTTCACCCCCTGGATAGAACCGCTGTGGGTTCCTCTTGCTCTTTCATTCCCTCTTGTTTCTGTCCACCCTTCTCCAAACCTCTGACCTCCCTCCAGCGCGCCCGAGCGCCTTTCCCGGGTAGCTGCGAATCTGCTCCCAGGCAACCTGTAGCCAGCCACTGGGAACTCAGCCCGCCCAGAGCCCTTAAATTGTCTCTTCTGTGAGCAGAGCTCCAGAAAATGTGTTTGTACTCTTTGTCCGGACGTTGGGGCTCCCCAGAGCACAATATCCGCAGAATGGGGGGTCTTTCTTCTGCAGTGCCTCAGGCCATAAGCATTGTGCCCCTAGTCAGACAGGAGATGCCAGGAATTGATGTGTGCCTGGCCTCACCTGGTATCTTTAGTCTCCTGCAAACCCCTTGGTTCACATCCCTTGCTGACAGGGACCCTCAGCTGGGACTAATTAGCAAAAAGAAGAGAGCATCAGCAGGGAAGGGAAACGGAGTAGGGGGAGGCAGCAAGTGAACTAAGGGTTAGGTCAGGGGAGAGTTAATGAAAAGCTGGTTAAAAGGGGCACTGGTCCTCACTTCCCATCACCTACCCGGAGACCTTTAGTCAAATCTCATTGTGAGTGCAGGGTTATCTTTAAAATGAATCCAATTGGGCCCCTTGGGGAAGTCTGTATTCCTATTTTGTTTGCTTTAACTGATAAACTAGAAAATTATATGAAGCAGGGTCAGTTACAATACAAAAAATGGCCAACACAGAACCCTTACTATATGTGATATTACTATTATATTTCTGAGAAAGAGCTAGTGCCCCTCATGACCTTCTGCCGCCTGTAAAATGTCAGTCTTTACTCAGGAGATGGAACCTGGCCATCTGCCCCCTGTCCACACCCAGATACAAAGGGTGGCTGTTTTAGGAGCACGTGGGGTGTTAGGGGGGGCAACATAAGGATGCTTACTCTGCCTAACCAGGTGGGCAGGAAACAGAACATATTTACATTAATGGTCAACTGTGTTTGCCCAGCACAATACAGTCTCCCAGCCCAGCTGTGTTTGCTTTCAATGTGCTGTTGTTTCAAAGACAAGGAAGAGACACATTTGAAAAGACTGGGTTTCTGTGGGGATTTGTATGTATCTACACCTTTACCTACCCAGGACCAAAAGTTTTCATGCTTATTTTCAGGCTAACACCAAATATGAAAAAAGGTCAATAACTGATTGTGGCAATAAGAAATTTTAGGTAACTTGCTGTTTGTTGCCATCATGCTGAAAAGACCACGTGTAAGATATGCTCTCCTGCACATTCTAAGGGAGATGCACTTGTATACGTGTAACAGTGAAAATTTTTCTTATAAAGACCATGGGACAAGGAGCTTTCAGAGCAGAGTGGCATCTATTAAGAATAATCTTTTACACCTTATGCAGGAACCTTATCCAGGATACCTTTAAGTTCAGTGTTCTAGTCACTGTCCACACTAGTGTCCACCATCGCCACAGTGTCAGCTTCTTACTTTATCAGATAGGTTACCCAGTGGAACGTAGGCTTTACAACAGAGAACTCTGAAATTGCCATCTAGTTAAATTGCAATGCATACAGTCTCTCCTAAGTAAGATTATCTTTATACGAACACTGGTGAACAGGGCTATACATCACAATGTACATTCTTAAAATATGTAACATTTAGATTATTTTATAAATGCAGTGGATCCTTTGGCTACACTGGGTGATGAGGGAGGGGTTACTTAACATGTGATGAATTTCAAGATGAAATGTTTTTCTAGTCTTGAAAGATACCTGGACTCTCTAATAGCTAATTTCTTTATTTTCATTGTTTACTGTTTCTTCAATATTCATAAGCCTGAGCGAGTGCATGCACACCCCTCCACACACACTATGCAATAGTTTGCAAGAAAACTACATTTGGGACCGTGTTGTCACCTCATTTTTTTCTGAGAGAGTATAAGAAAAATAATATTAATTTACGTGGAATATTTTCTTTTGTTCCTCCGTTTCATTACCTAAAAAATATGTTCTTTAGTGAAGAAAATCACAGATACAGCAATAGAATATCAGACAGAAATAAACTTAGTATCATTTTAAACGAAAAGAACATTAAAACTTTGTTATAGTAATTATGTACTGATAGATGATAGATAGATTATATATATGTATGTATAGTATGGCTATGATTATATGTGGTACATGTCATTAATTTATTTCTTAAATACTATTTAGAGAAATATATTTATGTGGATGTATATATGCTTTTCGTTACCTCCTGTTTACATAGGAATTGCCTCAGGAAACTTTTAAAATCTGATTTGCTAATAGATAGATATAGCCTTTAACATGATAGTTTCATTTATTCTCAGCACTTGAAAATCACCAATCTGACAAACGAGTATTGAAAGTTTACAGTGTGATAAGCCTTGCTGCCGATCTGATGCATGCTTGGTGATCACTAGGAGAGTCTCTTCCCCAGTGAGGCTCACACGCTCAGGCTACAGAGTGATTGCACATAGGGAGAACAGTGAATGAGAAATATGCTCACGGTTCTACAGACCTGCAGAACTAGGGGTGAGGCTCGTGGAGGGCTAAGTCTACTGAAGAAGAGGGAGGGTGGTGCCCACACTGAGGACTGGCTGCTGCAAGGGTGTAGAGGCACAAGAGCAGTTTTTAAAAGCCATTTAGGTGCAAAGACCTGCAGGCAGGAAAAGCCTTGGTCCACAGGGAGAAACAAAAGAGGTATAGAAGTTTAGAACACACCCTCAAGTACAATATGCATTGACTATTCAAAACAAGACAAAACAATAGCTTTACATTTTTTGTTTTAGAGAATGGCAATAAACATTTCTTAATCTTTGGGATTTAATTCCCCTCCCTTAATATTTTTTTAGCTGGTTATGGTAACATGTACATGTAATGAAAGAACTTGGGAGTTGGGGGAAAGATGATCAAGGGTTCAAGGCTAGTCTTCACTGTGAAATCTTCTCTCAAAAGAACAAAAAGCAAAAAACCAAAACTTTATTAGGTGGTAATTTCTATATTGTAAAATGTATTAAGCTAGAGCCCCACCTCCCTCTCACTGTATGCCTTGATTTGCTCCTGAGCAGTCCGCAGGATGGCTGCAGAATGGTAGGTGCTGTGACTGTTCCACCTTCCCAGATTTCTCTACTCCTGCACTTTCATCAACCCTTTCACACTTTCACCTTCTTTGACTTTAAACAGATGTTAGTATCCTGAAAATTAGACATCTGAATGTGTTTCTTTCATATATGTATGCTTATGCGTATGTGTGCATTTCTGTATGTATAATTGGGTGTGTGCACATGAACATGCACACATGCATGCTTTCCTCTGTGCTGAATCGTCTCTCCGTATGTATACTTACATGCTAGAATTAATTTTATTCCTGAACATTGAGAGGAAGTACCTTCTGAGAAGACTTTATTTACTTTATCATGTTAAGATAACCCTTGGTGGCATTTCATAATTTCTCATTGTTGTGTCTAAGTGATAATAATTACTGCGCACACACTGTCAATTGATTGTGCTTAAGAAGAAATGTCTGTTTTCCTCAGCTTTCAAATAGAGTGTTAGCCGCACCTTTTCATACGCGTCTCTGTTGTTTAACTGGGGAAAAAACGAGAGATCCAAACTACAGTACCTGAACCTCAGTGTTCTAACAAAATCATACTAAAGTCAAAGATCCTTTCAAGCCTTCATGTTTTCCTACTTCCCCTTAATTAATGCATGAATACAAGCTGTTCCTTCTAAGTAGAGCTGTAGAGTGGGATTTTAGTGAGTTATTATTCACAATCAGTCAATGATACCAACTACGTCATTTTAATGCCTGGTTAATACATGAGAACACATTTAAAGTATATGCTAACTTTATATAAAGAAAGAGAAACACACAGGAAACAAACAATGGGCAGATGTTTTATCATTCAAAATCTTTACAGAAGAATTAAAACAGAAAATAAAGATAATGATCGTATCCTAAAAGCATTACACTTCTGTTTCTAATGCTAAAATTAGCAAGAAGTTTTCTATAGAGTAGTAGCCTTTCAAAAATCTTGGTGAGGACCTTGTAATTGTTTCTTGCAAGCTAATATTTTGTTTGCACTTTTACCTAGGATCACAGAAGCCATTGAACTATGCACTGTTTGTGTTCAGTCAGTGGGTGCAGGTTTGCTAACAACACATTTTGTTTAAAATACATTTCAGGGTAGCCTAAATTTTAGAAATGAAAAGTGTGCTACTTAAATTCTGTTTTCAAGTTAATCTGTGTTCTAGAAGGCAGAAATGTATGAAGATCTACAGAGACAAGACAGCTGCCCTCAAGTGTGATAGTGAAAACTTTCAGTCTCCTAAGAAATGAGGAGACCCTTCCTCTTTATAAAGCACCATGTAAAAGATAACCAGCCTTTCAAGGAATAACACAGACAGCAACATAGGACCTCCATGTGTATGCTGCTACCTCAGTGAAGCTGTCATGTGCAGTAGACACAGGGCACAGGCCTATGGAAATTAAAGAAGAGAACCTTTTCCCTCTCAAGTACATTTCTCTCCTTTTGGAAATGTTTTAAGCATGTTTTGTTGTTATTGTTGTTTAGGTTTTTGTTCTCTGAGACCACAGGAAGAGCAAGAAAAACCATGAAACAATCAGGACTTACAAAAAATGTTACATCCATAATATTTTGGCTGTTTGAATTTGGCAACCTTGAAAACATCTCTCCTATCTTGATGAATCTAAAATAATGAACGTAAATCAGTATCTATAATATCTCATCTCTATCAACTTAAAACATATCTAAACCTAAAAGCATCTTAGTCCCTTAAAAACTAAGCTTAATTGTAAAACTAAACTACCTGGTCTTCAACCCCATCAGAGACTTGAGAAGGAATGAAAATGAATTACCTGAGTAAACCAGAAGTACAGATTAGCAGCTTCTAAAATAAAAAAAAAAAAATGATAGAGATACACACACTCTACCACTACCAACATCAAAAATTAGGAACCAATTACCACTGGTAATTAATATCTCTCAGCATCAATGGCTTCCACTCACCAATGAAGAGACACAGGCTAAGAGAACAGATGCGAAAACAGGACCTATCATTCTGCTGCGTACAAGAAACACACCTACACATATTTTGATAAGACTTAATGTTGTTTAATGATTTTTTATAACCAGAATTCGTCTATCTTTTGTTAGTAGTACTATGAATACAAAAAATCATGCTGTCTCTTAATTGAAGTGTTTAATTTTGTTTTTAAATAGCTCTTTAAAGATCTTATAAGAGTATTACTGAATTATGTTTCCTCAATGACTTTCTTGTTTTGGTCTCAACAATTCATGGTTATGGTAGGTTTCTAAGAATAAACATTGCTTCAGTGTGCAGTACATTAAAATGTAGTCTAATGAAGTAAAATTAATTATTAGATTAATGTAGATTTAACTATCAAAACATGGTTTGTTCCCGGCTGAATTATATTCATAAAGTTGAACATATATAAACTTAAGTCATTAATTTGTCATAGCCATGTCTTTTTACTCTTATTTTAACAAAAACTTCACCCAAGAATCATAAGAACTTTTCTGCCTGCACTCCCATGAGTATCATAGTCATTAACAGATTTCTCTTTTTATTTAAAATTAGTGAAAATTTCAGGAATATGTTACATGTAGATACAGATTTCTGTGGGGTTTTGTTGTTGTTAATAATCCTACTTTTGTCCTTCCTCTGAGTGCCACTAGGTCTCCCCCTCCAGGGGACATAGTCAAATGTGAGGCACCAGAGTACATGAGAAAGTCATATCCCACTCTCCACTCAAGTGTGGAGACTGTCCTGTCCATTGGCTAGATCTGAGTAGGGGTTTAAATTTTACCGCCTGTATTGTCCTTGGCTAGTGCCTTAGTTTGAGCGGGACCCTTTGGCCCAAATCTGCCTATCATAATGTTCTACTTGTAGGTTTCTAGGACCCTCTGGATCCTTCTACATTGCTATTCTCCCATGGTTCTCTCATCTAGAGTCCCAATAGGATGTCCTCCCCTCTGTCCCAGTTTCCAGGTAAGGGAAGGCTTTCGTGGGACATGCCCATTGGGCTAGTATGCAGATATAAGTGAGTATATACCATTTGAGTCTTTCTGCTTCTGGGTTAACTCACTCATTATGATCATTTCTAGCTCAATCCATATATCCACAAATTTCGGGAATTCCTTGTTTTTAATAGCTGAGTAGTATTCCATAGTGTAAATGTACCACAGTTTCTTTATCCATTCTTCTACTGAGGGACACTTAGGCTGTTTCCATGATCTGGCTATTATGAATAAGGCTGCTATGAACATGGTTGAGCAAAGTTTCTTGTTGTGTGCTGGTGCATCTTCTGGGTATATTCCAAGGAGTGGAATAGCTGGGTCTTGAGGAAGCTCTAGTCCCAGTTTTCTGAGATAGCACCAGATAGATTTCCAAAGTGGTTGTACTAGTTTGCATTCCCACCAGCAATGAAGGAGTGTTCCTTTCTCTCCACATCCTCTCCAGCATGTTTTTGTCGCTTGAATTTTTGATCTTAGCCATTCTGATGGGTGTAAGATGGAATCTCAGAGTTGTTTTGATTTGCATTTCCCTGATGACTAAGGAGGTTGAGCATTTCTTTAAGTGTTTCTCAGCCATTTGATATTCTTCTGTTGAGAATTCTCTGTTTAGTTCCAAGCCCCATTTCTCAATTGGGTTATTTGGTTTGGTGGTGTTTAATTTCTTGAGTTCTTTATATATTTTGGATATTAGACCTTTGTCAGCTGTAGGGTGTGTGAAGATCTTTTCCCAGTCTGTAGGCTGTCGCTTTGTTTTCTTGACAGTGTCTCCTGCCTTACAGAAACTTCTCAGCCTCATGAGGTCCCATTTATTAATTGTTGACATTAAGGCCTGGGCTGTTGGTGTTCTGTTCAGGAAGTTGTCTCCTGTGTCAATATGTTCCAGGCTCTTCCTCACTTTTTCTTCTAAGTGACTTAGTGTCTCTGGTTTTATGTTGAGGTCTTTAATCCACTTGGATTTGAGTTTTGTGCAAGGTGACAAATATGAGTCCACTTGTATTTTTTTACACATAGACATCCAGTTAGACCAGCACCATTTGTTGAAGATGATATCCTTTTTCCATTGAATGGATTTGGCTTCTTTGTCAAAAATTAAGTGACCATATGTGTGTGGATTCATATCTGGGTCTTCAATTCGATTCCCCTGATCAACCAGCTTGTTGCTGTGCCAGTACCATGCTGTTTTAATTACTATTGCTTTGTAGTACAATTTGAGATCAGGTATGGAGATTCCTCTGGAGCACCTTTTATTGTACAAGATCATTTTTGCTATTCTGGGTTTTTTGTTTTTCCATATGAAGTTCAGAATTGAACTTTCAATGTCTTTAAAAAATTGTGTAGGTATTTTGATAGGGATTGCATTGAATCTGTAAATTGCTACCCTATGAGCATATACAGGGGGAGGTAATCCCTCTCAGGAACAGTCATAGGGGAGGGGAATAAGGGGAAAGTGGGAGGGAGGGGAGAATGGGAGGATACAAGGGATGGGATAACCATAGAGATGTAACAAGAATAAATTAATAAAAAAAAAAAAATTAAAAAAAATCCTACTTTTATACTTATAATTTTATTTTTCAATTTATTTCATTCTGATGATAGACAAAATGTTCAGATTAATGGGAAAGTATGTTTTTTCTTGGAGGTGAAGAGATACTGGATATTGGATCCAGAGATTATCACATGCTGGGCAAGAAATCTACATCTAATTGTATATCTAGTGCAGTGCTTATGTTTTTAATTTGAATGAACTATCCCTATATTGCTCAAGTTGACTTTGAACTCACTATCTAGCTCTCAATGGCTTTGGACTTGCCGTTTCCTATCTCAACTGACCAAGTGCTGGGTTGGAGAGACCATGTCCAGCTCATTTGATATTTTGATAGATATAAACATTGTTTAAGTTATGTTGCGAACAGTGAACACCTGTAATCCCAGCACTTAGAAGGGAGAGGCAGAGGCAGGTGGATCTCTGTGAGCTTGAAGCCAGCCTGGTCTACAAAGTGAGTCCAGGACAGCCAAAAATACACAGAGAAACCCTTTCTTTAAAAAAAGAGAATACTGTACTCCTGAAATGTGTTATTCTTTATAGTGAAGATATTAAAAATGCTTTCTGCTAGCTTTGAACTTGCCATACTTTATCATATAATCTATAATCATCCTTATATGCAATAGCTCACCTGAGGGGCTGAAGGGATGGTTCAGCGGCTAAGAGCACTGCTTACTCTTCCAAAGGTCCTGAGTTCAATTCCCAGCAACCACATGGTGGCTCACAAGCATCTATAGTGAGATATGGTGCCCTTTTCTGGCCTGCTGGTACACATGCAGGCAGGGTACTGTATACATAGTAAATAAATAAATAAACTTTAAAATACAGATCACCTGAGTTCTTACTTCTATTTTGACTGCAGCTTAGTACTCGGTGCTTAGTCTTTCTCTCTCTCAGATAACCATACTCTCAACCTTTATGAAATGAGCTTTTTATATACCGCACGTGCTAAGATCCTATGAGACATATTACTAAATGTATAGTTAATAACTTTAGCATAGTTATCTCCAGTTCTTTCTAAGACATCAGAGATGAGAAAGTGCCCTCCATTTTATAGCTGAAGTGTCTCCATTTAGTACATATACCATGTTTTCTTTATTCATATCAGGTGACAGACATGGGTTGTTTCATGTTTTGGTTTCTGTGAATACAACAGTAGCATATGTGCTTCCTAATTGTGTTTTGTGAATATTGTTCTTCAAGCAAATCATAAAGCTTCCCTTCTTCCATGAAAAACAAAAATTCTCCATTTCATTTGATTAATTTTAAAAATGGCAGAAATTAAAAGTGAGTTTTCAATATGATTTATCTATTTAATTTTTAAATTACTTCTCCTCAGGTTATACTCATCATGTATACTCATCATTCTTCACAAATGATGAGAAACTTTTAGCTAAAAAGTTTATGATAGTTGTGTGATCTAAATTGCATCTGATAGTCTTGGTATTGCTCAGAAGCTAGAGAAATACAGTAACAGTAAGCTTAAATATGTAAGAGGCATTTTAGAAAGGCTAATATGAAGCCAATCATAATGCTATCTGGACCAAACAGCCACTAGTTGAGTGGCAGTATCTACAGTGACTCTTATCTTCATTAAGAAACTCAGGTCCCATGACTAAGTCTTTATTTACTGTTCCTTGGGCTAAGTGACAGTAGGGAATGACAAGAAACTAGATACCATTTCTAGGCTATTTTATCAGTTATTTATAGTTGGGGAAGTATCTTTTTCCATAATGTCATTCAATATTTTGAAATACTTTTTGCAGACTGTTTCACCCATGCTTCATGTATCTTTCATGTCGATAGACGATAGGATGAGCATAGGAGACAATCAATCAGGAGTCGTGGCCTCAACTGTGACTAGCACACAGCTTCCTGAATCTTCTATCTTCCTTCAGTCTTTACAGTCTTGTATTCCTTTATGATGTTTTAAAGTTCTCTATTAATGCAAGTCACATTATTGCAGGTAATAATAGAAAACACAATATGTACGTCTGGATAAGGTTAACTGTAATCCAGTTCCTGTACCTCCAATAGGAATCTAATTGCAAAACATTCTAACATTGTATTATTAACTTTAAAACTAAAGCCAGAAGAAAATTTACCTCAAAGTAAATATTAGATTGTAAGCTTTGTAAAAAGAATAGAGAAAAGAAAATTCCATGATGTGCCACGTCACTTTTGACATAGGAATGCAACTTCATTCTTAGCATTTCTGGATATCACATACAACGATGCTATGGAAGCTAGTCATTGTTAACTTCATAAATCTAGAATTGCCTAGGAATCAAGCCTCTGGCAGTTCCATGAGGGATCATCTAAATTAGGTCAGTGTCTGAGAACGCCTGTGAGGGAATGCGTAGATTTGGTTGGTTGAAGTGGAAAGATCCATCTCAGCTGTAAGCAAACCATTTCAAAGGCGATGGTCTGGACTGAATACAAAAAAAGGTGAGCTGGGCATACGCGTTTATCATGCCCCCTGCCTTCTGACCACAGACACGATATCACCAGCCTCTTTAGCTCTTCCACTATGACTTCCTGTGACAGTATCCTTGGACTGTGAGCCCAAATAAACTCTTCCTTTCTTACCTTCTTTGTATGAGGGAGTTTGTTGCAGCAAGGAGATACATAACAGAGATGTGATCTTCTTAATAAACTTAAGAATTTCCAGTATTATGTAATGAATTATATGTTAAATGTTTTATTACTTGTCTTGAAAAGTATATGCTTCATATCTCTTATGTTCACTAAGATATATTATTGATTACATTTTCATTGGTCTTATTTTACAAGATAAAATGAAGTCAAACCACAGAGGTTAGATGATCAGAAATTAATCATGAAAATCACAGATGGTTAGAAATCTACTGTGTTTTACTGGTTTTTAATCAGTTCCTTGGATCATAGCTCTTTTCTAAACAAGTTCTTGTATTTTATTCTTAATACTAATTGTAGAAAATATAATGTAGCCACAAGTCAT
Organism: Acomys percivali; assembly: GCA_907169655.1. Lineage (NCBI taxonomy): Eukaryota > Metazoa > Chordata > Mammalia > Rodentia > Muridae > Acomys > Acomys percivali. The sequence continues at coordinate 479,792 of OU015748.1, forward strand.
TTTACAAGTCAAATTATTTGTAAATTATATTATACACTTTATAGATGTTGCATATTGGTGAACATGTAAGTTTGCAACTGCTTATGAATATAGTTTCATGAAATTTGATTGAAATATTCTCTGTATCTTCTTTTTGCCTTGATGACAGGGTAAAACTAACTGCTTCATTCAGTAGGCAATTCTTTTAAGCTTGCATCAACATGGCTGATTTTGGCTGGAGAAAAAACCTACAGACAACTAAATTGGTCTGTCTTAGTAGTCAATGACCTTAAGCAGGCCCTTGTGAGTTTTAAAAAATATATTTCTATTTAGATAAGTAATATTTCTTATCTTATTTCTCTTCAAACATCCTCCAATTGCTCCATTTCTCCACCCTGAATAAAATCTTAGCTTCTGTTTCCCTGGAGAAAAATAGCAATAATAAATGCTATATTTTTACAGAGTCCCATGGATTAAAAAAGCCATTCTATGGGTCTACATTTGTTCCCTTTTCATACTTAACTAGAGATGGACCTTAGTGTTCTAATCTTGAGTGAAGACCTTAAATTGATTTGCATATTTTTCTCCCGTATAGGCTCATCATTGGAATAATTTTTATCTCCTTTCTGAACCACAGCATATTAGCACACAATCTCATTAGATTGTAAGCACATGCTAATATGCCTCAATTTGAAAAGGAAACCCCTCTCAATTATGTATTTCTATGCAATTGTATTTTATTGACAACTGGCTGAAAAAAACCTCCTAGTCTTCTCCTCATGGTATTTTTCAGTCTTTCTAATAGATTTTACTTAATTTTTCTCATTTGAAGCTGTTTTTTCAATATCATTGATGCAGTTTAGATGCCCCTTGGGTCTGTTCTCTGATTTTATCCCAACTGCACAGTCTTAAACATTTGCATTTTCACAATAAATTTGTGTTTTTAGTGGATAGTATCTAATATTAGCATGAAAGTAATTAGAATTTATTGTTTATACTATCTTAAACTTACATATGATTGTATTTTCTTTTTTATATGACTGCATTTTCATAGTTATGATATAAATGTTTTTTAGGAACTGTCTGCTATGTAGCTTTGGCTACCTACCACTCTGTGTTTAGCCCTCACATTCATTGCAACCTTCCCACCCTAGCCTTTAGTGTGCTGTGATTGCAGGTATACACCGCCAAGCATGGCTATAGGTGACTGAAACTGTTGATTTTATTTCCTTAGATGAGGGGATGAGATGAGGGCCATTCTAAAGCCTTTTTAGCTCTTTCATTCAACTCGGTTGTTCTGGCCAAACTTCTCTCAAAGCTGACTGAATCAAACTGGCTTCTCTTGGCTTTTGACTGATTGCTTTGCCTGGTCTCACTAATTGTGGCAGTATATTTTAATCTTCTGGCTCCTTCTCACACTCTGGCTCATTCTGTCTCCACCTCTGCCTTGCTTGTTCTCTCTGTTACCTACCTCTGTAAAACTGTTACAGTTAGAAACCCTCAGTAAAAAACAAACAAAGAATACCTCTAGTACCTCCCCCTCCCTACACTGTTCTTAAGTAGTCTCTTTCCTGTTCTGTTCTAGTGAGAGTTGAGTGTACGCTGACTCATTCTGTCAAACCCTTCTCTGATTTGTCACTTTGTCTCCTCCTCAATTAGACATCATTTTCAAACACGGCTGCTTACTTCTAAAAACTAGCTGTACCATCATTGTTTGGGAATAAAGATGTGTACCAAGGGCAGCCAGAGGGATTAAAGGTGTGTCATTCCAACCAAAATCACACAAATCTAGAAGGTCTTAGGATGTAATCCCTTGCCAAAGCAGCCACGTTGCTGGATTAAAATTCCTCTACAGGAGACTTTCTATCAGAGTGTCTTAATGAGTTATTTATTGCCAGTGTGTAGCTGGGTTTCTGTTAAAAATTACTGCTATTTCATTAGTGTCCTTGAAATACAACAGTATTTCCCTGTGTGGAAAAGCTAATCTGTATAGCACATTTGTGTGTGCATTGAATGACTTCTCTTCATAATCTGGAGAAAAATCTGAATGATATTTTTAAGAATTAGCCTAAATCAACTGTCTTTATTTTCAAATATATATTTTTTTCTTAAGCAGTAACTATTTTTAAACTCCTTAATTACTATCATGGCAAATAACTGTTTGGCAAATTAGAATATATGCTTTTTATATGCTTAATGAAACTATTATTCAGATTCAAGTATCATGTAGAAATAAATAGAAGCTAAGGAAAGGTAAATTCTCTGTAGAATGTTTTCAAGAGCACATTTGCTCCCTTTTTGTATCTAAACATTTCTCTTCCAGTCCATCTGTTATATACAGATCTACAATCATGAGGTCTGGTTAGAAATTTAAGTTAATGGGTTTGCTCTTGTATTTTCCATTTCTTTTTTTTTTTTTAGAGATTTTGTTTTTTTATATTAATTTATTCATATTACATCTCAGTTGTTAGCCCATCCCTTGTATCCTCCCATTCCTCCCTCCCTCCTGCTTCGCCCCCTACTCCCCTCCCCTATGTCTGTGACTGTGCTGTCAGAATGACAAAGGACTCTCCAGGTATGAGAGATGGTACAAAGCTGCAGCTGGAGTGTAGGAATGAATCTGCAGGCATAGTTCCTTTATGCATTCTTGTTAGATCCCCCAAGAGTGATGGGGGACCACTATGCTCCATGGCTTCTACACAAGGACAGTGTTTTTCTCAGGGTGCTTTGAATGTTAAATAAGCAGCAAACAACTGCTTATCTAACAGTTTGTTTACTCACTTAATTTCCCCAGAACCCAACAATTCTCTCTCCCTTGAAAAGATCTTTAAAACAGAATCTCATTGCTTAATGTCTTTATTCCACCACATGCCTCATTTTATCTCTCTAAATTTCTGTAAATAACTCCTGCCCATCCTTGGATACATCTTGCCCTTTAAATATTTGTTCATGATTTTTTTTTTATCATTTGGTCAAGTTACCACTGTTTAACTCTACTTATCTTTCTGCATAAGTAAATGCCACCAGAACCTTAATCGTTGCTGTGGCTCAGAGTGTTCAATAATTACCTCATCTTTATTCCAGCAAATGAGATGGCTGCTGTTTTCATGGACAGATTTTATGTAGAGGCCTGACTTGGTAGCGGTAACCTGACAGAAGCTGTTCCTCCATTCTCTTTAAGATGGGGCTGACTTGAATGGAAGGAAAAGAAAACCAGGCACCTTTGTGCCAAGCAGACTGCATTGTGTGTCTTTGCACCTGACAAACTTAAAGAAAATATAGGGAAAGTAACTAAAGCATCATTGCTACATCTTCCAGGATTATGTGCATTGCATTCTACAACTCATGTCTTCCACTATAGGAAGTAGGTGGTGTTATTTTCATTTTCCTGGATTAGAGTAAATGAAGTACTTTTCCCAGGGACTCATTTGTTAGAGGAAGTAGTGGAAAGTAGTCTGCCCTGTGAAGGATGCCATTTGAGAATAAGCTTGTGAATGCTAAGTGGTACCAGTGGCCAGCAACATGACTCCACAGATTCCTCATTGGCTTGAGCTAGATTATCAAGCACAATGTTATCTGTTCATTACAGGTTAACTAGAGAGAACACGGGTGCTAGTGTGGCATCAGTGCCCAGTGAAATGCTGGCACACACATAAACACTGTGCAGAAGAGTGATGTCTGTAACTCTCTGAACAGGTTTCCAGTTCTTTCTAACACAGGACACCAGGTTAACACCTAAACACGGCAGCAGAAAGTCAGCACAAATGTTCTGGAATCCCTCCAATTCATATTTTGAGCACACCATTAAAGAGCATGTGGGCAGTGTTGGAGTTTGCCTGTAAGGTGCAGAGTACTTCATATTCATTCAACTTTTAAAAATTCACTCTAAGCCTTTTGCATTTTAGAAATTTGCAGAAGTTATGTAAAGTTGCTGCAATTTCAAGAGTACAACACTAACGAACAAAGGCTACCAGTTATCTCACTGCTGCTGCTGAGCTGGTGCAATTCCCATCATTAGAAATGTCTCTGGTGTCCAACCATTTTTATATGTGTTGGAACTTTTACTTTCTGAGTGCTGTCATATTAGTTTGCAGCACATATATTCCTCCATGTTTGCTTTAAACACCACCGTTTTAAAATACTAACAGAAATACTGCTGTAATTACTTTGTGATAATGAATAGATGGCGTTGTGGTAGATACTATGGCCCAACTCAGGGGTGAGTCTACAAGGACATGGAATACACCACTGACCACTGTTACCACCTAGTACCTGAGAGGTTGGCTTACATGCACTGCTGCCCCTTTTACCTTTTTGAATTTCCCAGAGAATTCCTATTGTCACCAACATAGGCTTATTGATTTTGTTCTTTAAAAAAGAGTGCCCAAATAAACCTCTTTTTCCTTGTACATAGTCTTCCACCGTATTATCATTTTCATTCCACAACTGAGCAATCTACAGGAGTGACCACTCTCCCCAGAATGGTAGTGTGTGACTCCTGCCCCAGCAAAGCACCCTGCCACTCATGCTTGCCTAGTCCTGTTGGATGCTCAACAAATGTGCCTGGAAGTCACGTGTTCATTAGCAAAGCATTTGTGTGCACGCGCGCAGGTGTGTATGTGTGTTACATTTACATTGTGGCTTTCAGTTTTTATAATGTAAACAGAGTCATAGATGAGGTTAGGGTCTCATCTACTGTAACCTATCATTTGAGACATTTGTTGTTAATGCTTTTCTTATGAGCATCTGCGTGCTGTGTATGTGAATAAAAACTTAAAGTGAAACATGCTGTGTGGTGAAGATAAGACATGAGCCATGAAAACCAACCAATTCCTAAAATGTTTATATATATTGAGCTTGTTGCACTAAGGTTGGTCCTTTCTGTCTTTATCTGTCATGTGCTCTTTTTACCTACAAAAGCAACAATTCTCCTATATGCACAGATGTAGATACTAAAAGTAAGAAACATTGCGATGATTACTTATGTACTTCCCAAAGACAAGTTAATGCCTCCTGTTACTTAATGGACTTGACTCTGCCGTGTACCTTTATTTTTTAAACCTTAGCAAGCTTTGTTTTATCCTAGGGTTTATATCTACACAAGACTGCCTCTTAAGTTACCAGGTGTATACGTAAGATCCTGCCACACAAGATGACAAACTCATATGTAGGAATTAAATTCATACATATGAAAACAATGACAAGCTTAGGGAAAGAATGACGACACAGTATTAATTATAATTCCTGTTATTGTGGTAAAAATAACCCAACAAAAGCTACTAAACGATGGGTTTATTTGGGTACACAGTTTGAAGATACAGAAGCAACCAGCTTCTGTTGGAGAGCGGTAAGCAGTGCACCATGGTGGAGAAGTTACCGCAGCGAGAACTTGAGGCCACTGGACACATTAAAGCCACAACCAGGAAGGAGAGAGAGACAGAGAGAGAGAGATAAGTGACGGTACTCATCTTTCCTTTTCTTAAGGTCATCTTTTTAATGTAGTCCATGCAATAATGCTGCCATTAAAGGTGGGTCTTTCTGCCTCAACTAACCTAACCTAGATAATCCCTCATAGACATACCCAGAGCTTGTCATCTAAGTGAATCCATATCCTATCTTGTTGACATTCTGTATTATTCATCACCATGAGTCTGCACACCCCTGTTTCTGTATACACACATGCACATGTGCACAGGTACACACCCCAAAACACAGTCTGTAACTTCAATAAACGTAAATTGTCTCATAAGAACTTAATCTTCAGCTGTCTGTCTTGTAAATGTATTGAATGCATCACTCACGAGCAGCAGAAGAGGCTCCTAGAATGCATCTGAAGAGGGTGTTAGAGAAAATGAATGATCTAGGAAATTGGCCAAATATCATCTCTGTGTCAGTAGTAGACAAGCCAGGACCATTGGATGATATCCAGTTGGACCCCGACACAGCAGCTAACTTCTGCTGGGAGAGGGGGAAATCAATATGTGAGGTTCTCAATTTAATAAGTCAAATTAGCCAAACAGAGGATTCAAGCTATGGGATTTATTAAATGTGATGCTTTTGAAGGGAGACCAATCTAATGGATTCTGATTAGCAACCAGCTAGTGAAAACTTCGCATTCCCCAAACCATGGCAGGCTAATTTTCCTAGTGAAGAAAATAATTATGAGTTAAGAGGAGTCTTTTATGGTTATGGGGATTTCTTTATTGGCACTTGCATCCAAGGTGATTCCATTTGAGGGCACTGTATACCCATGTTTGTTAAAAGTACTGAGTAACTGGCTGTGGCAGTATTGGCTAGAAGACTATTTTTTCATGAAGAAATGGATGGGGGGACTACACACTACATATGCTGACATGATGTTTAGAAAGGAATTTGAGATATTTATTTATTGTTCATGAAAGATATAGGAACCTCTTTGGGTCCAAAAAATAAAAAATAAAGTAAATTGTTTTAGTAGCCAGCCTTTTGTTTTTCTTCCACTCTGTTTGATACGTATTGAAGAAGTTGGCTATTCCACCTAATACTATTTCATAAATTCTATGGCAGTTTCTAGATTAAAGCTCCCTGCTTAAATGTGCATATTATTGGAGTATAATATCCATTCACAAAAATAAAACTAACCACATAAACTTCATGAATGTTCACAAAGTGAACACATTTATGTAAATACCATCTAGATGAATAACAAACCAGTACATCCTCAAGAACCTTACCCATAATCACTGTATAGTAAAGGCATCCTTTTGGCATCTAACACAGTAAATGAGGTATTTTCAGTTCTCAACATCTGATAAAGTTTAGTTGACAGCTCTGAACCCCATTATTTCATCATCTTTTCCTTCTGTCCTTTTAGAAGTGGTTTATCTCGTTGAGTCTCACATATTCTGGAACCTTTGCTAACTTTGTTGCTGCTGTAGAAGTAGTTGATGTAGTAGTAGTTGATGGAGTTGTTAAAGTCATTGTTGTGATTCTTCTTCTTCTTCTTCTTCTTCTTCTTCTTCTTCTTCTTCTTCTTCTTCTTCTTCTTCTTCTTCTTCTTCTTCTTCTTCTTCTTCTGCTGCTGCTGCTGTTGCTGCTTTAGTGTGATTATTTTCAATTAGTTAGTTTCCATTTATTTACTGTTTTATTTTACTGGTGAACTTATCAACGAAATTGTTTTTCCCTAAACAACAGGAATTGTGTTCAGTTTTATCACCTTTGTGATTAATTTTGTTCTTTTCTTAGACAATTTCATTGATTTAAATATATATATATTTATATATATATTCATTTTGTCTGTGTCTTTAACATTTTCTGTTTTTTTTTCTACATTCATTTGTAGTTGCTTTGGTATATTTTCTAATTTTTAATTGGTTAATGGTCATTTTGGATACAAAAATAAGAGGTGTTCTGTGATTTTACATTTTGTGGAAATTATTATATATATCATGTATATGAGAATGTGTATACACACATATGACATAAAACTTTAATTTACTCTAATATAAAGTTGGTTTTCAATTGTGTGAATAATTCTGTGTGTGTGCGCGCGCGCAAGCGTGTGTGTGTGTGTGTGTGTGTGTGTGTGTGTGTGCGCGCGCACGCGAGCAAGCGTGTGTCTTTATTAGCTTGTTCTCTTTCTGTTTTACTTTGGATGGGTTTATGTTTATAAACATTCTGACAAAGAGTCTTGGTATTTATAAAATCTAATTTTTGACATTTTAGTATTATATGACAAAAATTGGTCTAGATTGATTTCTTATTTCTTTGATATAGGAAATTCTGGAGAGAGTAATGCCCAACACAGAGCACTGTGGCTTACACTCCCACTGCCTGCTTTCCCTTCCTCCTGAGCATCGTTACCCCAAGTCCCCCCATTTCACACATTTCATGTGTGCAGCTCATCTTTTTTCAGGTTTGCCTGGGGAATTTTTTTTCTGATAGTGAGAAAGCTGTTTACTAGTAATATTAAAATTAATTTGCTCACTTGAAATTGTAACCCTAGATGATAGTCATCAGGGGAGCTACTCTTCTTTGGTCCCCACTTCCTAGACACAGAAAGAAAATAAATATGGTGCCAAATTGTGAGAGTTTTGTGTTGTCAGTTACAATCAAGACTTCAGATCCAAGTTTTCAGAGCATTTGTAGTTTTAGGAAGAAAGATTTTGGCCAGGTTTCGAGTCTACTCAATCTTTTCTGATATACCTACTGAATCCACATTCAGCTGTAAGTTCTGAGGAAATCTGAGGCAAAGTGTTTTGTTTTTTTTTTAAACGATTGTCTCTGGGTATATATCTTTTTGTGTTGCATGTTTCATACTATTAAGCTGCTCACGTTGCCAGCAGAGATTATTTTAAGCCTTTTGAAAAAACTGAGTTATTCTTTAGCTCTTCAAGTTTATTTCCTGGTTGTTCCTAAGAGCAAAATGGTTGTAGATAGACTACCAAACCACATCCCTGAACATTGAAAACCTGAAAATTTCAATGTAAAGATTTTATGTGATCCAATTTTTTGCTTATCTCTTAAAGTTTACAAGGAAGAAGAAGTAACATATCTGCTATCAGTCTAGGCAACATTTTTTTCTAAGTCCAAACTAATGAGAAACTGCAATAGCGCTAATAAGAAATGCCTTTAGGCAAGAGAAGCATGGGAGAATGGGGAAATAGAAGGACCCAGAGGGTCCCAGAAACCTACAAGAAGAACATTATGATGGGCAGATCTGGGCCCAGAGGTCCTGCTCAAACTGTGGCACCAGCCAAGGACAATGCATGCAGTAAACATTGAACCCTACCCAGATCTACCCAATAGACAGGACATTCTCCACAGTTGAGTGGAGAGTGGGGACTGACTTTCACATGAACTCTGGTGCCTCATATTTGACTATGTCCCCTGGAGGGGGAGACCTGGTGGCACTCAGAGGAAGGACAGCAGGTTACCAAGAAGAAACTTGAGACCCTATGAGCATATACAGGGGGAGGTAATCCCCCTCAGTTACAGTCATAGGGGAGGGGAATAAGGGGAAAATGGGAGGGTAGGAGGAATGGAAGGATACAAGGGATGGGATAACCATTGAGATGTAACAAGAATGAATTAAAAAAAATTAAAAAAAAAAGAAATGCCAACATCTCACTAGAATTGTTACAGTTCATTTTGATATGCTGCATTTAACCTTTGCTAACTATTGTTATTACTCCTCTTCTTCCTCCTCCTCCTCCTCCTCTTCCTCCTCCTCCTCCTTTTTCTTGTTCAGTCCCTGTGAGACCCGATGGCCCAAGTTAGTTTACTCTGTAGTTCTTCTTGTTGTGTCCTTCAATCCTTCCTCCCACTCTTTCACAAAATTCCCTAATGTTTGGCTGTGGGTCTCTGCATCTGTTTCCATCAGCTGCTGGGTGAAGCCTCTCAGAAGACAGTTATGCCAGGCTCCTGTCTGCAAGCATAGCAGAGGATCAGTAGTGTCAGGTGTGGCTCTCTCCCATGGGGTGGGTCTCAAGTTCCCTGAACCTTTGGTTTTCCATTTCCTCAATCTCTGCTCCATCTTTACCCCTACACTTCTTGTAGGAATTTTGGGTCAAAGGTTTTGTGGTGGGTTGATGTTCTCCTCCCTCTACTGGAAGTCTCACCTGACTACAGGAGGTGGCAACTTCCAGGGTCTTAACCACTCACTACTAGGAGTCTCAGATAGATCACCCCCATAGACTTCAGGGAACCTCCCTGTCCCAGAGAGGCCCCTGCACTAATTTCTGTTCTCTCTCCAGGTCCCCACCCACACCCCAACCTCTGTCTCACACTCTACTAACTTTCTTTCATAACCAGGAACCACCTGCTTAGGAATAATGCTACCCATTGTAGGCTTAGCCTTCCCACATCAATCATCAAATGTTTTCGACTTCTTAGTGCAAAATATTGTACTAAGGAATTTGCCTCTGCAGAGTAATGCATTCTGTCCGTACATTTACATTTGCTGGTTATTTATCTTGGATTTTTGTGTGTGTACTTCACTGTTATGTCTGTTATTTCATAAAAGCCACTATTTTCATCTGTTTTTAAAATACTTTTAAAAATTATTTTAAAAATTGCATGTTGGAGGGGATGCCCTTATTTTATATTTGTAAAATATATAAGACATTTGAAACAAATAAATGATCACACCAGCTTTTAGAAAACCTGAAAACTCAAGGATTTTTTACAAACCAGAAAATATGTGTGTAAAAAGTAATATATTTCTTAAATTGTCATTATATTATTAATTTTATATAAAATCTCTGATGCATAGAATCACAGAATAGATGACAGTAGGAAGTTACTAGACCATGGATTAGGTATGGAGTGTTTCAAAGTGGGATAGATTAGCTAAATGGTAAGCCGGCATGCATTCATCTGTCTCTGCTTGATGATCCCACAGTTCATGTTTGTGTGTGTGTATATGTGTGTGTGTGTGTGTGTGTGCACGCACATGTGTGTGCACATGTGTGTGTGCTTGTATGAACATGGGCACACCTGTGTGTATATGAACATGCATACAAGTGAAGGCCCAAAATTGGTGTTTACAGTCACCTTCCCCAATCTGCTACCTTATTCAATGAGGTAGTGTCTCTCAGTCAAACCACCCAGAACTCTCCACTATGGCTGATCTTGTTATCATACTTGCTCTGGAAGAATCACTTACGTTTGTCTTGTGAGGCTGGAATTACAGCTGTGCACTGCACACACCCAGTGTATGGGTTCTGAGTATCTGAACTTGCAAGGAGAGCACTTTAACCACTGACCATCTCCCTAGTGCTGCTCTCTGCTCTTGACTGCAGGTGTCGTGTGGCTAGATGCCAGTTCTTGCTGCCTTTAAATAAACTTTTCTCCCCAACTTTCTTTTTGAAGAATTTTTTTTTTAAATCACAGCAACAGAAATCAAGCTAGCATATACTTTTTCACTGTCTTTCATATATTCTGCAATCATCCTTGAGGAGACTCAATAACCAATGTAATCACACTAGCCCAGTCCTCCAACTTATCTGGTAAGGCTCCTGAGGATTGTAAGGCCACGTATTTATTGGTATTAGGAGCTAGGATGTAGGCAGTCTTAAAGTACTGTTATTTCGGCCATGGGGAGAGGTAATCACAGTAATAGGACACAGTTAATGCTGCAGTGACATTGAAGCCAGGCACATTGGTTTCATGTAGCTCCTCCATGTTTAGGGGGCAGGAAAACTCCATGATGAGGTAACAAGCACAGAGATGATGCCAGGGTAGAGAAGAAGGAGACATTTGTGCCCAACAAGTAGTTAATGTAGTCAGGCAGCTTCTGTAAAACTCCATCCCATAATTTCTAGCTCCTACACAGCTCAGGGCTATGGATTTACTACTGTCCCACTGCCTCCACCTCTGAGAGAGGATGTGCTACCTACAACATGCCGCATGTCCAAATCACATTCATGATGCCCAATGGTCCAGCAGCTGAAATACCAACATAGACCAACCACATAGGACCTTGACACTTGCCTTGTTGCACTTACTGATCTATTATATTCTCAGCACAAGAATAGACTTTATTCTAGTAGAACAAACCAGATCTCCTGAGATTTGAATACATGCCCACAGTTTTTACTCTCGTTCCTTGATGATGGTTCTCACTCCTATAAAATCTTGGTGAGATTCCTATAGCATCCACTTTATGGAGGGCTCAGAGTATTGTGACTTGCCTCAAACCACCCAGCTAATGAGTAGACTCAACTGCAGTGTTTTCTCCACTGCGCTAAGGGGAGGCAGCCCACTGCCAAATGTTAGGTTTTGGTCTTGGAGGTTACAGGATGGATCTGCGGACAGACTGCATCCTAGTTTTTGCCAATTCATTTTCTCTTGAGCCAGTTAACTCTGAAGTAGGGGTTTCCTGGGGCGCAGTAGTGAGTCATAAGAAGTCTAATTCCTTGTGCTTCACATGTTCAACGGCCCATGTAATTATAAAGCACAGGGATTTCCTCGATGCTGGTAAGTTACTATGTTAAGAACGTCTTGATCTTAATTAGATTTTACTAGGTTTTTCTAACAGCCAAAAGTGACTAAATGGTAAACAAAGGAGAAAATAACATTTTCTTTTGT
>OU015748.1:503220-524258 GCA_907169655.1 Acomys percivali
AACTTCCAAGGACTTAGATATTCTCACAAGTCCATTCTGGCTTTGCCTTTCACATTTGCATGTGAGTATGTACAGTTGAGGCACAGCTATGTGTGATCATAGAAATGGTAGCACCTTTATCTACTTTCTTGTTTACTTACTAAGCAGTTTGACACACATTTTATTTGGTTCTTATAAGGCAATTTAGTTTAATTGTTCCATTTGTAGAGACCAGATCGCCTGGCTGTTAAGAGGGCAGTGAGCGCTGCTGCTAAGCCTCTAGCCTCATCTTTGAATCGGCTTCCTCTGAAGTAGACTCATAATAAAAATTCAATGAGTAAATCAGAGGTTTCTTAGCTCAATTCCTGACAACCAATAATACATGTAGTTATTAGAATTTTTTTGTGTGTTTTGTTTTTCTTGGTTTGGTTTGTATTTTTGTTTTTGTTTTGTTTTGTTTTGTTTTTTGAGACAGGATTTCTCTATATAGCCTTGGCAACTACTCTGTAAACCATATTGGACACAAACTAAGAAATCGCTTGCCTCTGCATCTAAAGGTTGGGATTAATGTTGTGTGATACCACCTACCAGCTAGTTATCAGTTTTTAAAAATAAAAATACCAAGTTTTGTGAAAACAGGTAAATTCAAATTAGTTTTGATAATTAAAAGAGCACTAGAAAAGGTAATTTTGTGTTTTATTGATTCTCCCATAATAGGGTGAGGGATTGTTCATTGGGGCTCACTGTGTGAGTATAAGGGAAGCTGTGAGACAGGCTACAGGCTCTTCTTGTCCTAACTGATCTATTTAACTAAACTCTGCAAGAACTACTGGTTAGAATGTGGGCTTATTTATAAGTAAGTAATGACAGAGCACACAGAATACTTTCCAGGGTGTAAAATTCTCTGTTTCCAGGAAGTTAAGAAATGCTCTCATACTTTTAATTGTCTTTTTGTTTGTCTTTTTTGAGACAGTGTCTCACTGTGTAGCTATGCCTATCCTGTAACTCACAGAGATCCGCCTGCCTCTTCCTCTGCTGGGGTTAAGGGACTAGTGACTTATGTTTTCTTCATGTTATCAATTTTGTAGAGAAGAGCATAAGAGAGGCAGCCAACTTCAGAAACAGGTCTACAGTGAATAAGGCACATTGAACAGAGAATATGCGGTTGTAGTTTTTAAACTAATGCTCATTTCAGAATTATATAATTTTGGGAGGTGTTGCAGAAGGGAAATTATGATCCTAATATGTTGTATGGAAATATATTAAAAAACAAAAACATGGCAACAACTAATACAGCAGATATTCAACCTGACTATATTGATTTATATAGGAAACTGTTGGGGCATGTCTCTTCTTTTATCTGTGAGGGGATTTCCAGAATGCATTAACTGCAGGGGAACACATACTTTGAATGTAGGCAATATCATGCCATAGGCTTAGAGCTCTGACAGAACAAAAGAATGAAAACTATAAAAAATATAGAATTATGAATTATCTGTTACAAAAGAAGGTATAGACACTGTACAGCTGCAAGAGTCCCTTAGATATCTCTTTTTACACTCTTAGCCTTTTAAACACACCTGTCTCCTAACATGCTTGTCACACTGATATTAAAATACCTCAGTGTTGGCTCACTTTCCAGAATGTTATTTGTGTCCAATTCATCATCCCATCTACGAAGCAAATGTGCTCAGTGCAGCTGTATGCATAGAGACAGTTGATGAGATTGATTTTTTTTTTTTTCGTTTCTCAAAAGCTAATCAAAATCACAGAGTTGTTCTGCTTAGGAACAGATCTGCCTGTTTGGCCTGTGTGCTGTTTCTCTTAGTCTGTTGGCTAGTCTGAGATACTAATGACTATGTGTTGGATTGTTTGGTAGCATTCTGTAATTTGGACAGCACAAACAAATTTGCATGTTCCATTAATCTGTTGTGGAGAGAAGCCTGTTGCCATGGTGAGAATTATGATGCCCATATCAGACACACTCCCAAAATGAGGATGGCCTTTGCAGGGCCAAATGCAAATATTTATTTTCTTAGGTACAGCTAGCTTCTGGGGAAACATGGAATTACTAAGAAGCTATCTTTTGTCAGAGTCATTAAACAAGAAGTCCGCAGTGCATGGCTTCTCCTTTGTTACCATAAATATCTTCCTCTGACTGCTTCTGTGCCTGAAGCCCAGGAGTCAGACACCATATTTTTTACCTTGTGTATCCTTTCCAGCTATATAAATGAAAAGCTTGCTTGTTTCATTTATAACCTAACCAGGACATTGTCCTGTAGCTGACCCTATGTAGATTAGTATATAGTTATGCTTTGTTGTTTTGTTTTGGTGCTGGTTGCTACACATGCAAGGCAGCCACTGCAACACTGAGCCAAGGCCAACCCTCTTGTGTGCTTTGTTTCTAAGCTTCATTTCGAGTTCAGAAGTGGAATGTCTGACCCCTGAGTGTATTATACATAAATACCATAAATCCTTCTATACAAATGGGGGTTCAAACTCGTGATTTTATTAAAGATGTACATCAAGTTTTAACACAATTTAGCACAATTTAAAGGTATACATAATATTTAACATAATTGTTTTCTCACAATTAAGCATCATCAATTTAAATAAAGTGAAAATTCCATTTAAAACCTTTTAATGTGATTTTATTAGTTTCACTGTTTAATGAGTAATATAAACACACATGCTAGTTTTATGAAATGACCTATTTTCTGAAACTTATTATGATATCTCCTTTAATTGTGTTGGTTGGTGTAGTCTGGGCATCATGATACGGACAAGTCTGAGATATACAAATATGCAACCTCTACAAAATGTCTTCCTCTGAAAAAGAAACATAAATTTAAAAAAAAAAAGGAGAGAAAAACATAACTCTCCCTTGCAGCCTGGCAAAGCTGATTATCCCTGTGTTTGCCTTCCAGATCCCCAGCTCAAGGGCATAGTGACCAGGTTATACTGCAGGCAAGGTTACTACTTGCAGATGCACCCCGATGGAGCTCTCGATGGAACCAAGGATGACAGCACCAATTCCAGTAAGTGACCAGCTGGGTGTGCTACTCAGATGGCCTCGTGAGACACATTTGTAAATGCTTGGTTCTGCTGGCTTGTTTCTGGTTGCACACACTACAACGCTTCTGCCATTTCACTGAAACCAGATGTATGATGTTGCTGATGCAGAAGGAGACACCTGTGCTGTTAAACTGGGTGTATTTCCATTTGTTCAAACAATGGTTATATCCAGAACATTACTGTTCATCTCCTGATAATAAGATGGCTATGTTAATACATTAGTATGGAAGTTAATGTCTTTAGATTAGAAAAGGCATTCAGGTTGTGTAAATAAATTGTGTAAAACATTTAATTATCTTATACAATATGGTCTGTGTTCATTAAAATCTATGTATCTTTTGTGATATTAATATGTCTTTTCCATTTGCTATTTTTTCTTCAAATGATTTTATTTTATTTCTTGGTATATGCATTTATGTTATTATATGTAAATAAAAAATTACATACAGCAAGAAGAACCACAACCACAAAACAATCAGAGATTATATGAATGTTACGTTCATGGTGTTTTGGCTAATCGTATTTGGCAACCTTGTAGAAAATATCTTTCCTATCTTGGTGAGTCTAAAATTCTGAATGAGAATCAATATCTATCATATCTCATCTCTGTCAAAACATCAATCTAGACCTAAAAACATCTTGACCCCTAAATAGCTAAGGTTAGTTCTAAGACTAAATTATCTGGCCTTTCTTTAACTACATCAGAGACTTGAGAAGTAATGAAATTTAATTACTTGAGTGAACCAGAAGTGCAGGCTAGCAGCTTCCAAAATGAGAAAAAAGAAAAAAATATTACATAGAGAGTTTGCTTCCTGAACAGTCAACCAAAACTCTCTATAATGTTGGAGCATCATCTTCAGCATTCTGGCCCAATATAGCTGACAGACATATTTGTGAGGCAGGAACTACTGAGGACATGCTTACTCTGTCTTGGAGGAGTTTGGCCATCCACTCTGTCTATATCCAAGCTTGCTCATTTTTAGGCAGAATTCTGTCTGTGGCAAAAACGAAGACATTTTGCCCAGTGGCTAGTTTGCACATTGATGGCATCTCCACAAGGAGATTCTTTAATGCTCATCATCTTGAGGTAGTCTGGGTGTTACCAGGAGTTAACCTGTTTCATTGTCAAAATATAAAATATTAAAAGTATCTTTAAATGTCATATTCTGTAGGTCTTTGAGGCTTTGAAGGCCTTACCTAACTATATTTCCTTATCTATCTATAGGATCATATCTCTCTGTTAAACTTAGGTGGGATATTCTTGTGATACAAATAGACTGGTAGTTGACATGACCATAATTTGATCAACTAACAACTAGATTGTATTACTTAATTATCTTAAACATCTATGGTGACTGAAAGTGTTGAGTATAGTAGTCAGGGTTGGCATCTGTGGTCTCTTAGAATCTACATGATATCTGCCCAGGCCCTTCTGGCTTTCATAGTCTCTGTTGAGAAGTCAGGTGTAATTCTGATATGTTTGCCTTTATATGTGACTTGGCCTTTTTCTTTTGCAGCTTTTAATATTCTTTCTTTGTTATATATGCTAGTGTTTTGATTATTATGTGATAGGAGGATTTTCTTTTCTGGTCCAATCTATTTGGAGTTCTATAGGCCTCTTGTATAATTATGGGCAGTTCTTTCTTTAGGTTGGGGAGGTTTTCATGCATGGTTTTGTTTAAAATGTTTTCTGGGCCTTGCAGGTAGGAGTCCTTTTCTTCCATTGTTTTCATCTGAAGTGAACTGAGGTTTATGAATAGTATGTTTATATTGGTAGTTTAGGGGGAGTAACTTTGCTTCCTTCAAAAAATATATATGTTTATATACACACACATATATATATACATACATTTTTCCTATTTAATCTTCCTTTTCCTTATTTTAAATATTGAATCTTTTCTCTCTATTGTATCTTCCATTTTTGTCCTAAAACTGTCCCCTAGATTATTACTCATTGACTTATTTATAGTCTCATTTTTATTTGGGAAAAAGAAGGAAATACAATTCAGGCACAGGAAAGAAAAGAATTATTTGCAGATGTCATATAAATAAAATTCCTCTTTCATAAGATTAGATATTGAGTGTTATCATCTGTACAAGTCATTACAAAATTTTTCAAGGGAAAAAATTGCAGCTGAAGGAAAGAGTTTCCCCTTTGACCTGCTTTCTTTTTTCTTTGGCAAGGTGTGAGGGTGTGAGGTATACAGTATATACGTGTGTGAGGTATACAGTATATATGTGTATAGTTAAATCTGGTTGTCTGAAATATACAAAAGTTGTTACACCACCCCCAATAGGTTTAGAATGGCAGTTCTCATATGGTCTTCAGTCTAGGCTTTTTGAGGAAGTCTTTGGAAACTTTCTTTATGTTCTTTGTTTGTTTGTTTTTGTTTTTGTCTCTTTTCCCTTTTTTAAACTTTATTTTTATTTGTAACTTGTTCACTTTACATACCAATTGTAGCCTCCTTCCTTGTTGCCTCCTGGGTCCATCCCTCCCTCTCTCACACCCCCTCCCTCCCTCTCCTAGTTTTTAGAAAGGAGAGGCCTCCTCCCCCAATATCTGACCTCCGCATATCAAGTCTCATCTGGACTGGAGGTATCCTCTTCCTCTGTGGCCTTGCAAGGCTGCCCCACCAAGGGGAAGTGATCAATATATGGGGCCAGAGACAAACTATGTAAGAAGTCATCCCTATTCTCCATATTATGGGACCCACAAGGAGACAGTGCATCCTATATACTACATCTGAGTAGAGGGTCTACATCCTCACCATGCGTGGTCCTTGGTTGGTGTATCAGTCTCTGCAGAACCCCCCTCCTCCACCCAGATTTGTTGACTCCATTGGTTTCCCTGTGGATCTCCTGACCCCTACAGGTCCTTCTATTCCCCAACTCTTCCATAAGATTCCCTGTGCTCCACCTCGAAGTTTGGCTGTGAGTCTCAGCATATGCTGGGATCCCCTACTGGGTAGAATCTTTCAGAGGACATTTATGATAGGCTCCTTTCATGAGCCTTCTCTTCAACTGCTTCCAGTGTCTATACTACTTGTCCTTCTGAATGTGAATTAAGCACTCTTCCCAGAATCCTCCTTGTTGTTTAGTTTCTTTAGGTCTGTGTATTGTAGTGTGGCTATCCTGTAGTATCTGGCTAATATCTGTGTATAAGTGATTATATACCATGTATGTCTTTCTGGGTCTGGGTTACCTCACTCAGGATGATCTTTTCTAGTTCCATCCATTTTCCTTCAAATTTCAAGATTTCCTTATTTTTAATAGCTGAGTAGTATTCCATTGTGTAAATGTACTATGGTTTCTTTATCCTTTCTTCAATTGAGGGACATTTAGATTGTTTCCATATTATAACTATTATAAATAAGGATACTGTGAACATAGTTGTGCAAATCTGTTGTATTCTGGATCATCTTTCTGGTATATGCCCAGGAGTATAAAGCTCAGTCTTGAGGCTATTTTATGAGAAAGTGACAGATTGATTTCCAAAGTGGTTGTACCAGTTTGAACTCTCACAAGATATGGGGGAGTAATCTCTTTCCTTACATCTTAACCAGCATTTTCTGTCACTTAACTTTTTTTTTTAACTTAGCCATTCTCATAGGTGTAAGATGGAATCTCAGAGTCCTTTTGATTTGTCTTTCCCCGATGACTAGGTATGTTGAGCATTTGAGTGTTTCTTAGCCATTCAATATTCCTCTTGAGAATTCTCTCTTTAGTTCTCTATTTCATTTTTTAATTGGATTATTTATTTTGGTGGTGTTTAATTTCCTGAGTACTTTACATATATTAGATGGCCTTTATCAGATAGCCCTTTATCAGATGGAGGGTTGGTGAAGATCTTGTTTGTTCTATTGACAGTGTCCTTTGCCTTATAGAAGCTTTTCAGTTTCATTAGGTCCCATGCCTTAATTGTTGATCTTAATGCCTGAGTTATTTGTGTTCTGTTCTGAAAGTTGTATCTTGTGCTAATGAGCTGAAGGCTCTTTGCCAATTGTTTTCTTCTAACAGATTTAGTGTGTCTGGTTTTATGTTGAGATCTTTAATCCATTTGGACTTTAGTTTTATACAGGGTGATAAGTAAGAGTCTATTTGCATTTTTCTAAAAGTAGACATCCAGTTAGACCAGCAAAATTTGTTGAAGGCACTGTCTATTTTCCATTGTATGGATCTGGCCTCTTTGTTAAAGATCAAATGTTCATACGTATATGGGTTTATTTCTGGGTCTTTGATTCAATTTCCTCAATCCATTGGAGGGTGTTGTTTCCCCAATTTCTTTCTCAGCCAGTTTGTCTTTTGTGTAGAGGAAGGCTACTGATTTATTTGAATTTATTTTGTATCCAGCCACTTTGCTGAAGTTGTTTATCAGCTGTAGGAATTCCTTGGTAGAATTCTTTGGGTCACTTATGTGTACTATCCTATCATTTGCAAATCATGATACTTTGACTTCTTCCTTTCCAATTTGTATCCCCTTGGTCTCCGTTAGTTGCCTTATTCCTCTAACTAGGACTTCAAGTACTATATTGAAGAGATACAGAGAGAGTGGACAGCCTTGTCATGTCCCTAATTTCAGTGGAATTAAGTTTCTTTCCATTTAGTTTGATGTTGCCTATAGGCTTGCTGTATATTGCCTTTACTATGTTTAGGTATATGCCTTGTATCCCAATCTCTCCAACTTTTAACATGAATGGGTGTTGGATTTTATCAAATACTTTTTAGCATCTAGGGAGATGATCTTGTGTTTTTCGTTCTTTCTGTTTGTTTATATGATGGATTTATGTATATTGAACTACACCTGCATGCCTCTAATGAAGCCTACTTTATCATGGTAAATGAAATTTTTTATTTTCCTTGGACTCGGTTTGTAAGTATTTTACTGAAATTTTTGCATCACTGTTCATACAGAAAATTGGTCTGAAAGTCTCTTTCTTTGTTGGGTCTTTGTGTGATTTAGGGTGATCAGGGTGACCGTGTCCTCATAGAATAATTTGGGTAATACTCCTTCTATTTCCATTTTGTGGAATAGTTTGAAGAGAACTGGTGTTAGCTCTTCTTTGAAGGGTGGGTAGAATTTGCACTGAATCTATCTGGCCTGGGCTTTCCTTGATTGAAATGTTTTTGATGACTGCTTCTACTTCCTAAGGAGATATAGGACTATTTAATTTGTTTACCTTATCTTGATTCCCTTTTGTTAATTGGTAGTTATCAAGAAAATTGTCCATTTCATTTACTTTGTCAAAATTTGTGGCATATAGATTTTTGAAGTAAGACCTAATGATTTGATTTCCTTGGTGTCTGTTGTTATATCTCCATTTTTATTTCTGATTTTGTTGATTTGGGTACTCGCCCTCTGCCATTTGGTCTGTTTGGCTAAGGGTTTCTTTATGTTGTTGATTTTCTCAAAGAACCAGCTTTTGGTTTTGTTGATTATTTGAATTGTTCTCTTTGTTTCTGATTTATTGATTTCAGCCTTGAGTTTGATGATTACAGCCATCTACTCCTCTTGGGTGTGTTTACCTCTTTTTGTTCTAGAGCTTTCAAGTTACTGTTAAGTTGCTAGTATGGGATCTCTCCAACTTCTTTATGAAGGCACTTAATGCTATGAACTTTCCTCTTAGCACTGCTTTCATTATATCGCACAAGTTTTGGTATATTGTGCCTTCATTTTCTTCGAATACTAGGAAGTCTTTTATTTCTTATTTTATTTTGTCCCTGACCCAGAGGTCATTGATTAGGAAATTGCTCAGTTTCCTTGAGCTTGTAGGCTTTCTTTTGATTCTGTTGTTGTTGAATTCCAGTTTTAATGTATGGTGGTTGATAAGATGCAAAGGGTTACTTTGATCTTCTTGTATCTGTTGAGGTTTGCTTTGTGACCAAGTATATGGTCAGTTTTGTAGAACATTCTGTGAGGTGCTGAGGAGATGATATATTCTTTTGTGCTTGGGTGAAATTTTCTGTAGATATCTGTTATATTTGATTCATGATGTCTATTAGTTTCATTATTTCTCCATTTACTTTCTTTCAATGATCTATCTATTGGTGAGAGTAGGCTGTTGAAGTCTCTCACTATTTATTTGTAGTGTTCGATGTGTGAGTTAAGCAATGGTAATACTTCTTTTACATTGTGGCTGTTCCTGTGTTTTAGGAATATATATTCAGGATTGAGATGTCCTCTTGGTGTACTTTTCCTTTGATGAGTATGAAGTGTACTTCCACATCTCTTTTGATTAGTTTTTTGGTTGAGTTTATTTTATTAGATATAAGTATGTCTCCTCAAGCTTGCTTCTTGTGTCTGTTTGCTTGGAATACCTTTTTTCAGCCTTTACTCCGCCTATCTTTATTGCTGAGGTGTGTTTCTTATATGCAGCAGAAATATGGGTCCTGTTTTCACATCCGTTCTGTTAGCCTGTGTCTTTTTATTGGGGAGTTGAGGCCATTGATGTTGAGAGATATTAATGACCACTGGTTCTTAGTTACTGTATTTTTTATGTTGGTGGTAGTTGAGTATGTGTATACATATTTCCTTTCTTTTGTTTCTGCAAAGGATGTGAGGTTATTTACTTCCTATTTTTTCCTGGGTGTAGTTAGCCTCCTTAGGTTGAAGTTTAAAGTCTTCTTCTTGTGCTTCTAGGGTGTTAATATCTCTAGCACTTGCTGTGGTAGGATCAATGGTTTCCCATAGTGTCATTTGGCTCAGAGTTTTGTTGTTTGTGTTCTTGTGCTGGCCTCTAGCCATCTGGTTGTCTCTGGTGTAAACAGGCCTGGAGTTTCCTCCAATAGGGTAGTGGTCTTTGTGTGTCCCACGTGGGCCACACAGGTTGGGAACAGGCAAAGAGAGCTACAAGCAGAAGGCTGTTTTCTAGGCCTCTTCAGAATGGTGGACAATGGTTTTAGAGCCTGTTTCCAGCTTGGGTTCTCTGTCTATGTCCTACTTGGGTCAGACAGGAGAGGAGCAGGCTGAGAGAGCTCCAAGCCAAAAGCTGCTTGGTTGCCCCTCAGCCCTCCTTGATATGTTGGGTAATGTGAGTTGTGGCTGTAGCCTGACATCTCTACTAGTTCACTTTATGTGGTCCAGATGACCAGGATGGTAAACAATAAGCAGAAAGATTCAAGCCCTAAGGTGTTAGGGTGTCCCACAGGCCTCTTCAGGGTAGCAGCTAACATGGGCTGCGGCCCATGCCTGACTCCTTTCCTTATATTCTTAACCCAATCCGAAAGATTCTGACTTGATCCAGGGCTGGGTATGCTCCCTTTATTTCATGAGCACAGCCATTTTCATTTATAACCAGGGTTGAAATCCCCTTCTACCTGTAGATCAGAGTATTCTACAACAGAAACACAAGCACAGGGACATCTTTATTGTTTATTTCCCTAGGTTTTGCCTCAGTGCTTTGTAATTACATACAATTTAAGAAGAGTGGAAAATAAATTATCTGTGTTCTTAACCAGCACCACACATCATCCATGGTCCATAATCCATGGTGAGCTCCACATTGTTAATCTGTAAATGATAATTGCATGTATTTTTCTTGCCAAAATTCAGAGAAAAGAAGGACAGTGACTTTTATTATGGTTATGTTGGGCTAATTTCAGAACTTTTATACTTTTCATTTTGTATTATTTTAGTGTGCTCATATTACTCTTTCTTTTGGGAATTATACCATCTAATTGACATGATATATTTAGCCTCTACAATACATTTTAACAGGACACAGAAATTAAAGTAAATAGGTTTGAAATTGTCAGGCTAGGTAGTTACAAAGACATACACGTGATTATGTTTTCTCTTAAAATTCTGCATAGAAGTTAGAAATTATCCTACAGTGCCCATCTTTTCAAAGTTTAGGGAAATAATAAAGATAGAAACGAACATAGCTTTTATACACAAAGAAGAAATAGAGAATGTCCAGGACAAAGCCTAGTTCCCAATAACACCATACCGTATTCGATACTAAATAACAGAAAAGTTTTTTTTGTATATGCCATAATCCTCAAGAATCCTGTGGAAGATCATTCAGTACTACTTTGAATAATGAAAACAATACCCAACTATCCACATATGGGTCCCCAAATTAATCTCTGGGTAATTATCAAGACCATGACCTTCTGTTTTCCTTTAATAATGAGTTATAGATATTTTATGATCTGGATAATCGAGTGTGTAATTATTGCAAAAGAGGGTGTAACTTTCTCCATCCTACTTAGCTTGGCCCTGAGAAGAAAAATAGAGCAAAATTTGTAGCAATGTTTTTAAATTGTGTACTGAGTAGTCATAGAATGAAATCAGACTGACAACCAGTTTCAAGTTACATGTTTTCTGTAAAAGATTTGAAGACTTAAAGTTAAGATATTTTATGCCAAGCGCTAAGTGCATTCTGTGCCTATTCCCATTGCTTAGAAGTAAACTCAAGTTTTGGAGTTGAATAAAAAGAGATAATCAATTAATAGCTTTCTTGTCAATACCATTTTTACTAAGAATACTAACGGAAGACCAACTAAGCAGTCTATGTGTAGCAGGGTTAATAATACGCAAGATGATGTTGAGTATCTGTCATAAAAATCCATTAAAATGCTTTATTAAAAGGGAAAAGTGTCGAAACATAAATGGGTTTTTAACTTATCAGAAATATAAAACAATATAGTCTACTTTTATTTTTATTTATAGCTTTATATAATATCAATAAACAAAATTTCTTTTTTGAAAATTTACACTCCATTTGATTTTTATTAACACTATTAAAGTTTATCCTATGGGCAAATACACATCTTTCCTTAGATTTTTTTTAATGACATTTCATGTTGCTTCTGCCAAAGTAATTTATATTGGGAATTACCTCTGAATTCCTGGCCTCCACTGCGCTGCAATGCATAGCCACACTGTGAAGAAAATGACAGTCAACTTTCAAGTTGCGCTTCTCAAATTCTGCTCGTTAAGGGAGGATACAAGGGATGGAATAACCATTGAGATGTAATACGAATAATTTAATAATAAAAAAGAATATCCATAGATGATTTTTTTCCCTGAAATCTAGCAGGGTCAGAGACTTTGGTAGTAGAAGCATGCTTGCAAGTTTGATTCTGTTCTTTCCCTCAAACCCTTCAAAATGTTGTGGTCAAGCTGGTTAAGTAAAAGCTGATGCTGAGATGCTTGTTTTTCTATATAGCAGAAGACTCTTCGTCATAAAGAGAAATAAAAGGTCATTAGTTGGAATCGGGAAAAATAGAAATACATATGATACTTTTTAAAATAACATAAATAGGAACAGAATTATTATCGAAATGCTTTGCTTCATCTACTGCTTGGTGACAGATCACCTTTTGTCTTCAACAGCACTGTTCAACCTCATCCCAGTGGGACTACGCGTTGTTGCCATCCAGGGAGTGAAGACAGGATTGTACATAGCCATGAGTGGAGAAGGTTACCTCTACCCATCAGTAAGTGACGCGCCAATGACACTGACCCTCAGTGCAGTGTGGGTAAAATAGCAAGAGCAGCAATAGGAACCAAAGATGGACGTGCATGGATTCTGCCGCTTTGGTTTTGGGATATGGTCCATGTTGGGCTGCTGCAGGAGCTGCTTATTAATTATTCATCAGTGTTTGGTGACAGGGGCACATCTGAAGAAATAGTCATCTTACATCTTGAACTACTATTTGTACCCAATTTCTTCTACTAATTTAGTTTTACTTAGTTTAATAACTTAATACTTATCTGGGTCAATATCCTGTATATATTTTTTCTAACTAGAAATTCAATCAAGGTTATTAATATTCTGTCACCTAACCAATATAGTTTTTATAGAAAGAATGTTTTAATGTGAGATATATATATATATATATATATATATTTTTTTTTTAAACCGTGCACACCATGCATGCATGTGACCACTAGGACTTATTATTTGATCAATGCCTCTTATTTCCCTATCACTCTGCTAGAAAACACTGGCATAGCCTGTGTTGCAGTGAGTTTCCAAACACAGCATATGATCTCACTTACACTTGAAATCCAAAAGCTTGTATTTCTTAAAAGGAGACAATATGAGTTTTGAAAGAGAAAGGGGGAGAGTCACCCCTCAGTCTCTATAAGTAGGGCTTCTAGCATCCTCTGTGGATACTACTATGTGGGGCCACAAAGTCATCTTTAGGAAATCATACAATATCTACATTACTGATGATATTTTATGATGTCAATAATAAAGAGATTGTTGTTTTATGTATTGCTTAGGGACTAATCACATCAAAAAGGTCTATATATGTCAAGCACAGACACCAGCTTTTATAGTGCTTTTGATTGGCTACACTGAAGGTAAAGATACTGAACCAGTGGGTAAAAGGGGACAACTATAGTTTTAATATAATTTTAAGAGGAATTACAATAATGAAGATATTTTAGTAGAAAATATTTTAAATAATTAATTATATATCTCACACAAATCTAAGCATGGATTTCTGTTTTTTGCTGATATTTATCAGAAACTGAGCAATTTTTCTGCCATATAGCTTCCAGTGGTTGATTTCTTCATTAACTTGTTTTCTATCGGGTATGCTGTGCTCATGCACTATAACACAGTTAGAATCTCATTCCATTGCAGGACAAGGAAATAAAGAGTTGGTCAGAAATGCTTCTTTCACTATTCCTTGTGCATAAATCAATAGATTAAAATGTAACGATCTTAAAATGTGTTCTCCTTTGTGTTTGCATTTTCATATATGTATTCTTCGTATGTTTATCATTATCTAATATTACCAGCAAACAATAATATTTAGCTGTAATATCATCATATATTTATGTATTGCTGCCATATTATATTATACACATATCATATTTAATATACAGTCTCTTCAGCCTTCCACAGCCTATTTTTCCAGCAAATCTGGAAACTCTGTCAAGGGAACTGCAAAGTAACATCTGAGTCCCTCTTATCTAAGTTCACCTAAGGGTATTCCAAAACACAGAACTGGGTCTTATATTATGCAAATTGTGTGCTTCTGCAGATGAATATACAGCATGCTGTGAGCAAGATCAAGATAGAATTTCTTACAGCTTGCCTAAGAAAACATATAAAAAATGTCATTTCTAGAGATGATTCATTTCAGATACAACTCAATTTTATTGATTTGACACTTGTTCTGTTATTTTTGTTTAGTTCACCCCCTCCCCCAAGTAATGTGGTTGAATAATCTAAATATCCCTACATGTACTGTTGAGGACCACACTTAATTCTACCTTTGTGTTGCTAATTTTACCACTTTGTCCTTCTCTGGTGTATATCCTGTTATCAGAGCATTTCCATTTGTTTTATCTTTTTGCTACTATGGGAGATGCTTCTAATTATTGTTTATTTTGAACCAGATGACAATTGTAATATATTCTTCCTTAAAGATAGATTACATACTTTGGATATGTGTCCTGGCCTAGAACAAAGTCTACTGTGTTTAGAGCAATCTATCAGTACAGTAAGAATGGACACAAGGCAGCTACCCCAAGTCAAACCTCCAAGTACCTTAAACATGACTTCTTTGCTCAGGAACTTGTGAAGTTGCTGTGGGAAACAATGCTTACACCTGTAAGTATTGAAGAATTTTGATGCATTGTTTTCTACCTGGTTTGTGGATGGATGGTTTCTAGGCATCCTTTGTGGAGATGTGAGTGTCTCATTTACAGATTTTGGGTTTGCCTCTTCCCATCTTTTGGTATTATGAGCTCACACTGTATCCTAGCCTAGCCCAAGTTGGTGAGAAGAGGCCTGTCATCTTTACCATAGGCCAAGAAAGAGACTTCAAGAAAAACCTAAAGCAATTTCACGTCTTTTCTCGTGGTCCATAGTTACAATACTCCACTGACTTTAACTAAATTCAGTTTGAACTTCAAATATTTTGGTGGAGATAATTTTTCGATAATTACTTGAATAATAAGTCACTAAGTACCCACTAAGATAACAACACAGAGAATTATGTACAAGTTATTTTACTTTATAATAATAATTAAATTATAATAATTGAGATCGCATTTGTTCATTGTGCAGTATTCCAGGCATGAATTAATTCACTTGATCTTCCTAGCAATCTTTAATACAATAGGCATAATTAATATATAATATAATGCAAATGAAATAGACACTGATTGATATACAGACTGCATAAAAGTTTGCCTTAAATGCCTGTGGTATACCGAAGTGACAGAATCTGTGTATAGTCCAATATACTACTTTACATTTTTAGATGCTTTACTATTCTGTCTCCACTTGAGATATTTTTCATTATATGCCCTGGCATCTGTTATAACAAGCATTTAAAAATGCATAATGGTGTAACTAAAACCTTTGGAAGTCTGACATTCTCTACCGGCCTCTGAGGGCACCATACAGACATGTACACATGAGCATATATGTGCACACACACACACACACATCCTTTAAAAAGAAATTTTGACTTTTCAATATATGCTCATGAGACATATTTTATGAATAATCTGGCTTTTGGGAGAGGGAGACAGGTAATAAAATAGACCATTCCAGATGAATTCCATTCCATGATGTCACAACAATGTTGGCGTCTAGGCATGTATTTCCTTGTTTCAGGAAATCTTACAGTTCCTTGCTATACAAATAAAGCTACTGAAAGTGTTCAATAAAAATAGTTTTAACTGATGTAGAAAAATGTTGTCTGGAGTGAGATATCAATAACCATATTTCCAGTGTTGGAGATAGTTGCTGCCTATGGACATTTTTCTTTCATATGACAGCAGCTATTTTTGTGGTCATAATGGTTATATTATGAGTCTCAAGAGATTTAGTGTCATATGAACAATTTGCTTGGAGGTATAATACAAGCTATCAGATCAGAGGAAAAAAATTGTTAAATATTTTGTTCAAGAAGTAAACAGGTAAAAAACTGCTTAAGAAAAAAATTATGTTTAAGGTAGATTAAAACCACCTATTTTGCTAAGAGAAACACTTGGGTGTTGTTGTTTTACCAAACAGTCTACTTTTGAAAGACTAAGAAATTTCCTGTGGGGTTGGAAAGATGATTCAGCAGTTATGAGCACTTACTGATTTTGAAGATGACCTTGGTTTTGTTCCCAGGACCCACATGGAGGCTCACGGCATCTGTAGCTCCAGTTTCAGGGTTTCTGATGTCCTTTTCTAGGTCTGGGGACACTGCATGTATACTCTCAAGTGGGATGTCTGTATCACCCTGCTCTTTATTCAAGGCTCAGGGAATGCTGTGGAGGAAGAAGTAAAAGAATGGGGAGGAGTGGTGTGAAACACTGTCTTCTAGATATGTCATAATCATTGCAGTCATGAACTCATAGAAGCTGTGTTTACCAGCACAGGACCAACAGATAGAGACCACATCAACATTCCATTATGAATAGTGCAGAGGCCCATGGAGCTGCGTCCCTAACTGGGAGCTGTTGGTGGTTAATGGCTGTTGAGGGAAAGAGAATCATTTTATTTGGTAGTATATCCAATAATAACAGTCAAGCTCATATAGGCGACCCTAATGAAAATCAGTGGGTTTTTACACAAAAAAATATATGAAAGAAGTGGGAAGAAGAAGTGGGCCATCCTGAGTTGGAGGGTGAGATTTAAAAGATGGCAATGTGGGCGAACGAGGACACAAAACATCATATACATACTTATGAAGTTGTCAAAGATTACAGACTTGTGATTCTTAAAGCATGTGAGCTTAACTGAGCTGGAGTCTGGGATCATCTGGGTCAACATTTTGAGGACCTGATATGTGCAAAACATTCTACACACATCATATGCAGGTTGGAATCTGAGAAACACTGTGTGAATACCTGAGATTTCATTCTGATACTTACGAATTTAAATCAGCCAGCTCTCTTATCTATAATGGGATCTGTGAATTAAGTAAAACATGTTGGAAAGCCTTCTTAATAAGTACTATGATTTACTTAGCTTCTTTCTACTTTCTTACTGTGCTCTTACAAGGCTATTGATTTCACTTTTAAATCTTTGTCACATGAGAATGAATAAAGGAAAAAGATAAGTAAGTTATACAAGTTAATTGCTAGTTGATCAAATCATGGCCATATCAATTACTAGTCTATTTTTATCACAAGAATATACATCCTAGGTATAACAGATAGATATGGTTCCATAAGTAGATAAGGTAAAATAGTTAGACAAAGTATTAAAAAAAAACCTCAGAGACCTACAGAATATGGCATTTAATGATTTTTTAAAATTATTTTAAAAATTCATTGACAATAAGACAGGTTAACTCCTGGCAACTCCAGTCTACCTCAAGAAGATGATGAACATCAAATAACCTCCATAGGGAGATGGCTTCAAAGGTGGCAAACAAACCACTGGGGAAAATGTCCTTTCAGCTACAGACAGAATTCTGCCTAAAAGTGGGCAAGCTTGGATGCAGAGAGAGTCAACACAGGGTAGGCAAGTCCTCAATAGTTCCTGCTTGAAAAATATGTGTCAGCTATATTGTGCCGGAAGGCTAAGGATGCTGCTCCAACATTATAGAGAGTTTTGGGTGATTATCCAGGTAGCAAACTGTCTCTGCCATTTTTTTTTTCACTTTGGAAGCTGCTAACCTGCACTTCCTGTTTACTCGGGTGCTTAATTTTATTCCTTCTCAAGTCTCTGATGGGGTTAAAGAACATAGAGTTTAGTTTTACAATTAAGCTTAGTTGTTTAGGGTTAAGATGCTTTTAGGTCTAGATAGATCTTTCAAGTTAATAGAGATGAGATATGAGAGATATTGATTTACATCCAGAAATTTAGACTTACCAATATAGGAAAGATGCTTTCTCCAAGGTTGCCAAATTCAAATAGCCAAAACATTATGAATGTAACATTTATGTAATTCTTGGTTGTTTCATGGTTCTTCTTGCTGTATGTAGTTTCCTCCCCATATTCCCCTCCCCCAGATCTCTGACTGTGGAGCACTCCAGCCCCAAATGGCTGGCAACAATTTATTGGTCTTATCAGGATAGCCTGATCCTCCTACTTTGTGTGCCTACTAGGCTGTCTTGCTTAAGGGCAGGGACCAAATCATTGGTGCCTCAGTGCAAATCAGAGGTTCAGCAGTAGTTTCCCTGCCCTCACCTCCCCGTGGAGAATCTGATGTCTATCAGTTACATCTGAGTAGGGGGTGGACAATACAATTTATCAAAATTATTTACCTAGATTGTAGAAGTGTTTACAGTGCTCTGAAGTGCTTAGAGTTTCACTGAATAGTGATTGCTGGTCATAAAATAATTCACTCAATAAGAAATGCAATTTCATGGGATGGCACATGATGTGCTTCTGAACAGGCTGTATTAGATCCTGTAAGAGTATTATTTGAGGTTAGATACTGGCTTTAAGACCCAATCACTGTATTAGGGAAAGAGAGATGAGTCACAGTTATTAGGCATTCCATGTGAAGATCTCATAATCGGTGGTTATTTGTTGTTTCAATAACAGTAGAGAACAAGATATTCTCACACAGGTTTAGAATAACTGTTTTTGTCCTCTAGTAAGATAGAAGTATTTTATTTGGTCATTTATCTGGCTCCTGGCCTTTCCTTAGCAGAAATCGCCCTGTGGACAAATAGGAAATATTATTTTACTTTACTTTTAAACTGGTACATCTAATAATGATACGAATCTGACAAAGCATGAGTTTGAGGTTACATACTGAAAGGAGCCTTTACTGACATTACATAATAAATTAACACATGCTCTTGATTTGAAGACTGATGGCTCTTCCATTAATATAAACTTCTACATCTCACCTGCCTTTCACCTATAGACCCATTATAACAACCTCTTATTGCAACCTCTCCTAGGTCAGATCAGTTCTTGACACACAAAGTTTTATCTATTAAGAGATTCCAATTTTTTTAATAGTTTTAGGGTGCTGGCTTCCTTTGCTGTGATTTCCTTAAATGATCTGAGAAAACCAATGTGTTCATTGGTAAGAAATAATAAGATAGAAGGTAAGGAATACATTAGACACATGTTGATGTGACCCTTGAAAATAGCCTATTACTATGGCCTGAATAACACTATATTTTATTAGAAGCCACATAAAGTGCTCACACTGCAAAACACTCAAATTCATTTATAAATATTATTTATGTAATTAAGATTTATACTTATATTAACCTTACAGCCACATTAAATTATAAAATGATGGCTGAAACATGTAACTCCATAAGATACACTCATATCTACTATGACATTATCATTTAAGTACAAATATTTACTATTTCATATTTTAAGGCTATACAAGTGAAATTTATTTTGGTTTTAATATTCTGAATAATAGAGCCTCATGTAGCCCAGGATGGCAGAGAACTCACTATGTAGCAAAACTAGATGGAACTACTGATATTCCTGCTTTCATATCCTGCATACTAGGAGTAAAGGTGTGTGCCACTTGCTTGGCTTGATGGTAAGACTTATTACTAGAAAATAATTGTCCCAGTGTATAGTAACATATAGCTATAATACAAATTAGATAAGACTATGGGCATGAATATGTTTGTATAATTCTTTCCGTTTCATTTAGATATCTGTATTTTTAAAAATAAGAATATTAGAACAAACAACTTTTAAATTGCACAAAGTGTTAAGACAAAAACATTAGCAGGGGAATAGGAAAGAGGTAAGTTTTTAAAAATATCACTGGAGAAATAAATGCTCATATGAAATAGCATTAAACTTAAGGAAGAAATTGTGAGGAAATCATTTTTCAGGTGCCATAAATGACCTAAGTATTTTCCCAATGCAATTTGAGCCATTTGAAAGATAATTTTATAGAGTTAGCAAAGCCAAATGGTCACCTAGGAAAAACAGCAGTAAGCCCTTTATTTAATTTTAAATTACACTACAAAAGGAAGTTTGAACATTGAAATAGACAAAAAAAGATTGCCTTAAACAAAAGCTCTTGTGTACTTACCTCAAAATCTCAAATACCATGTAGTACTCTGGATGAAAATAAAATTCATATTAACTATGAATCATTTATCAAAAAGTGTCAGAAAAAAATAGAAAAGAAAATGGTACTAATAGGTCACAGTTGTGTAGTGCAGACTTGTTTCTCGCCAGCTACAAAAATCTACTCAAAATGGATTGAAGCCGCAAATGTAAAATCTGAAACTATGAAACTACAAGAAGAAAAAACATGGTGAAGAAATTTTAAGACATTTGCTGAGAGCATGGCTGGTGGGCTGTAAGGTGCTCAGAAATTAAGGTTGTACATTTGAGAGCCAGACAGACAAAACTAGTTTATTCTTTATAAACAAATGCTCAAAAACATTATTTAATTCTTTTTAAAGTACATAGCACAGTATCAGAACCTGCGGTCATCTTATTGTCCAAAGAACAGTAGAACATCTGGCTTTGTGCAACTGGGACACACAAAGGCAAAACATGAGATTTGCCTTTCAAATATTCTTTGTTTATTCACACACACATTCCTTCCTTACAAGACCATGATATTAATAAAGGTCATTCATATAATTTCATGTAATCAGACATCTCACCCAGCAGTAATGCTCCACCAGGCAGAAAATGCTGCACAGCAAAGCCTTAAACAGAGAAAGATAACAATCTACAAAATACAGAAAATATTTACAAGCTAACTTGGTTACAATGGGTTAATATCCAGATTACATAAAGAACCCAAGAAATTCAATAGTAGAGAGCCAAATAACTATTTAAATATGAGAAACAGGGCCAGCAAAATAAAATATAAATAATTTTTACTAGAGTGAGCTGATGTCTTTTCATAGTTTTGCTTTGTATTACCCCAGTAACATTGGCTGATGATTTTCATGTACCTATTAGATGTCATTATCTCTTCTGAAAAATGTCTATTGCTCATCTTTATTATTTCACTCATTTTCTCTGTCTCTGTCTCTCTGTCTCTGTCTCTGTCTGTCTCTCTCTCTCTCTCTCTCTCTCTGTGTGTGTGTGTGTGTGTGTGTGTGTGTGTGT
>OU015748.1:529258-539364 GCA_907169655.1 Acomys percivali
TCTCTCTCTCTCTCTCTCTCTCTCTCTCTCTCTCTCTCTCTCTCTCTGTCTCTCTCTCTGTCTCTCTCTGTCTCTCTCTGTCTCTCTCTCTGTCTCTCTCTCTCTGTCTCTCTCTCTCGGTCTCTCTCTCTGTCTCTCTCTGTCTCTCGGTCTCTCTCTCTGTCTCTCTCTCTGTCTCTCTCTCTCTGTCTCTGTCGGTCTCTCTCTCTCTGTCTCTCTCTGTCTCTGTCTCTCTCTCTCTCTCACACACACACACACATTTGCACTCTCTCTGTTTCTTTCTCACACGCAGATAAAAAAATAGAGAAATACAGTATGTTTTCACTCATATATGGAACCTCAAAAAGATAACCTCATGGCAGCTGAGAATAGAGTAGTGGCTACTAGAGACGAGGACAAGTTAGAGATGGGGAAGATTGGTTGATGGGTGTGTCCCAGTTGCACAAAGCCAGACATTCCAGTGTTCTTTGGGCAGTAAGATGACCACAGGTTCTGATTTTGTGCTATGTACTTTAAAAAGAATTAGAAAGAATGATTTTTGACTATTTGTTCCTAAAGAATAAATCAGTGTTTGAGGAGGCAGACACATTTAAGCTTATTTTAACATAAGCAAAATTGATGAAGAAACAGCATATAATGCGTCATTAATAGATTTATTTTTATGTTAATATATTAAAATTAAAATAACAAATCATTAGAAAATATACAAGTTTATTTTAAAACAAGCAATTCAAAAGGCTGAATGATGGCTGGCAGTCTACTAGCACTGAGTTTGACCTTTTGGAACTTTTGAATGAACCTAAGAATTCTGAATGGCTTTTTAACATGATGGAATGTTTTATATAATATTCCAATATTATGATTATGTTCAGGCTGGATGGTGACAATACATTTCCTTAGGCCAGCAACATTGCCATGTCTGTTGCATCCATGGGAAGAACCATTCAAACTCTGAGCAGCTGTACATTTTTCCTGATGGGAGTCCTGCCTGTTGCTATGTTTTCCATCATTGAAGTCTTTTTTTTTTTTTTTTTTTTTTTTGCCATATAAAGATCTTAGTGAAGAAAAACTGGTGTAGGAAATGAATGGAGAGTGCTCTTGCTTTCCTTTTATTTTGTTCCAGTACCACTTGAGAGATTGGGGGAAACTGCAATGATTATAATTTATAACTGGACTGGCATTTACATTGAGACATGAACGTGTGAACGTGTTTTATAATCTCAAATAAATATTGTATCCATATATGAGTTTTCCAAATAGTGTTCACACAACTTGAATACTTGCAAGAGATTCCCAGTGCAATGATTTCTAACATTGCCTTTGTTTTCCTTAAACACTCCTCATAGTAGTGAACTACACGGTTTAAATGCTAGAATTTGTCTTATATCATGGAACAATGATGAGTTATTCTTTGAAAACAATACGTATTATGGTGTTACAGAGATGGAGTAGACTGAATTCAAATTCAAGCCATCAATGTACAAACTCTGAGAGCATTTAAAGTTGCCTAAAGGGTTGAAAGAAAATTACAGAAAGGCCATTTTAGTTTGGTGAGGAATTAAAGTGCATACAAAAACATTTGAACAAGAATCTAAAAACTTCAGATCAAGGGCCATGTCCCATGAAAGTCTTCACTTACCAGGAAAGTGGGACAGAGGGGAGGACATCCTATTGGGACTCTAGGTGAGAGAAGCATGGGAGAATGGGGAAATAGAAGGATCCAGAGGGTCCTAGAAACCTACAAGAAGAATATTATGGTGGGCAGATCTGGGCCCAGGGGTCCTGCTCAAACTATTAAAATGATGATTTTCACCACCAAACCAAATAACCCAATTGAGAAATGGGGCTTGGAACTAAACAGAGAATTCTCAACAGAAGAATAGCAAATGGCTGAGAAACGCTTAAAGAAATGCTCAACCTCCTTAGTCATCAGGGAAATGCAAATCAAAACAACTCTGAGAATCCATCTTACACCCATCAGAATGGCAAAGATCAAAAATTCAAGCGACACCACATGCTGGAGAGGATGTGGGGAGAGAGGAACACTCCTTCATTGCTGGTGGGAATGCAAACTAGTACAGCCACTTTGGAAATCTATCTGGTGCTATCTCAGAAAACTGGGAATAGAGCTTCCTCAAGACCCAGCTATTCCACTCCTTGGAATATACCCAGAAGATGCACCAGCACACAGCCAGAAAATTTGCTCAACTATGTTCATAGCAGCCTTATTCATAATAGCCAGATCATGGAAACAGCCTAAGTGTCCCTCAGTAGAAGAATGGATAAAGAAACTGTGGTACATATACACTATGGAATACTACTCAGCTATTAAAAACAATTATTCCCGAAATTTGTGGATAAATGGATTGAGCTAGAAATGATCATAATGAGTGAGTTAACCCAGAAGCAGAAAGACTCAAATGGTATATACTCACTTATATCTGCATACTAGCCCAAGGGGCATGTCCCATGAAAGCCTTTACTTATCAGGAAACTGGGACAGAGGGGAGGACATCCTATTGGGACTCTAGATGAGAGACCCATATGAGAATAGCAATGTAGAAGGATCCAGTGGGTCCTAGAAACCTACAAGTAGAACATTATGATAGGCAGATTTGGGTCAAGGGGTCCTGCTCAAACTAAGGCACCAGCCAAGGACAATACAGGTGGTAAAATTTAAACCCCTACCCAGATCTAGCCAATGGTCAGAACAGTCTCCACACTTGAGTGGAGAGTGGGATATGACTTTCTCATGTACTCTGGTGCCTCACATTTGACTATGTCCCCTGGAAGGGGAGACCTGGTGGCACTCAGAGGAAGGACAACAGGTCACTGAGAAGAGACTTGATACCCTATGAGCATATACAGGGGGAGGTAATCCCTCTCAGGAACAGTCATAGGGGAAGGGAATAAGGGGAAAATGGGAGGGAGGGAAGAATGGGAGGATACAAGGGATGGGATAATCATTGAGATGTAACAAGAATAAATTAATAAAATTTAAAATAAAAATAAAAAATAATAATAAAAAATAAAAACAAGGAATTCCCAAAATATAAAAATAAATAAATAAAAAATAAAATGATGATTTGAACTGTTAATTTTATATGAAAATAATCAATTATTTTTATTATTTATTTATTAAACTCTAGCATTTAAGATATGTACATGATTATTAATTACGCAAGGAATCTATTTGCATGTTCTATTAAGAAAATGCTTATTATCTGGTCATTACTATGTGAAATGTGGGTCCAGTTGGGGAAGGAATTAAAGGCTTTACACAGTTTTGTGTGATATAACCTATTCACTGCTATTTCAGGAAGTAACTTCAATTAGTCTTCCCTTCAGCAAAAGATGAGTACCGTTATACACAAAGAAAAACCCAAAATTTTCACCATGAAAAGGTCATTTAAAAGTTCTGCAATTAGGAGTTGAAGTGACAGCTCAGACATTAAGAGTCTTTACTGCTTTCGCAGAAGTCCTGGTAGGTTCAGTTCCCAGAACACACATGGTGGCTCATCCATAACTCCAGTTCCAGAAGATCTGAGCATTTAGGGCCTCCTGAATATATATAGCTATATAAATTTACATACACACTTACACACACAAATAAGCTTTAAAAGAAAATCCCACAGCCAGAAGCACTGCCATGGTGGAGAACAATGATGGGTTAAGCATGATCTCCACTAATGTCTTAGGACAAGATTTAAAGTGACACTTCTAATGTTAAAATATATAGCCCCACATTTTCATTATTTCAAGCTTTAATAAAGCTGGATGTGATAGAAGGCATCTCAGAATCGCAGTGATACTGATGGTTATCAACAGTCCTATGATGTAATTGGTTCAGGAAAATAGACAGTTCAGCAATACGTCATTCTGGGTGTGACTTTACTTTTGAGATATTGTACTTTGGGGTAAGTCTTTCCAGCCATAACAAAATGACTAGCAAAAATCTGAGCTTATCTCAGGAAAATATCTGACATGTGTTCTAGTAATCTGTGAATTTTTATTCCATTACTTGTGCGCTGGTCAATGACTTGGCTTTGGGAAGGTCTTTAGCTGTTCTCTGTGTCTCTAATGTCTTTTGTTATAAGTGGGTCTTTTTCAAGTGCGATGGTTGAGTTGGTTAAACACAGGCACTGAGAACCACGCAAAAACCTTAGCAGGGGCTCATCGGATGTTAGTGGTGATAATTATGAGGAGAGGCAGGAGGAGAAAGGATAGGAGGAGAAGGGATAAATACAGGTTCGAGACTTCTGTTCTTAAATCACCATGTTTAAACATCTTTTTAAACAATTACTATATATTATTTCTTGGTTTGTTCTCTACTTAAGGGAGGACCTAATTTGGCTCACAGTTGCAAAGGCTGCATTTTGGCCTGGCTTGCAGGTGTGCAAGATCAAAGCAGGTCATATCATGGTAACCAGGAATCAGAGCAAGGGAGTGCTTGAAATCTTGATTTCTCCATTTTCCCCTTTTATTCTATCTGCCACCCCATGGGCTGGTGCTTCCTACAGGCAGAGAAGGCCTTCCTTCCCTACTTAATCCCATCTGCAAGCCTACAGAGACAACCAAGGGTATATTTTACTAATTTAGGCATTTCTCAATCCAATTAAGATTAGTCATCACACTTGGTAATTTTCTAGACTTCCTTTTCCTTATTGTAATGTAATTGAGTTTGGGCAGAGTGCCTTGTCAGCTTACCAGGGCTTCTGTAACAAAGCACTTCAGATTTCATAGGTTAAACAGCAAAAATGTATTTGCTTATTCTTTTGTGGGTCAGATGTCTCAAGTGAAGGCATGGGCAGGCCTGATAAGGTCTGTCCTACCTCCTTCTCTGAGGGAGTTGCTAGAAATCTCTGTTGTCCTTTCTCTTATGGAAGCATCATGCAGATCTGCTATAGTGGCAGCAGGGTGTTTTCCCTTTGTACATATTTCTGTCTGGGTAGTTCCCCTTTTTATAGTGAACTGGGTCTTGTCTAATGACTCAGGTAAACTCAAAGAAAGAGACCAAATTCCACGTCTAGCCTTATTTATGTATAGACAGGAAGAGTAAGTTGTTCAGTGTCTTTAGGGACTACAGACAACAAACAGAACAACCCGTAACACAATGAGTCTTACTGAGCTCTCCATCTCTAACTAATGATACATAGTATCATATACAGCTGAGAGACCAAATACCACCTGTGAGAAACTGACTGAATCAAAATAACTCTGATTTTTTTTTTTTGCTGAAAATTCAAAAGTAAAAGGTGAAGAGAAAAATGTTCCTCATGACTGTAAGCATCTCATGTTGAGTGAAGATGTGTCAGACAATGGCCCTAGCTTTTGATAATTTAGAGGTGCTATTTCTATTTGTATTTCCTTTTGTTTTTCCATTGCATTTTCAGTGTGTATTCTTCAGTGATTATTTCAGACCCTGTTCTTCTTTTGCCTTTTCCAAATACTTTACTTTTTTAAAACCTACCTGAGGATTTCACGTTTCCATCATGGAAGCAAATTTATTATTTTTATTTATTTATTATTTTTATTTTTTTATTTTTATTAATTTATTCTTGTTACATCTCTATGGTTATCCCATCCCTTGTATCCTCCCATTCTCCCCTTCCTCCCATTTTCCCCTTATTCCCCTCCCCTATGACTGTTCCTCAGAGGGATTACCTCCCTCTGTATATGCTCATAGGGTATCAAGTCTCTTTTCGGTGACCTGCTGTCCTTCCTCTGGGTGCCACTAGGTCTCCCCCGCCAGGGGACATAGTCAAATGTGAGGCAGCAGAGTACATGAGAAAGTCAAATCCCTCTCTCCACTCAAGTGTGGAGACTGTCCTGTCCATGGGCTAGATCAGGGTAGGGGTTTAAATTTTACCGCCTGTATTGTCTTTGGCTAGTGCCTTAGTTTGAGCGGGACCCCTTGACCCAAATCTGCCTATCATAATGTTCTACTTGTAGGTTTCTAGGACCCACTGGATTCTTCTACATTGCTATTCTCCCATTGTTCTCTCATCTAGAGTCCCAATAGGATGTCCTCCCCTCTGTCCCAGTTTCCTGGTAAGGGAAGGCTTTCGTGGGACATGCCCATTGGGCTAGTATGCAGATATAAGTGAGTATATACCATTTGAGTCTTTCTGCTTCTGGGTTAACTCACTCATTATGATCATCTCTAGCTCAATCATGGAAGCAAATTTATATAGAGTTTTAATATATACATTTAGTTGAGAATGCTCTATACTTGTTAGAGCTCTGAAAACCACATCGTCCCACCCACTTTCATGACTTTCATGCCAGAGAAGATGAATGAGTTCTCCAAGTCCCCACAAGGAGCGAGTGGGAAAGCTGGAGCCAGCATGGACTACCAATTCCCAAAACGGCTGCTTCCTGGAACCATAAGACCCTCTCAGCCCTGTCCAAAGGACGCCTTTGCCTGACACACAAGCACCTCAGTTAGCCATTGCAGCGGTTTAAACAATAATGAACCCTTTAGGCTCATATCTTTGAATACTTGGTCCCCAGTTGGTGGAACTATTTGGGAAGGTTTGGGAAGTATGACCTTGTTTTATGAAGGTGTGCCACTGGGATTTGGCTTTAAGGTTTCAAAAGCCCATGCCAGTCCCGGTTAGCTTAACGATCACGGACCAAGATATAAGCTCTAAGCTACGGCTTCAGTGCCATGACTGCCTACCGGCTGCTCTCTTCCTTGCTCTGAGATCCATGGAGCCTAACCCTCTGAAACTACGAGCCCTGATGTAAACTCTTTTGGAAGTTCATAGTGTCCCTTTAAAGCAACAGAAAATAAACAAAAATGGCCATGTTTTGTAAAATAGTTAAATCTGATCCTATTTGTCCATATGTTGCCTTATAGGTAGCCTAGCAGTTTGCTTAAATAGTGGTTAAAGTGTTAGTTTATAGCTACTGCAGATCCTCCACAAGCATATGAATTACTAATCTCATAGATCAGTCTTTCATGGCCACCTATGTCCTTTCTTAGCTGTGGTTTCAAATTATTTTATTGCTTCCCTAACTGGTATGTTTTAAAGTCTTTCTAGAAACTATTAGGTAATATGACAGATAAAATGCAGTTGGGTCTGATGGCACACACCTCTAATTCTGGCCCCTGGGAGACGGAGGCAGGAGGATTATGAATTAAATCCAATCTGGGCTTCATAAGGAGAACAAAATAAAACAAAACAAACAAACAAACAAACAAATAAAAATGTCATATCTGTGTATTAGCTTTCCTATCTGTTTATTATTTTCTACAAAAATATGATATCTTTAAAAGTTAATGAGTTGTTACCTCCAATGATGAAATGCTAACGTGGAAATGCTGTAGTTGTTTTCTATCTAAGCCCTTTTAAAGTTATTAATAAACATGAGATTCACCTGCTTCCTATTGGAAGACATAAAAAACTATATTTTAATCACAAGTAATTTTCTACAGTTCTTTCTGATTTACATGTTTTGTTAAAAAATAATGCTTTAATTAGCTTTTGATTTCGCTGGCGTCATTCATTCAGTCTCAGATAAGGTGAATTCTTCTTTTCACAATATGCAAAGGGCTCTGTAAGAGAAATTCTTTCTAAAGGGAAGCCTGTTGTATTCCTTGAAATTTGTAGCTCTGATGATGTCCTGTCAAGATTTGGAATTTCTATGAAAGGATGAAATGTCTATTTTGCTCATGTCACTTAGTAACAAAAAGAGAATGAGTTGTCCATCTCATCCTAAAATTCAGTAGTTGAAAATCTCCTTTATTTATGTGGTGGTTTGAATAGGTTTTGCCCCCATAGAGTCATGTGTTGAATGTTTGGCCCATAAGGAGTGGCACTCTTACGAGGTGCAGCTTAGTGGAGAACGTGTGGCCTTGTTGGAGGAAGTGTGTCACTGTAGGGATAGGCTTTGAGGTCTCCTAAACTCAAGCTTTACCCAGTGTGCAACTCTGCTCCTTGCTGCCTTCAGATCATGGTGTAGAACTATTGGTTCTTCCAGCATCATGCTGGCCTGGACGCCGCCATGCTTCCCGCCATGACGATAACGGACTAAACCTCTGAAACTGTAAGGCAGCCCCAGTGAAATGTTATCCTTTATTAGAGTTGCCTTGACCCTAAGAAAATCTGATTCCATAAC
This sequence comes from Acomys percivali, assembly GCA_907169655.1. Classification (NCBI taxonomy): domain Eukaryota; kingdom Metazoa; phylum Chordata; class Mammalia; order Rodentia; family Muridae; genus Acomys; species Acomys percivali. Next base: position 537,383 of record OU015748.1, read on the forward strand.
TTAAGTATTTCTGATCCAGAAAAGAAGAGGATATCTACTTAATACTAAAGTCTAAACTGATTCAATAAGTTGATCTTTAAGAGAAAGGACTGACAAAGGTTGAAAGTCAACCATCTGCTTTAATTCAAATACCCCAGCAAATATCCCAGCATATGGAAGGGCTTCAGCTTTGGAGAGATCTCCAAACTTTTCTCAACTTTGTCAACTCATGTGAGTGTTTCCTCTCAATTTCAAAGCTGAAGTCTGGTGTTCTTGTCACGGGAGAATATTTTCTTATGTTCTGTTTCAAAGTTAACTGAGTAGAAAGGCAGAGTTTTAAAACAGAGCAGCCATAAATTAACTATCACAACTTTTTCAGTGCAGAGATAAAGAGTCTAAAGACTAAGAAAGGTGATTAATGTGTCAAAAGAGCCAACGACATAGGCAAGACTAGAATGTAGAAGCCTTTGTGTTACGTTGCGTGCCTTCTTCCGCAGGTTAATTGTCGAAAGAAAACTTGTTTGCCAGATTCCCATCATTTTTTCCTCCCTCATAATTATCTTCTAATTCTACCTTGATTATCCACTAAACACAGTCATACTCTCTTGGACACTTTTGAATTCACTGAACTTGCATTGAACTGAAGGACTCTAGAAAGCATTTGACCAAGGTTAAAGGCATAAATATGGTAAATTCATAAAAAGCCACTCTGATAATATTGGTATATTGACATTGGCAATGCCGTTTCAGAGAAATGTACAGAGATTTGAATTTTAAAACCAGCACTGATAGAGTTAGAGAAAGCACTTGCTGCTCTTGCAGAGGGCTTCTGCTTGGTTCTCAGCTCCCACATAGTGACTTAAAACTCTCTGTAACTCCATTTCAAAGAAGTCTTACACCCTTATTGTCCTCTGCATATACCAGGCACACACATGGTGTACATAAATGCATGCATGCCAAACACATGTTCACACACACAAAATTAATAAAATAAAAAAACTAATAAATAAATAGGGGTGGAATCAATATTGTGTATGCTGAGGCTATCCAAAGCTTCCACATTTTATTCACCAGATCAGCCTCAGCACCACAGAAGATTCTATTAGCTTAAATTTCAGCGGGAAAGATGTGAATATTTAAGTGACCCTAGGCAAAAATACAGTGAGCCAAATGCATTCTATCCCAGAGAAGGAGCTAGTTATGTAGGCAGGAAATTTCTGCATTTTAGTAGCTCTTATTTTGCTCACATGCTGCTAATTCACAAAAAACTGTTTTTCTAACTTTCATAAAATCTAATGAGTCTTAAAGAGGGCCATAATGACCTTTCTTATGCAATATTCCAATTAAGAAAGTGACAGGCACCATAGGAAAGAAAATATTGGTCTTTTGGGTCAAAAATCCCTCCTTTATTTTCAGGATATTCATTTCAGTTCACTTCAGTTTTAGACAAAATTTCATTTTCTCAGGTTTGCAACTAATTACTGTTAGTATTTTTCTGTTACCATGAAATTATTTTCACTCTGTCATTGAAAAGACCTCTAAACTGTCCTGGAATCAGGTTTCATGAAACTTAAATAGTCAGTGTTCTTAATAGTTCAAGGCCAGCCTGGTCTACAAAGTGAGTCCAGGACAGTCAAGGCTACACAGAGAAACCTTGTCTTGAAAAAATAAAAAAAAATAAAATAGAGAGAAAGAAAGAAAGAAAAAGTATTTAATCAAAATGAAAGTTTTGATGCTATCACCTAAGAGAAACCATAGTGCTGCTAAATCATTTACTTGAAAATTAACTCATTTATTGGTGTTTTAAATCTTTTTTATTATTTCTTTTTACTTTGAGATTATGATAAATTATATCATTCTTGCTCTCCTTTTCTCTCTCCAAACCCTCCCATATGTCCCTCCTTGTTTTTTATTTTCAAATTCATGGTCTCTTCATTAATTGTTACTACGTGTGTATGTGTGTGTGTGTGTGTGTGTGTGTGTGTGTGTGTGTGTGTGTGTGT
>OU015748.1:555283-576838 GCA_907169655.1 Acomys percivali
CTCTGTCTCTCTGTCTCTCTGTCTCTCTGTCTCTCTGTCTCTCTGTCTCTCTCTCTCCCCCTCTCCCTGTGTGTCTCTCTCTGTCTGTGTCTCTAATTTCCATATATGTGCTGTGACATTTTCAGAAGGGTTTATTACCACCAACAAAACGTAAATCACATAAATGAAAAAAAAACCTTAAGCTTTCTTACATTGAAATGACAAGAGTATTCATATGATTTTTCATAGATAATTCCAACGTTATACATTTTTGTCACAATTTACAAATATTTTTCTTTTGCTTTCAGCTATCTATGTTACTTCATAGATATACTTTCTTCTTATCAAATTGCCCTAAATATTTTCTCTCTAATTCATACATGACTTGTAAATTAATATGAAGAATTTGTTTTTGTAACAATTTTTATTTTCATTTATAATATGCTATAACATAAAACATAGCTATGAATTACATACATTGTGCTATTCTGAGATAAACATTATAAACACACAGATATTAAATATAAGTTTAATGTTATATTGTAGAACATGACAGATAAAAATGAAGAATTTGTTTTAAATGTTGCATATATATTTTGTTTGATCAAAATTAGTAAGAAAAAAGTGCTAACAAACAAGTATAGTGCCCTTGGACATCCAATATATACCACAATTATGGTATTTAAGATGTAAAGCCTCATTTACATCCACTCACTTGTCACAAATGGCATTGTCTCAGCTTCTTTTCTGTTGTGATAAAATTCAGCATCAAGAAAAGAGAATTTTAAGAAAGAATATACAAAAGAATTGGCTCAGAATTCAAGTGTGTAACTCATCAGGGTGGAGGAGTGATGATCTTAGGAAATTAAGGTAGTGATTTTCATTACATCTGCAATTAGGAAACAGAGCAATGACTAACAGCAATAAAACCTTTAAGATGGAAGTTGGTACCAGGGACTGTGGTATGCCCTGTGATAGGCCAGACCATGCCTTTATTTGAAGGAATGTGGATTTTGGGACTTATGACTGGAAAAGCAGTTGAACACTTTAAGTGTAGCTTAATGGGCCATACTAGTAGGAACATGGAAGACAGTGGTATTGAGGTTGATTTGTACTATGGGGACCCAGTTCAAGAGCTTGCAGAAGAAGAGAATATTAGTATATGGCCTAGAAACTGTTCTTGTGATATTTTGGCTCATAGTGTGGCTGATTTCTGCCCTAGTCCAACAAATTTGCCTGAGGCTAAATTGAAGAGTTATGGATAACAGCTTTAGCAGAGGACTTAATATTTACTGTGTTGCTTATTTATTAGTGGCTAATATAAAGATCTATAAGGAAAGGACCTACATTCACAGGAACTCTTATAAAGGAAAACATTTAACTGGGGCCTGGTTTACAGTTCAGAGGTTTAGTCCATCATTATCATGGTGGAGAGCATGGTTGCATGCAAGCAGCCATAGTGGTGGAGAGAGACCAAGAGTTCTAAATCTGGATCCTGAGGCAGCTGTAAGGGAGAGTGAGCCACAGAGCCTAGGTTGAGCTTCGGAAACCTCAAAGCCCATCCCTGGTGATATACTTTCTGCAACAAGGGTACCCCTACTCCAACAAGGCCACACATCTTAATAGTGCTGCTGTCTGAGGCTATGGGGGGCCATTTTCATTCAAACCAGAACACATGTGTACACGTCTATATACATACATTTACACACTCATGCATATATGTTATACAATGCATATATTACATATATTACACTATAGAAATATTTCTATATAAACATTCGTTTTAAGATTCAGGCACCTCAGGTCCTGTGCTATTTATGGAAACTGGTTTTCAATCTTCTAGTTATAAACTGACTTGACGTGGAGACCATTTCCCCTACGCTGGAAAATGAGAGCCCCGCTTTGTTATTTCTATTAGTGCATGTGCTGTACTTTTAAATGCGAGTGCTTCCTAAAATTCTATAAGGCAAAGGATTGCTCCTGGCATATCATTGTTGTGGAGTAATAGTATCTTTAACAAATGAGGTTCAGAGTAATTTTATCTGGTTATTAGTTTACTTTGATTGCAATAAGGGACCTCAGCCACTTCCTCTTCTTCACTGTTTCCTGACCGTAAATTATGATGTATTTTTTTATAATTATGGTATATTACAACTATTTTTGTCAACAGTGATAATAATGTTTCTTTTCTTATTAATTGAATTTGTTATTTGATCATTTAATGCATGTAAAATGGATTCTAATTATTCTTATCCTACTTTAATCTCTCTTCTACTCATATTAATCATATGTACAGGTAGGTACCTTTGCTGTGTTCATGTCCTGTTTGTTGTGTTTTGTGGTGGACTGAGACTTACCAGGGCCATCTGAGTTAACCACAGGTACAGCACTGTCCAATGGAGACTGAAGGGCTCACTGATAGGTACACATCTAAAGATAATGGCTCTTCTTATCAGCATCCTGAACAACCAAGAATGTCTGGTGAGGAACCTTCTCTGTTTAATCCAGAGAATAGCACTTGTCTATGGGTATAAGCTGACATTTGTAAGGCCGTTTGACACCATGTCAATTTAGTTAAAAACGAGGAGTATATTTCCTTACATTATGTAGTCTAACTTACTGTGACTTTGGAGACTGGGTTTACAGACCCAGCCATAAATTCCTTCTGGCTTAAATATAATCAGAGTTGCCCCTAAAACAGTCTTTGCAATGTTTCTTAAATTTAAATTCAACTCCGTTTCCATAAAAATTAAAAACAAGAGTATATAAAACAGTCATGAAGTTTTTAAGGACTTCTCTTAATAAGCATTCATCATGCAACACATAAAAGCTTACCATTTGGAAGTCTTTGTATCAAAATCTTTTTCCACATGCATTGATACTTTGAATAAAAAAGTTATAATGCCATGCCTGCTCAGACATAGTCTAGGCAGCACACTCGTCCCCTAATATGGGGAGTAGGGACAACTTCTGACATAGACTCTGGCCCTCACACTTTGATCACTTCCCCCTGGTAGGGCAGTTTGCCAGGCCACAGAGGAAGAAGATACAGGCAGTCTAGATGAGACTTGATAGGTCAAGGTGAGATGTTAGGTGAGGAGGGCTCCCCTTTCTCAGGACTAAAGGAGGAAGGTATGGGAGGGAGGGAGGTATGAGGTATGAGGGAAGAAGAGTGGGACCAGGACATGACCAGGGAGGAAGCTACAATTGGAATGGAAAGTGAACAAATTAAAAAGAGAAAGAAAAGTGCAATATATATAGATCTGTAGATCGTCTGTACCTGTTCTCCTCACTGGCGTTGAGTGAGTGCAAGCGCTGGAAAGCAGTCTCACCTGTGGGTTTCCCAGGACAGTAGAATTCCGTCTTCCATGTCTGTACTTCATCCTGGCAGCAGTGTCTCCAAGATTAGACAAAGCCATATTTAATCCACTCACACAGAACTGACCAGAATCTGTGACAAATACTAGTGTCAAGACCCTTGATGTAATCTCATCTTCACACCTTCTCTCTTTATTATGAAGTAACATTTATAGATGATAGATATTATGACATGCTTTCTCTGGTGCCCATTATCCATCCAATCATATGGTTCACTGGAACACTATCATGCTCACAAATGGATATTTAATTCCAAGGAATCTTTCCCTGACATCATGGAAGTGTTTCCAATTCATCTATAATCTTAAAGAGTTTCCTCAAGCGCAGATCAGTTCTTTCTATTTGAGTTCATTAGTAAAATGAGTTGATGCTTGACCTTGTTTTAATCCAGGACTTGATTTATTAATTACTTTAGTTAATTAAGCAAATTAATTAAAGCAAAGATCAAGAGGGGCATAACACATAAAATATGAGAATACTTACTAAAGAAGTGAAAAAATAAAAAATCCTCAAATGCAGACAATTTTCTGAATGCAAAATAAATTTTCCATCTCTGGAAAAAATTAAATTTCAATGCCTTAGTGTGCCTATCTTGTCTCAGCCCTATGAAACCTTCTTATATGTATATGGCAGTCTTCAAACTGTGGTGCTGTATTAGGATGTTCTGTAACAGTAAATATCCATAAAGAACTCCATGGAAGTTGCAATTCATATAATATTCTCTAACTCCCTCTAGAGATGACTCATTAGTAAATATATATGTTTATGTATATTTATACATATTGTACATCTAATGCTTTTCTAATTCTCTGACACATGCCATTTAATTCAATTGTAATAAATTCTGTGAGGCATAATGATGTCTCAAGATGTCTACACTGTAATTTCTAAAGTCTATGACTATGTCACCTTATATCATAAGGGAAATTAGACAAAATGTGTCATTAGGCTAAGGACCCTGAGATGAGTTCATCTTGAATTATCCCAGTAGACCAAATGTAATCACAAGAGTTTGTAGCACTAAAGAACCAGAAGATGAAGTCAGAATGATGTAATGTGCTAGGGCTCCACTGTCATTGCTGGCAGTCTACAAATGTTGGAGAACCTTCAAGTCACATTATTCCCTCAAGTTTCAAAAAGGAAATATGTAAGTACCAAAGCGTTCACTTTACTCAGAGGGACCCTTACTAGACTTCTAGTTTTCAAAGTTGCAAAATAGACATCCAAAACAAGAGATGGATACAGATGGTACCTCATTCACGTGAATGACAATAAGGATGAGAAATGTCACACAGTGTTAATGACTTTCCTAGGGTGAAACAGTCAAGTGGTAGAGGAAGCATCTAATTAAGGTAGTTTGCTTATAAAGATCTTTTAAAATTCTCCTTATCTACCTATAAACAAGAACCAAATCTGTCTCAAGATGGAAGCATTGGCTACACCTGTGAAATCTTGGTTCACCAGGAACCTGCAATTCCAGTGTACTTTGAAGGTAATATAAATTTCCCATTAGTTTACGGTGCTGATCCAGAATATTTGCTTCTTTCCCCTTCTATTATTTACAATGACATTGAGTCTTACTGTTGACTCTTCCACCTACAATTCTTAGATAACTTCAGAGTCTCTTCAGAGATGATGGCAAAGGTGGAGAAAGAAAATGACACCATGATATGATAGTTCTAGGCAGTTAAATTTGTGCTGTCTTGGGATTCTGTGAAGGCCTTTGCTTCATTTCAAAGAGAGCAGCTCTATTCAGAACATAGGTAATGCTCTCTGTGATATAAGGTGGTGTGTAAGAGAATTGTTGACTACGGAAGCTCACAAACTTCCCTGGTGCTTTCTAGGAAGTAAGTGTGGGTGCATTTGCTGATCTATTCAAGTGTCACTGTGGCATGAAGAAGACCAGGGTTGTAGAGTGAGCTTGGTTGATACTAAAGCAGTGTTTATTAACTTAAAGATCCCAGAAATGTCCATTCACCATATGAATTTCACTTAAAAGAACACCTAGAGACAGGCAAAGTTCTCAACTCATATATTTTTTTCTGAGAATTAAAGAGAATACTTTGCTAAATATTTTTCTCTTAAGAGAAGTTAAATAAATGCTAGTAACTATTACAATCACTCGTGAGTTTAAGGTAAAGTTAGTATACTTTGCATTTCAGATAGTATCATACTGCCAAGTCAGTTACTTTTGAACCAAAGACCTAGAAACTGCAGTTGGCCCTCAACTGTGGTCTAAGGTCTCTATAGTTTCAGTTACTATGTTCAATCACTGTTGAAACTAAATGGAAATTCCAAGATCTAACAGGCATAAGGTTTAAACGGTACACCATTCTGAGTAGCATGATGAGAGGTCATGACAGCTCTTCAAGGATGTGCATGCTCATCCTTTGTTCAATGGCTCACCCTGAATATGCTAGCTGTCTGTAAGTGAATTAGAAGCCATTTATATATCAGTTCCACCACTGAGCTACCACGGTGCCTATGTTCATATAGTCCTTATTTTACATAATTATGGTTACAAAGCACAGAGTAGTAATGGTAGAAATTCTTATATGCCAGAGGGAAACCATTAAGTACTTTATTGAGTAAAAAGAGTAAAAATAAAAGATACTATTATATGCTGAGGTTGCTAAGATGTGTAATGGAATGAACCTTCTATTGAAAAACACCATGAAAAAGTACAAAGAAATTCACACTGGCCTTGCTGTGGAAGACATGGCCACTGTGGGTGATATGAATTTAAAGATGAAAGGTTTTGCATTATAGAATCTGGTACTGTCAGCAGGTTCAGGCATCCACTGTGAATGTCAATATGTATTCACTATGGGAAAGTGGGAACAGGGGTGTTTAATTTAGATACTAGTCATCAATTTCTTTACTAAACTAGGATATTATTTTAAAGACGATGCTGAGAATGGGTTTTAAGCGGGGTGTATTTTTATCTGCTCTTCAGTGGAAAGCAAATGTTTTGAAGTTTTTGCTGTTGCTGACTGGCTTGTGCATTCTTCCACGAAGCAAAATAAATATAATTCAGCTCCCTTTTAACTACTGTTAAAACTCCTTTCAGGCACCCGTTGATGGTTACATCTATAGTGTGGTAGTTGGTGCTTCCTTGTGAATTAGACAGCCAAAGCCTATGTGGCACTCATGACACTGCATTGGACTGGTGCCACCGACTGGGCCCTGGTTGCTGTTCTGCTCCCTCACAGCTATGCTTTCTTCTCTGGGTCTCCCCTGTGTCAGGGCACAAAGCTGGCTATGAGCTATCTAGTTTCTTTTCTGAATCACTTTGTTTGTACTTCCAAAGGACTTTAGGTTAGTCATAGTGTCATTCATCAGCTCTAGAGTTGCTTCCCTGGATACCAGTGCTCACAAGCATGAGATTCTTCTCCCATCCTGCAGATAAAGAGAAAAGTTCAGAACTGGAAGCAACAGGAACCCAGCATGTAAACAGTGAGAGCCAGAGCACACAAATGTGTTCTCTGACCTTGAGGCGCAGATGGCCACCAGGAATTTCTATTACCTAATATGACTCTCATATTGAGTCTCTAATGAGTCAACAGGGAAGAGAAGGGAGAGAAAAAGTCAAGCCATTCTCTTTGCTTTTCCTTCTTGAATATATACATTTAAAAAATGAATGCAAACAAAGTAGAAAGCAGGAAGATTTGTTTAGTTTTTAAATGCATTCCCGCTGTTTTAAATCCAGAGAATTGTTCTTTCATTGAAAATAAATTCTTTTTTTCATACAATATATGCTGATTAAAGTTTCTTCTAAAATTCAGAGACTTTTTTTATGGTAAAAATAATTAGAATAAATTTAGAGTGTGTGAAGAATTAATCGATCCATGGATTAAGACCATCCATTCACAATAGAATGGTTACAGTGGGTCTACTTACTCTAAATATCAGTGTTGGCTACACTCTATGAATAGTAAGCATACAAGCTGCCCTTTTGGCCCTTAATTTGGAAGTATGTTCATGATCTATTGGTTAACAAATACACTAATAAACAGTAACTATGAACCATGTTTTCCTTTATTTTCTTACCTTGTAATAATGATAAAATTAATAATAGTAGTAATAATAACTAATAATAATAATAATAATAATAATAATAATAATAATAATGTATTTTATTTTTTAGAACGTTAAAATGACCTCATGAAATGCTTGATATCAGTGTCCCAGTGCCATAGGAACAGTTATCAGAGGTGTCCGTTGAAAGGCATGGAGGCAGGATACACAAAATGAAGTGGATATTTACTGAGCAAGTGCACACAGCTGATTCCCTGAACTGAACTCAAATCAGCTATGGATCCATTATGTTATTTTTATTACTTTTATCATTTGAGATTATAATGTAGCTACATCATTTCCCCTTCCCTTGTGTCCTTCCAAACCCTCCTATTGCTTTCTCTCTTTCTCTCTCAAATTCATGGTCTCTTTTTTTCATTATTTATTGTTACATACATATATGCCTTTTTGAAAGTGTCAGAAGTGCCTGCATATATAAGATATATAGATGAATATGTACATATAGTATATATGTATATGAGAAAGTTATGTTCTTCGCTTGGATTGTAATGAGTTATCTTTATAATGAAAGAATATGATGATTGATTTTATAATGATTTGGAAATAACAGTGAAATCTGTATCTTTCTTTTTTTTTCTTCCTTTCCATCTTTCTTTTTCAAGACAGGGTTTCTCTGTGTAATCTTGGCTGTCCTGGACTTGCTTTGTAGATCAGGCTGGCCTCGAACTCATGGCGATCTGCCTGCCTCTGCCTTTCCTGAGTGCTGGGATACAGACATGTGCCACCACACCAGGCTCTTTCTTTCTTTCTTTCTTTTTTATTGAAGATCATTTCTTATCTCATTAAATACATCCCAAACACAGTTCCCTGCTCCACTCTTCCTAGCTTTGCCCCAGCTCTCACCTCCTCCCAGGCCCAGCTCTTTTTGTTTCCTCTGCCATCCAGGGCAAAACAAGATACAATATACAGGACAAGGCACAAGCCCTCATGTATTGAAGCTGCATAAGGCAAACCTATAGTAGGAAAAGAGTCTTAATAGCAGGCAAAAGAGTCAGAGAAATACCTTATCCCACTGTCAGGAGTCCCACAAGAACATCCTCAACCTAACACCTATTACATACAGGCGAAGAACTTGGTGCAGAGGCAGGCAGGCCCAGTGCTTGCTGTTTTAGTCTCCTGGAGCCCGTTTAGTTTTGTTAATTGATTTAGTGGCCAAGTTCTCCTGGTGTGCTGGGCCCAGTGCTTGCTGTTTTAGTCTCCTGGAGCCCGTTTAGTTTTGTTAATTGATTTAGTGGCCAAGTTCTCCTGGTGTGCTGGTAATTTACATTAGAGCTCTCATGTAATAATACCTAGACTGTTATAGGTATCCTATTATCTTGAATTCAATAGTTGAAGATACTTTATCAAAATCACCCCCAGGTATTTAGTGAGCTAGAGGTGTTGGTGTATTTCATTCAATGACACTGAAGCAAGCGTTCAGAAGGAGCTGGGTACTTCTCTATGTTTTTACTTCTTGGGCATATACGGAAAATAAATTCATCAGCTTCAGTGAGTCTAGGAGAACCAGGGTAACGATTCACCTTTTATAATTAAGGGTTTTATTTTCTGTCCATGGTTCTAGGCTCATAGACAATTAGAGCTCTCTAGAAATGCTTGTTTGTTTTGTTTGAGACAGAGTCTCCTGCAGGCTAGGCTGGCCTCCAGCTTACCATATACCTGAGGGTGATCTTGGACACCTCATTCTCTTGCCTCACGTTCTGCATGCTAGTGCTGTAGGAATGTGCCAGAACTTTCAGATAAACAACAGTTTGCTTGTTAAGATTCCTTTATACATAAACCACAAAAATAATTAGCATAAAGAATGCCAGTGCATGCACTCACAGGAATCTTTTCACATATATTCTATGAAAAGATTCTTTCTTGATACTAAAAGCATTTCAAAGTACTTTTAAGAAAATTTATCAAAAAAGCATAGATGTCTTCAGATTTTTAAAACATAAAAGTAAAATTTCCTGTCTATTGTGAAATGTGTGATAAGAACACAGGAAGAGCACATATCAGCATGTTCCTCATATTTATAAGATGACTGCTCATCAACATATTCCATCTAATGAGCTTCTGAAATCACAGTACATGCACCTTAAAGAAAAGTACATTTTCTAGTCATTTATGAACTCTACTCTAAAAAATCCAACACCAAGGGACTAGAGAAATGGCTCAGCAGTTAAGAGCACTGGCTATGCTTCCAGAGAACCTGGGTTAGATTACCAGCATCAACATGGCAGCCCACAACTGTCTGCCACACAGACATACATACAAGCAAAACACCAATGCAGTTTAAAATATAAATTCCTACTTTGATTTTTACTATATACTGACACAAACTCAAAATTTCTTTGTCTTTAACTAGAAGTTGTTATTTTCTTAAGAATGGCAATCACCATATAACATATAAATATATTGTTTTACCTTTTTCTAATAAAATTTAGTGTTTGAATAAATATTTATAATACAAGACTACCTCTGCATCTGTGGCAACAATAGAGAAAATTAGATATTTCCAAGCTAAATACTTTGAAGTGCTACATGTCAGAAAATCTGAGACATGAATTTTGCTCTGTATCTGCCAACAAGACTCTTACTAAACTAAACTCATACATATTCTAGGAATATTTTCAGATATTTCTGATACCTTCAAATTTTATATGTGTGTGGTTTTTGTTGGTTTGTTTGTTTTATTTTTTTGTTTTGGAGGGTTGTTTTGTGTTTTGAGACAGGGTTTCTCTATGTAATAGGCCTAGGAGTCCTGGACTACTCTGTAGACCTGGCTGGCTTCAAACTCAGAAAGATCTGCCTGCCTCTACATCCTGAGTGCTGGGACTAGCTTCTTAATCCTTCTACCATTCACATTAGAACTGAACTGGGAAAGAATATCTGGTAGTGTGGGAAAAGAAGTATCTTCATTATTGTTAGATAAAGAACCAAAAAATTAGCTGCTAGAGACTTATTTAAACCTAAGACCAAAAAGGCAAGCTTCAGTATTTCAACCAATTTTTCATTGTACAGATTTTTGTTTTAAAGGAAGAAAACACTTGCATTGGCTCAAAGTTGCAAAGGTTTGGCATCACAGAATGGAATACTTCACTTCTGGGTGGACAGGAAAGAGAGAGGGGAGAGAAGTCGGAATCTGTAAAAAGTGGGTAATGTTAAAACAACAAGCTTTCAGCACACACGTCTTAGAACAACAAAATTGAAAAAACTGTCAGCGTCAAGATTGTACAACAATGGAATCTCTATTTCAGTGCTGACGAAAGTGAAGAAATTATATAACAACTTAGGAAGAAAATATGACATTTTCTTATAAAGCTAAACAGACACAGCTCATGTGATTCTGTGACCATGGTTTTCAAGTTATTTCCCTATTATATAAAACATGACTTACATTGTCTCTGATAGTCATCAAATATTATTTGCTTCATAATTCCTAGAATCCTGGATGTCCTTTAATTATTTTTATTGCTATTTTGGTTTCAAATGAAAATATTAATTTATAGATTTATATATAAAACAAAATAAGAGTAAACAAGTGTTATATAAAATGTCTTACAAATGACAAGTATTATTATATAGCCAGGCAGACATTTATTTGGTTTTGTTGTTGTTGTTGTTGTTTGTTGTTTGTTTTTGTTTTTCGAGACCGGGTTTCTCTGTGTCGCCTTGGCTGTCCTGGACTCACGTTTTAGACCAAGTTTGCCTCAAGCTCTTTGAGATCCACCTACTTCTGACTCTCTGAACGCTGGGATTACAGGTGTGTGCCACCACACCCAGCTATTTGTGTTCAATTTTAAATCACAACTTCTTGTATGCACCCCATACGGGTCAATGTCCAATAGGAACATTGTGATTTGACTAGGCAACATGCAGAGAGTGAAAGACTTGGGACCACACAACCCCAAACAGGATGAATCTTTCATACCCCTTCCATCAGGGTTGCGGGGCCTATGCAGAAGAGGAGGGAGGCAGACAAATAGTAAGAGCCAGAGGTGGTAGATGACTCCAAGGAGACATTTTCCAGACATGACAGCAGTGCTGTACAAGCTGGACAAAACCCCAGTGTGGAGAAGGGGAAATGGGCACAGGATCCCACCCCTAAGCAAGAAGCTGTTTGGAGCGGAAGCTGCTGGGAGCGTTCACATAGAATAAGACTGGCTGTGTCAACCACTCTCTCTGACAGGCCTCATATTCACGGACAGTTGATCAAAACAAAATTGTCTTCATATTTTTATCTACTTTTTGTTGTTATTGTTGTTTTGGTTTTGGTCGTTGATTTTGCTCTTGTTCTCTTTATTTTGAGGGTGAGAAGGAACATGCTATCAGGTGAATAGAGAGGAAAGAGTATCTGGGAGGAGTTGAGAAAGGGGAAGAAGTAGAATAAAATATAATGTATGAAAATTTTTTAAATAAATTAAAAAATAGCATTGTTTAGTTTACAGGTAATGAAATAAAGGAGGTTTTTGGAAATATACATCTACATCTACTCTATATTAATTTTGTATATATGATATACTATATATACAGTATATAAATTTTATAGAGCTAAATATTTGACATATTATCTATGCTTTGCAGATTTGAATCACATATAGGTTTACATACCACAGTTGTTACAAGTATATTTATTATATACTAATAAATTCATACACATAAATATTTCATTCATGAAAGTTTATTTTATGTACATAAATTATAGGATGTACTATATGTGGACTCAATATACATTAGTAAAAATGCATAAATTTGTCTTGCTTCATATACATCCTTAAATGTTGCTGGGGTACCAGGTTTTTAAAACATTTTTATCCTACCCATCTTTAATTTAGGTTGCATTTATGTTGGTTTCGCGCACAGAAACTTTATAGAGTAACATTCAACTGACTGAACTATGATTTAGATGTGGTCAAAATTTACACATGTTCTGGCTTTCTATGCAATTGCCCTATAAGTGTTGGTCGGTCATTTATATTATTGGGGAAAAAAGGGATTTGTGAAGATATGTTCTAGACTGGGCAAGATAGGAATCCATGATGGCTGCAAAAGACATCTTCAGCTTGCTCTGAGACATGCGCTCTGGAGCACCACTGATTCTAATGGCCTTTCATTAGCTGCTCTAAAACGGTGTAGAATGCTTAGACTTGTCACTTAAGGAAAATCAGTAATACAAATCAATTAAAGTTTATTCCAAGTCTTGAAGCACAACCCACAGCTTCTCATAACTTAAACATTTATCCTTTTTACTACAACAATTACTATTAGTAAATATTTACATACTCTATTAGACATACAGTTGTCACTTTTTGTGTAGACTAAAACTTACTTTTACCTGTCTTCCCTTCTTCTGTCACCCACTTGATGCAAACTTTTAAAGAAACAATTGAAATCATTCTTACAAAGTCCTCTAAGGACTACAAGTTATTACATACCATATCTAGTTTTTATTTTATCTTATTTTTTACTATCTAACATATATGTTTTTAATGATTTTTATTATTTTTACATATACATTTATATTGTTACACATATATACAATAAAATACCTACAGCAAGAAGAACCATGAAACAATCAGGAATTATATAAATGTTACACCCATAGTGTTTTAGCTATTTGTATTTGGCAGCCTTGAAGAAAACATTATTTCTATCTTGGTGCATTTAAAATTCTGAATGTAAATCAGTATCTATCGTATTTCATCTCTATGAACTTAAAACTTCTATCTAGACCTAAAAACATCTTAACCCCTAAACAACTAAGCTTAATTGTAAAACTAAACTATCTGGTCTTCAACCGCATCAGAGACTTGAGAAGGAATAAAATTAATTATCTAAGTAAACAGTAAGTACAGGTTAGCAGCTTCCAAAATGAGAAAATGACAGAGACAGTTTACTGCCTGAGCAGTCACCCAAAACTGTAACATTGGAGCATCATGTAATGGGAGTTTTATATTGTGTTCTTTAAATACTGAATGTTCTTGTGTTCTGTGTGGAACCTGCAATTTTACATGACCCTTTAGAAGTTTCCTTGGTGACAAAGACACTCAGACATTATGTTCTGTTCAAACTTCAATGGTCTGAGAAAAAGGATTATGCATTTAGAACCAGTGATAAAAGAAACCCCCTTAAAAAGAGATATTTGAGGACGTTTTCAAGTGTGGTGTTTGGGAGACAACTTCTGTCTCTCACTACGTCGCGTACTTACTGCTTTCCAGCTTTGACATTCCTTTTGTAGAGAATGCGTGGATCATCTCAGACTTTCAAGAACAGTGTAGCAGCAGTTCATTCTCCAGATAGACTCATTATTGAATTAATATTCTTGAATGCTTGGCTGTTCTATATCTTGATTATGGTTATAGCAAGATGTCCCATTAAAGATGGCACTGCACTCAAAGCTCTCTAGAAGGACAAAGAAGCCCTTATCCACACAGCTGAGTGGCATTTGTTTAATCTGCTATGCCATCTACTTCACCCTATCTACCAGTCAGCAACACAGATGCTCAGAATACTGAGACTGTGCGTTGATTTGATTAGATTTTGAAAGTAGATACTTATATTTAGATGCAACCTTTTTCTACTGTGGTCAAGAGCAACTAGTTTATCAATTGCTGCCTTTAGATAACTGAGGATTAATGTTCAAATTAAGACACACAGCAGAAGGATAACTCCCTTTTGGTTTGGTATATTTTGTGATCATTTAAACATGTGTTGTTATTGCTGTTGTTTTATTAAATGTGTTGTAATGCATGTATATCATAGTTAGCTAACAAGCTGATGGAATAAATATGAAATATATTTTCCACTTCTGAATAGTTTTTGAGACATATTAGTTCAAATATAAATAATCTGACAATGATTTGCTTGGAAAACTAATTCACTCACCAAGGTGGTAACAGTCTTATAAGAAGAAATAATGAATATTCAAACCATGGTGCTTTTTCAAATAATGGATCTGTAAATTCAAGACTCCCTTTGAGCCTAAAAAATCTAAAATATAAATTCATTCAAGGAAAACATTACATTTATGTCTAGTTTATCTGGGAGGCCATCTGTTTGCCTTCAGACTGTTTGCTTCAGACTGATACAGTCTTTCTTGGTCTGGGTTATCTCACTCAAGATGATTGTTTCTAGTTCCATCCATTTGCTTGCAAAATTCATGGCTTCCTTCTTTTTAAATATTGCACTATTGCATTATGTTTATGTACCACAGTTTCTTTATCCATTCTTTGGTTGAGAGATATCTCAGTTGTTTCCAGTTTCTGGCTATTATGAATAAAACTGCTATGAACAGAGTTGAACAAATATCCTTATTGTAAGATGGAGTATCTTTTGGGTGTATGCCCAGGAATGGTGTAGCTGGGTCTTGAGGTAGAGCTATTTCCTATTTCCTGAGGAAATGCCACATTGATTTCTAGAAGATTGCTCATTGAATCACAGGTACAACAATTCCACTCCCATCCATCTCCCTCTCTCTCTATCTCCTATCTATCTATCTATCTATCTATCTATCTATCTATCTATCTATCATCTATCTTCTATCTAATTACATATCACTCATCTATGTGTCATCTCTATCTCTAGAATAGTTAAATGTGTGAAATGTGGAATAGAGATAATCAAATATCAGCTTAGATTTTTTTTCTAACTTATTGTGTGAACCAATTGTCATAGAACTTAATGTGTCAAGAAAGCCAATGTTTGTATGTCAACTAAATTAAATTATTTAAATGTAAAATTAGTTCATCATAGAATATTTTTTTCAGATCAAAAGCTGAGATAAAATCTAGGAAATAGGCTGGACTCTGTGGCTCATGCCTGTAATCTTAGTACTTGGAGAGGTAGAGAGAGGCAGATCTCTATGAGCTCAAGGCTAGTCTAGTCTATAAAGCAAATCCAAGATAGCCAAGACTACATAGAAAAACTCAATCTTGAAAAAGGAAAAAGGCAAAATTTCCATAATGTTCTGAGGCACACATCATTATTAAAAACACTGATTCTTAGCGCTTTGCTGCGTGGTTTTCTACAACAGCCAAATGTCTATGTGGAATTAAAGTGTTCACTCTATGCACTTTTGTATTTTATTATCATCATCACTTCAGGAGAAATTGTGGAAAATATGTTAAGAGTCAGATTTGTTTGTTGTTTTTCAACAGAACAATGTTTTTTCCTTCATTATTATAAACTATTAAAAACTAAATATGGAGAAAGGAGTGATTTGAAAACACTGAGAATATATTTCAGACCACATTTTCCCCAGTTTTTATAAAGGCATTAAGTTCTGTTAGAAAGTATTTTCATAATTTAAATACTTCACTGCTTGCTGATAGCAATCACGGTTCTTCCTCGCCTCATTTCTTATAGTTCTTTCTTTGAATAAAAATATTGTCTGCTTTCCAAAATTACTTCAAGACAATGAATATTACTAATTTTTTGAAGACTAGGAGTCTTCAAAACCCCTTTTTACAATTATTTTCCCACATTCATGTTTTGTTTCGACATATTGAGGTTAACAAGGGCTATGTGAAGGCTCATGGGTTTTCTACAACTCATTAAAGAATGGTCTGCTCTCTGTGGCTATACAACTAAACAGAATGCTTTCCCCTCATCTGAACTCTACCAGTAGTTCATAGTTGAATAAAGAGATACAAGGCCACATGGTTCTCCCCAATCTATGACAGGCCCAATCTTGGGCAGGCTCATGACTGGCAGCTGCTACTGCTGTGAGATCATAATTGCAATGTCTGTGTAATACCCTCATGATAGCCCTTCACAGGTCTTCACCCTACTATCTAGCTTGTACATCCTTCATACCCATCTTAATTACATTTCTGTTGCCATGATAAGACACCACAACCAAGGTATCTTATAAAAGAAAGCATCTATTGGGGACTTACAGCTTCAGAGAGATCGAGTCTATGACCATCATGACAGGGACCATGACAGCAGGCAGACAGGCATGTCACTGTACCAGTAGCTAAGAGCTTACATCTTGACCCATAAGAGCAAGGCAGAAAAAAAGCTTACTGGGATGGAATGTTGTAGGCTTTTGAGACCTCAAAGCTCATCTCCAATGACACACCTCCCTCCAAAAAGGCCACACCGCCTAACACTTCCCAAACGTTTCCAGTGCCAAGTGTTCCAACATACACGCCTGTGGAGAGCATTCTCATTCAAGCCACCACCCTATCTTCTTCCATGCTGTTCCCTGGGCCTTGAAGAGGGTGATATCAATGTTTCGTTGAAGGCCACATTTCACTGTGAAGAGAATCTTCCCTAACGAAAACTGAGAGTAACATTTGTTCTGTCAGTATGAATGTATTTATACGGCAGGTTGGCACCGGTTCAATTTAGCTGAACAGCAGTAGTAAATTACAGTAGGGCCTAAGACATCTCCAGCCATGGGTTTTTAACTGGGTTTACACTACTAGTTATGAATTATTTTTTGTTCATAGGGTCTCACAGAAAGCTCTTGATTGATTGTATAACAGTTATAGCACTACTACACTCACCAGTAGGTGTTGAGTGCAGCATTATTTAGTCATCCAGTTTATCCCATTTCTAACTCATATTTTTAAACTTAACTTACAAAGTGGTAGGCTTCCTTATGACTTTTCCTTGTACCCTTTGTTTTGGTTAATTCTCCATTTTAGCCTCTTTAGTTCTTACATTCTCTATCTCTGCTTTATTCTGACCCCAAACACCAGTATTCTACCTTTTCTGTTTTCTTTTCCTTTTTCTCTCTTCAATTAGTTTTTTATTCACTTTTCATACCGATCACAGACCCCTCTCTCCTCTCCTTCCAGTACCACCCTCCCACTCTCTTCTCCCATTGTTCCTTCTCCTTCTTCTCAGAGAAAGCAGACCAAGCCCCACCAAATACCATCCCACCCAAATACTTCATGTCACATCAGGACTAAACACATCCTCTTCTACTCAAGCCTTAGCCATCAGGGAAATGATCTCTGAGATTCCATCTTACCCCCTTCAAAATGGCTAAGATAAAAAACTCAAGTGGCAGTACATGCTAGCAATGATGTGGAGAAAAGGGAACAGTCCTCCATTGCAAGTGGGAATGCAAACTTGTACAACCACTTTGGATATCAATCTGTCCCTTCCTCAGAAAATTTGAAATAGTGCTACCTCAAAGCACAACTATACAACTCCTGGACATATACACAAAAGATGCTTCTTTGCACTGCAAGGACATTGGCTCAACTATGTTCATAGCAGCTTTATTCATAATAGCCAGAACCTGGATACCTTTTCTATTTTTAAAACCAGTATATGACACTGAAAAGCAGAGGTTGGAATCAACACTGGGTTGTTGTTCTTGTCTCCTGATTAATCCATTGACATATTTGTTAAGTTAACTATCTCTGTAGCTCCTCCCTATCACCCAACCCAACCATTTATGTTCTGTGACTACTGCGTTAAAACTTGACATGCTGAAGTGTATAACTCAAATAATCAAGTGTATTTACAAAGAAGAAAACTCATTGTGATGAAGGGATTAGTTTCATGGTTTCTCATCTGCCAAATAATCGTTAAGAGGTAGGAGCCCAGAAAAATAACTACAAGACTTGGATTTCAGCAATTTATGATAGAAGAAGAAATGGAACCATAGACACAAAACTATTGACATAAAAACTGGGAGGGTATAAGTTATCAATAATATATATATATATAGATATAGATATAGATATATAGATATATATTCAAATCACTTATCTATGGGCAACAAAAACTGCTTATACACATAGATTCTGACTTGTACTGTAAGTTAGGAATACTTATTATAACTATACAGATGAAAAGTCTAAGGCTTCGGAGGATAGTTATTTCCCAGAGGCCACTGGGCTAATAAGCAACAGAGCTGGTGTGAGATTCACTTTTTATGATTCTAAACCCAAACAATTCATCACAGTGCGGAGAGTAATCAGCCAGGCCCTGTGAGGGTACAGTTGCCTTAGGAAGACTTAATGAGGAGACACTGGTAAAGCTAGACCCAGAAGAAGAGTCAAAAGCATCAATAATCTTGGACTAGGATACAGATATGAGAAATCATTAATCTGCAACGTCTGCAGTAGCATATAACACGAGCAGCAGAAATGCTTTATCTCAGAATTTTGTAAGCTGGAAGTGGAGAGTATTAGCAGGGCTCATCTCCTCCTGCAAATGTCTGACTTCTCCGTGGTCCTCATTCGGTCTTCCTTCTCTACCTGTGTCTGGATCATAATCTTTTTCTAACGACACCAGGCATTAGATTAAGGTCCATCTACATAGCCTCCTTACACCACGATGAGCTCGTCAGGGGCCCTGGTGTAATGACATTCTGAAGAGCTATTAATTGGGACTCAATACAGAATATGGGATAGAAAGAACAACACTTGTCTCACCACTAACGGTTAAGTTTGTGGAAGCAAAGTGTGTCACCTGCACGCTGATGTCCAAGCCAGAAAAAAACTCAGGGCCAACTAGGAGTTGATCGCTGAGGAAAGAAAGATTTGGAAAGATCCCAGAAAATGGTCTTGCTTATTATCAAGACATTTGTCTCCAAAATGATCTTAGGTATTCACTTGGAAATGATAATAGAAAGCTAAAATGAGCTTGGATAACATAGTTTACATACTCAAAGCATTGATTTACAGCTATATATTTTAAAAATACATGACCACATATGTATTTTGTCAGTATAGTAATAATTTCAGATTAAATCTCTTCATGATCAAAAGCTAACATGCGATGTGAAGATGTAGATAAAGGGAGTCCTTGAAAAACTATTGGCAAGAATGTAAATTTATTGCAGCCATTGTAGAAACTAGTATATTCATTTCTCAAAACACTAAAAGGAATACTATTGTATGATTGAACCACTTTACATGCCCTAGCACACATCCAAAGGAAATGAAATCAGTATGCTAAAGAGACATTTATGCTCTTGTATTGATTGAATGGTAAGATGGTAAGACTATTTTTATGCTTATAAAATGATTTCCAATGATTTGTGTATATATCAAAATTCAATTTTATGGGCTACCTGTTTATCACTTATGAAATGTGAACAAATTTATTTTCCTGTATTGTGTGATCTTTTTCTGGCTCACATTGCCTGATGTGATTGTGTGTGCATCCTAGGAAATAATTCCTGCTTGTCCCACATTGCTGAGTGGGCATCCTGGCTCACATTGCCTGGCGTGATGATCATGTGTGCATCCTAGGAAATAATAATTCCTGCTTGTCCCACATTGCTGAGTGAGCATCCTGGTGGACTTGCCTCTCTAGTCAGCTTCTTGGTGCTTTTCACAAGGCCATTTGCTTGTATCTAAGCTGCTGTTGCTAGCTTCACTCTCTAAATTCTGGTGTCATACTTTCTTCCTTGGTAACGTTCCTAAGAGTAAAGGGTCAGAGTTGGGAAAGGCAGCAAACAAACATCACAGACTCACAGAGTTTCCTTTCCCGCCCACCACACTCCTGGAAGTCTTAGTTTTGAGTTAAGTAAAATGAAATATGTAAATGCTAAAATGGAGATGATTTTTAACAGAAAGAAGTTTCTATTTTCTTTTCCTTTTCTTTTCACTGTACTCTTTGTATGGAGTCCTGGTTGTTATGTCTTCATTGTTTATTCATCAATAACAGTAGATTCCCTGATTTGACCAATGCATTTTGTAAACATATATTGAACTATCGCACTAAATCCTATAAACATATAAAGATTTTACATGCTCATTTTTTTTTCCTTTAAAAATAGCAAAATACTACATGACCTTGGCTGAGTGAAAACAATGGGAGCAATAAAATAAAGCAGCCTTGGGCAAGCTCTGGCTGCTGACTAGCTCTAGTGAGCATCTTGACTGAAGGCTAACTGAAGTGCAATCAGATTGTTTACGTGTTTCCGCCTGTTGTCCGTGCCTTCTCTGGCAGTGTAAGAGCCATGGTGAAGAATACATAGAGGCTGTTTGACTTCACATCTTCAGTTAGTAACGTTCTGGACCTAATTAGATAAGGTAATTTTAATTGTACATAAAATTGTATATGAGCTAACATGTGCCCCTAGAGATTCGGTGGCATCATATCATACAATGTTTAGATAAAAACAAACAGTAGTATGACTTTAATTATAAATGCTTTCACAACTTACAGATTTCATGTAACTTTGTCATATAAATGAAGTTACTAATTTTTGTTAGATATTTTCCTGCTTTTGGGTAAATACCTAGAAGAGCAACTTCAAAGAAAGAAGGATTTGATTTGGCTCACAGTTTCAATGTTCAGTCAACGTGTCTCATAGCTTTTGGCTTTTGGTGAAGTAGACAAGATAGCTATCTGAGCACAGCAGAGAAAAGGAAGCCACCTTTCCCCAGTCTCCAGAACAATGCCACCAGATGAGGAGCAACCCTTTACCTTCTAAGTCTCGGGTAGATATTTCATATTCAATCCATAATAGTACTTTTATAGGACAAAATGTTAGAAATACTTTCAAGATTATAAAAATAGCTCAAAGTACTCTTTTGGTAAGTTTTCTATAATAAAAACATATCTTAAACACATGCTACTGTGGGTAAGACATCTCTCTGCCTTAACAGTTGTACAAGACTGGAAAAACTGGCTTTTTAGTAAAAGGTGTTAGAATATTCAAATGAACATAGGTGAATTTGTTTAGTATTTTTATTTTTTCTTATTTCTTTATGCTTAAAGTTTCATATACTCAAAGATAAGGGACGGAACAAAAATTCCTGGCTTCAAACTGTCAATAAAACTTAGAAACACTGTCCATGTGTTAAAAAGTTGCCACACAACAAAGAAACAGCATAGAGGTTCTTGTTTAACATAGTCTGTTTGCACCTCTGCAGCAATTTACCTCTGTCTCTTCTAACTGGGACCAAGGGTTGGTAGCTGGGCTGCTAGTGGCCCCTCGTGACTCCACATCAGCATTGCATCGCGACCTTATGTGATAGATTTAAGAACGGAGCAAGCAGGAGGGCAGACTACACAGAGGCAGAAGAGGTAGCGACTAAAGATAGGAAGAGAACACTTGTATTGGGGGGCGGGACTTTGGCAGGAAGAGAACACTTGTACTGGGGGGTGGGACTTTGGCAGGAAGAGAACACTTGT